>JANRMT010062814.1:120388277-120405629 GCA_026402145.1 Polypterus bichir lapradei | reverse complement strand
ATCTATCTATCTATCTATCTATCTATCTATCTATCTATCTATCTATCTATCTATCTATCTATCTATCTATCTATCTATTATTTTCTTTAACAGTGGATATCTGGCAGATCTATAAGGAATTCTGCCTTTGCTCTCGAATATGGTACTGGTTTTTCCCACATCCTCCAAGCAATTTCTTGCTTTTCTCTGTAATGGTCATAAAATGCTTTACATCATTTCCAATGATTTTTAAGGCTGATTAGTTAATGTAAAATACACACCTTTAAGCCTTATGCAGAAATGTGAAAATCACTCCCAGACTGCCTCAAGAAAAAATCCTCTTAGAAACCTTGATACGGTCATAAATCTGTTCCTCATAAGCAAAGCAAATCCATTTTTTATGCTAAAATAAATCACAGAAAGATGTATGTGACTCCATTAAAATATTACATTAAGGTTTATTGTGCTGATGGCTTTTTTTATTTAGTATTGTTACAGCAGTCTAATCTTTTTCTTTTACTTGCTTTATTGTTTTGTTAAAAAAGCCATGCTTTTTTTTGTTTTCAAAGTGCTATAACTAGATTATTAAAATCTTGACTGTGAGCATTTATTATTTGGAATTGTGTAAACAGTTTTGTAGAAAATGGTTAAGAGGGTAGCATACTACTTTAACTTTATTTTTTTCTAGGTTATTGCCTGCATTACCTATCAGTTTTATGTATGTCTTCTTTGCCTCTGTGCATCTGCTTTGGATCTGTTAACTAATGTTATAATTGTGCTTTGTTATTAACTAAAAATCCTGATGAATGTCTGTCTAAAGATGTATTTTGTATTGTTGAAGACGGCACATTCCACAACGTTCATTAGTTGACCATAAAGCAGGTTTGAGAGTGCTGTGCTATGTTATGTTGTGTTATGCTACAATCATTGTATCTTTAAAGCAAATAATTTTTTTTTTAATTTAGATCACAATTAGGCTGATTTAGCACTAGAATTATTTTAAATTATGTGTTTTGCCTGAATTAATTGTCATGTTTCCATAAGAATATCTTATTAGTAATACTGTTTGCATAATGGAAAATATTAGGGATTCTTTTTACATTTTTGATCATGGTAAATGCTATTCAGGTGCCAGGTTAAAAAACATTTTAGATAAGCAAAAACAAAATTATTATAATTGTCTTGTAATCTGTGTATCTAAGATTGCTAATTAGTTTTCACTTGTGCTACAATTGTAGAAAATGTTTTATAATTGACTAGTGCCTTTTCACTGACTAGCCTTGATTATCACCCTGTAATTCAGCCGCAGATTTTGTCTTTCATTTAGGCATGTCACAGTTCTGCCATTATTTATCATAAAACCTTAAGCTGCATTCCCCATCCACATCTATTACATTTGCTACTTGTGAGCGGAATGGCAACATCCATGCTCAATTAAGCTTAATCAAACTTGACCTAACACGATTCAATTGGTTTCTTAATAGGAATCTATTCACCTCAGCCCATCCAATTTTACACCATTATGTCTGGACGTGCTTCAGTCGGAAAGGTGAGGATTTTATAAAACAGCCTCTCGAAAGCCTCTACAGTGTGAAAGAAAGGCAGACTGTGATGTCCTTTGTTATGTTTATGATACAATGGCTGACTTTGTTAGGCATTTTTTATTTCTCATATCCATTTTTCTGTTGGAAATGAATGCGTGCATACAGGACTCATCACATAAAGGGCATTTGAGAACTGTGGGGAAAAGTAATTTCAAATTAATTATTACAGTATATTCTTTTTAATCTTAATTTCTATGTCTTGGTTAAGTGCCTTTGTGATTCTAATTTCTTAGCATGTTTTGAATATAAAAAGTTGGCTCCAACAAATACCTACTGTAATTAAGATAGATTTGCTTCATTTATAGTAACATTATGCATTTTCTTATTATATTGAATTGCAGTTAATCATAGGATGACACTAAAGTTAATCTTTAGCATGTAAGTGAGAGGTAAGAGCCTAAGAGTGGCCACAATGCCCAAAAATGAAGGGGAAGTCTGGGAAGAGCGAGTCTGATCTGAGACTGGCTGAGGCAACAGAAGCTACGCCATTTCAGTTTTGTGTGCTCCAGGTCAGGGAAATGAGGCTAATGAAAAGCTTGAGGGGACCGGACTGACGCCTCATTCCATATACACAGAGGCTGGAAAATGTACAGTAACCTGTGAAGGTAGTGGACAGTGGAAATTAACCTCTTGTTGTGCAGCATAGCCACCTCCATGATTTTCCTTTTCTATGTGAAGATGCATTAATGAAGCCCATGTGGACAGTACACTCTTACAAATCCTGGTTCTTTAATGGCACTTTATGGTTCTTTACTGAGTTGTGTGGCTCCTCATAAAACCACTGCTTGACAAAAAAAAAACTATTTAATTCTGGGAAGGGTTCTTTGCAATTTGAAAAACTGCCTAATATGTAGGAAAAAAAAATCATTGATCTAGGTGGTTTATCATGTGGTGGGTGCAGCAACGTGATGTCAGTCCCATCCTCTATTGAAGGCTACCTAGCATGATACTAACAGATTAAGAAAATCTTCACATAGCCTGTGTTGCATGCAGATTGTATGCAGCAAGACTCGCTTTGAAATCATGAGCCATTGGTATTTCACAAATCTGTTACCATCTATTCATGGTTATTTACTGTATGGAGCCTGTTACAGATCTAAATAAATAAAAGGTTTTTCATGTGGATGGGTCTTTTGGGAACCAAAACTGGTTCTCCTATGGCATCACTCTGAAGAACCACTCCAATGCCTTTATTACTTTCTCGTAAATGAAGTATAGGGAAGGTATTGTAATCGTCCAAAAATTCGACCTCAAGATTTTGACGAATCTCAACATTTTAGACCTCCCTGAGTCTGATTTACTTTCTCGGAGGGAAATTTTTGTAATTGTCCAAAAATTCGATTTCAAGATTTTGATGAATCTCAACGTTGTAGACTTTCCTGAGTCTGAAAATATAATTTTTTGAATTATGTTTGTGTGTCTGTCTGTTTGTGTGTGTGTAAACAAGATAACTTGAGTACGCTTTCAGTTAGGTCAACCAAATTTTGCATACAAATATTAGGTACAAAACGTAGATTTCTATCAACATTTGGGCTATTTCTGCTAACCGAAAGTGGTACTTTTTTATTCATGCAGCTGCACTGTCTGATTTATTCAAATTTACTTTTATAATAATTATTCAATATATTTTTGATTTGATTTATTGATGATGGTTCTTTAATGTATATAATATAAAAATATACAGTGATCCCTCGCTATATCGCGCTTCGACTTTCGCGGATTCACTCTATTGCGAATTTTAAATGTAAGCATATCTAAATATATATCACGGATTTTTCGCTGGTTCGCGGATTTCTGCGGACAATGGGTCTTTTAATTTATGCTACATGCTTCCTCAGTTTGTTTGCCCAGTTGATTTCATACAAGGGACGCTATTGGCGGATGGCTTAGAAGCTACCCAATCAGAGCATGTATTACATATTAACTAAAACTCCTCAGTGATATAAGATATGCATCCCGCGCGGTGCTTGATTGTTTGCTTGTCTCTGCCTCTATCTCACCCTCTCTGATATTCTTTGCGCCTGACGGAGGGGGTGTGAGCAGAGGGGCTGTTTACACAGAGGCTGTTTGCTTAGAAGATACTGACGCTCCTCTAAAAAATGCTGCTTTATCGCGGTGCTTGGCATATTTAAAAGCACAAAAGCACACGTATTGATTTTTTGATTATTTGCTTTAATCTCGTGCTCCCTCTCTCTCTCTCTGACGTTCTCTGCGCCTGACGGAGGGGATGTGAGCAGAGGGGCTGTTTGCACAGAGGCTGTTTGCTTAGAAGATACTGACGCTCCTCTAAAAAATGTTGCTTTATTGCGGTGCTTCGGAATGCTTAAAAGCACACGTATTGATTTTTTGATTGTTTGCTTTTCTTTGCGAGCGCTCTCTCTTTCTCTCTCACTCTGAAATTCTCTACTCCTGATGCGGGCACTCCTTTGAAGAGAAGATATATTTGCATTCTTTTAATTGTGAGAAAGAAACAAAGATGATCTCTGTCTTGTCATGGAGCACAGTTTAAACTTTTGACTAAAGGGTGTTATTTCATGTCTAGAGGGCTCTAATAATGTTAACAATGTGGGAGAGTTTATAAGGGCTTAAAATATATAAAAATAACCATACAAACATATGGTTTCTACTTCGCGGATTTTCACCTATCGCGGGGGGGTCTGGAACGCAACCCCCGCGATCGAGGAGGGATTACTGTAATCATTGTCTTGCGGTTTACTCCTCAAATATCAATCCCCATATCTGAGTATACGAGAAAGTCTAGAGGAGACCACTCCCAATTTTTTTCAGAATATAGTAAGTTAGTGTACCTCCCCTGTCCAATGGAAGAGTGTTGGGGTCATTGTTAGGTGTGCAATCATACAGACTGCATTTTTGCATTACTTCTAAGGGCAGAAGCTCAAAATATGGAAAGAGCTAGCCACCTGCTTTTATACTAGTGAAGGTGTTTTATTACAAAACTCATTTGCTGGTTTAACATGCTAAGCTGTAGCTCCATAATAAAAAGATGGCCTGACGAAAAAAAAAAGTCTTACCTTTAACGTCAAGTTTGCTTTCACATTGCTGTGTGCCATATTCATTAATTGCTCTGCAGGTATACACTCCAGCATCTGACTTTATCGTTGACAGGATTTTCAGCTCAAATGTGCCATCGTCTCCTTCAGTTACACTGTGATGGCTTCCTGACTTTATGGTCTGTCTGTTTCTTAGCCTGCAGACAGAGAAAACCATCTGAGGAATTACCCAACACAAGATATGTGATAGCACACTAGCTATTATTCTTGAGACCTGACATCGATTAGGTCCCATAAGTCAACCATGCTTTTAGAAATTCTGTGAGGTCAGAGAGGGGAAAAAATGGTTCAAGCTGACATATTAACCCTACAGAAAGTGATGGCATTTTCCATCACAAAAGAAGAAAAAAAAGGCCTTTTGAAAAAGTTAACTCTCTAATGACAAAAAAAATTCACATTGTATTTTAAATATACAATATATACAGTGTTTAAAAAAAGTATTCACACCTTGAAAATGTTTAGATTTTTTGCCCTATAGCATTGAATCACAGTGGATTTAGTTTGGATTTTTTGATACTGATTAGCAGAAAATGTCATCTGTTAAAGTGAAAAGAGATCTCTGAAAGGTAGTCTAAATCAGGGGTCACCAACTCTAGTCCTGGAGGACCACCATGGCTGCAGGTTTACATTCTAACCCTTTTTTTAGTGAGTGCCCTGTTTATGTTGGTAATTAACTTCATGAGAATTCATTTTAATTTACTTCTCTTTTAAGATTTGTTCCCCTGAATTTCTTCATTGTTCCTCAGAATTGCTTCATTCCTTTCCTTAAATGGCACTCAAACAGAAATGAAATATGAATTGAGGAAGCCAAGAGAAGACCCACTAAGTCAGGGCCTCAAACTCCAACCAATTTTACCACAACCAGTTGCTGAATTAGGTGCAGAGTATTGTTGTTAATTAAACCTGTTCTTTAATTCTGTGGCTTGTTGATGCTCTCGTGGTGCATTAGCAGACATTACGAATCTGTTGATTTTCTCTTTTCTAAGAGCACTGTGAAAATGTTTTGTGGACCTGAGCAGATCAGCATTCCTGAGACCTTCACCTTTCTTTATTTTCAGATATTGTATGACGGACACCAGTTGTTTTGGCTCATTTTGTATCTCATTACTGTTTGGCTGCTAATCAAAGAAAAAGAAACAGTTAAGGGGTTTGAGTCTTCAAGAGCAAGTCAATTGCAATGAATTCAAAAGAACTTAATTAGCAGAAAAATATGTCACTTATTAAAAAAAGGGTTACAATGAAAATCTGCAGCCAGTTGGTGACTACTGGTCTAAATTAATTACAAACATAAAACACAAAATACTTGATCACATAAGTATACACCTTTGTCATTTCACCTTTAAAAACTATGACAGCCTTGAATCTGAATGTGCAGGTCTCTATCAGCTTTGCACATCTGGACACTGACGTTTTTCTTCTCTTCTTTGCAAAACTCTGTCAGGTTGCATGGGGATTGGAAGTGAACAGCATTTTACACATCCAGTTACAAATCTTCAGTTTTATTGAGATCTTAAATCTGACTCGGCCACTCCAGGACTTTATTGTTGTTGTTTTTAAGCCTTTTTTGCTTTATGCTTGAGTTCATTGTCTTGTTGGAAAAAAAAATCTCCAAAGTTGCAAACAGCAACTAATTTTTCTTCAGGATTTCATGAATTTTGCTGCAATTATTCTACCCTCTACACAAAGCTTTTAGGCCATTCTGCACAGATTATGCTACCACCAACATTCTTAACAGTGGGACTGGTGGGTTTGTGATCATGTGCAGTGTTTGCCTTATACCATACACTGAGTTTAGTCTGATGGCCAAAAACCTTAATTTTGGTCTATTCAGACCATAGACGTTTCTTCCAGCTGACTCCAGAGTCTCCCATGTGCAAACTCTAGTAGAGATGTCATGCATTTTACTGTTTACCAGTCTCCCATAAAGCTGTGACAGATGAAACACCCTAACAACAGCTGTCATATGCCTGGTCTTCCCAATCTTGGGCACTGTAGCTTGTAACTTTTTCAGAGTTCACATACATTTGTTGGTGGCCTCCCTCACTGGTCTTCTTTTTATATGATCAGTCAGTTTTTGCGCAAGGCCTGCTCTAAGCAGATTTATACCTGTGCCATACTCTTTCCATTTCTTAGTCACTGGATTCCAAGGGATATTCAGTGACGTGGATATTTTCTTGTCTCCATCCCAAAACTTCTACATTTCAATCACCTTTTCACATAGTTACTTGGGCTGTTCTTCACAGTACCAGTTAATACGACATATTTTCTCTCCAGCACACACAGATAACAGAACTTAGAAAATGCGTTCTCTGACTACATTTACTGTTGTTAAAATCAGGATGGGGCTCCTTACTGCACAAAGGGCTACATTTTAGTGCACCACCTTGAATTTCATAATTGAAGTTTTTTTTCACAGCATTTTAAGATGCATTGGGATGGACTGGTGCCCTGTCTGGGGTGGCTTCCGGCCTTGCACCCAGTGATGCTAAGATGGAATCTGGTCTCCTGCAACCCTGAATTAGATTAATCACTCATGGGTATTATGCATGTTTGCTGAATGCATTTTTTTGACTCTACTAGAATATGGTCTTTATGGCTCTTTAGTCT
This sequence comes from Polypterus bichir lapradei, assembly GCA_026402145.1. Taxonomy (NCBI): domain Eukaryota; kingdom Metazoa; phylum Chordata; class Cladistia; order Polypteriformes; family Polypteridae; genus Polypterus; species Polypterus bichir. Next base: position 120,398,368 of record JANRMT010062814.1, on the reverse strand, counting down.
AAAAGAAACAATCATAAACAAAATATGACCACCCACAATATTCTTAATGTATTAGAATTTACCACAATAAATTTTAAACGAACACCCACTAACAGAGTGTCTGTCTCTTCAACTTATATACTGTATTACAAGCACTTAAGGCACAAAAGCACTGTACACGAAGAACAAACTTTAGTAACACTTTTCAACAGAAGCCTATAGTGCCACTGCTATGTATCTACATTTTCTGGCTGTTTTTCTTGATTTTATTTTAATGATTTTTTTATGATCAATCAAATAATACATGTATATTGTGCAGCTATTTAAAAATGCTATTTCAAAATTAACTTAACCAGTACATCGGGTGGAAGCATTGAATTGCCTGATAGTGGGCAGAAAAGACCCCCAAAGGCGCTTTTTAGTACATCGTGGTGGAATGAGCCTCTGGTTAAATGTGCTCCAAGAGAGCACCTCCTGGAGGGGATGGAGGGAATTTTTCATGATGGCATCCAATTATGCCATCATGCTGTTTTCTACAATAGCTTCTAGAATGTCCAGGAGTTCACCCAGTGATGGAGCAGGCTTTCCTGATAAGTTTGTTCAAGCATTTGTATACTTTTGACTAGTTTCAAATAAGATAAATACGCCTACACTTCAGAATAAGGCATGAAAAATTACTTTTAATTAACCTATAAATATCCAGTAGACCATTCACTAAAGGAACTTTGCTTGAAAGTCATTTGATACGTCATACATGAGCATAGAAGAAGAATGGGACGATTAGCCAAAGTTATTGTTAGTTAGTATTGGGCTGACAGGAGCAACCCCAAAATACATTTTGAAAAAGAAAAAAAAATATATATATACTATCAATAAAAATACTTTAGACATAGCCCTGCGGTGGGCTAGCGCCATGCCCGGGGTTTGTTTCCTGCCTTGTGCCCTATGTTGGTTGGGATTGGCTCCAGCAGACCCCTGTGACCCTGTAGTAAGGATATAGCGGGTTGGATAATGACTGACTGACTGACTAGACATATAGAAGCAATTCACTAAAACATGCTTCTGAAACAAACATATATTCACTTGAATTTTTGAAATGTATAAAATTGTAAATGTGTTTTAGGTTTATTAGCATGTTTAAATTAGCCTGAGTAGATTAAATGTGAGTGTGGGTGCCCTGTAATGGCTGCCACTCCTCATACTCTGAATGTTACTGTTGCTGCTGGGACAAGGAATATCATCCCAATGGCCTTGCAATTGGATTATGGGGGTTCAGCAGATGGTTGGAGGCACGAATGCCTCATTAACATCAAGCTTTGTGATCTTATGGAACAATGAGCTCTCCACTAATAAAATAAATGATAGCAGCATTTCAATTTCAGAAACACAAATGCACATGTGAAGGAAGGTGTGCAGAATTTGTACAGCATGGAAATGTAGAATTTAGGGATTGCATAATTAATGGAGTGAGTGAAAATTCAGCCAGGATTCATTTGTAAAACTATGACAGGTAATAGTCAATACCAGTAACAGCGAACTGCACGATAACAAACAAGTGAATACACTTGACTTGAGCATCCATAGTTTTCATCCTCTTTCTCTGTATGTTTATCATTCGTTTCCTCAGAGGTTGACGCGCTTGCTGCTTCCTGAGCAGCTCTTCTTTTCTCCACCCTAGCGGCCCGCTTCTTCTCTTCTTTCGTCAGCATCTTTTAGCGTTAAAATCTGTTAAGTCAGTGTTCGTGTTGTAATTACTTTGTCCATTTAACTTAATTTTTCACTTAAGCTGGCACTTAAGTCTTCAATCTGCCTCAAGAATGATTTAAGATATGAAGAGATAGGGGAAGTGACGGTGAAGGTGGTAGGGAATGAGAACGGCGCCCGTACACATTCGCCGCAAGGCTGCCAGCTGCAGAGAATCGATTCTACAATAAAATAAAATTAAAATGAAAAGAGGGATAACCTTGGAGGTCAATCATCACCACAAAAGCGGATAGCAGACGTCATATGTGTACCAAATTTCAGATAAATAGTTCAAACAGTTTGTGAGCTACAGGTGTTTTAAAATCCTGGACAGACAAACGGACAGCCACGGTAGAGTGGTATATAAGAAGATAAAGCAATGTTTGGATATGAATGGGTAGACCCACTGGTTTTTAAGGAACAGTCATAAATTTAACATCTAGCATCTAGGGTACTGCAGATAATCCTTCTGAAATGATTCTTCAACATAAAATCTTTTCAATATAGTGGTTAAATTAATTAACAAGTTTAATTCTTACACAAATAATAAAAGAATTAACCAAACTTACCAGTAAATCAAGGGCTTAGGCTCTCCATGAACCTTCACTCTAAAGAGTGCATCCTGTCCCTCTAGCACAGCTTGATCAGTCAGGCAATCCTTTAAAAAAGTAGAATTCATATTTATTTGGGTGGTTAATCTATCAAAACCATTTGCCTCTCGAAATTCAGTGCAGATTCACACAGATAATGTGTTTTATGTATATCTCACCTCAAAAAATGGTGGTTCTTTGAAACGCACTTCAGAAATGTCTGGTAACTTCATTGCTTCAGGTCCTCGAAATGCTGGAAATCCAAACTCCACACCTTCCTCCAGTGGGCTTAAGTATTCATCATCAGAGGTGATGGGGCTGGCAATGTCCAAAGGTACATTAAGGGTGGCCCTTGTATCTGGAGCGGGTTCTGTAGCAAAGCAGATAAAATAAACCTTGTTAATCATCTGCAATCTAAAAACTCTTCCAAAGATACCGTGAAGGGTACTTATACATGCTACATAAGAAGTGGCATTGCTCAGGGCTGAGAAGATAAAGAGATGATGAACAGTGCACTGTAGAACAGATTATTACATAGAGTGTCCCAGAAATAATAACTCTGAGGGCACAGACATAGGAACATGGCAACGGGGGATATTTAATACTTAAAATTAATTTACCAAATCCAATACAACTACAACAACAACATTTATTTATATAGCTTGTTTTCATACAAATGATGTAGCTCAAAGTACTTAGGCATAGAACAAGGATGTTTGTTACCATGTTAGAACCCCTGCTTGTTATGTCTTACAGTGGCCAGTCTACATGCGATTTGCCAACCTTAAAGTGTATTGCTGGGGCTCAGGACAGCAAGAAAACCAGCCAATAGGAGTTATAGAGGGCAATATGACCCCAGAAGTGGTTGGTGAATTTACATTGGAAATGGTTCCAAATTGAAGCTTAATAGCCCCTGTTGGTCATTTCTCCATTGAGAAAACTCCATAGAGTTTAGTAGGTACTAAAGGGGAGAAAAAGGAGACACACTTGCGCAATATCTGGGCTGGGAGGTGGAAGAGTTACTTGATGTGATACATGGGAGCTTATCTTGTATACAGGAGATAATCTATGCCCTCAGGCCGGGTGGCGGAGCTACAGAATTTGATGTTTCCTGTTTATGTAGGTATAATCTTTCACTCCTCATGTTTATCCTTCCTTTGTCTAGTAGCTTATAAAAAACAGACACCTTTTTTGTAGTTTGACCTGCTGGCTGTTATTCTGTACTCTGATGGCTCAGCAGTTCCCTCATACTTAAGTGCATCATACCTAAGTGTAAAGGTGATAGGTGACAACTAAATATTATAAGTTTAACATTTTTAATATAGGGGTGGCATGGTGCTGCCTCAAAGTAAGGACACCAGGGTTCATGTCTTTGGTCCTGCCTACATGGATTTTACTTACTCTCCCTGTGTCTGCATGGGTTACCTCCAGGTGCTCCAGTTTCCTCTCACTGTTCAAAGACATGCAAGTGAGGTGGATTGGCAAAAGTAAATTGGCCCTAGTGTGTGGTCGGGCCGTGTGTTTGTATGTGTGTTTGCCCTGCAATGGACTGGTGCCCTGTGCAGGGTTTGTTCCTGCCTTGCACCCTATGCTAGCTGGGATAGGCTCCAGTGCCCCCAGCAACCCTGTTCAGGACTAAGCGGGTTAGAAAATGAATAACTGACTGACATGACAATTTAATATTAAAGAGTACCTCTAGAATGCAGTGAGACAATTTGAAAGTTTAATTTGATTTCACAGATGTAATATTCAGAATATTCTCTATAAAAACGACACAACTGCAATTTTTGTGTAGCACTGTCATTGCACATCAGTCTTCATTTTATTTAACTTGGTTTAACTCAATTTATTGTCATTACACCTTACAGTACAATGAAGCATGGTACAGAAACATTAAAAATCATTATTATATTAGTTAGATTATTATTATTACTAACCACACAGGTAACAGAATAAATTTAAAAATATTTGACACCTCTTGCCCTACATGTACCTACAGCGCCTGTCCTTTGTATATTCATGTGTCTTGACCGGCGCTCCCTCTGTCAAGCCTACTTCTCAGACTCTGCCATTGCTCACCTCCTGTCCATTTTTATACTTTCAATGTTTGAAGGCGACTCTCAGTGTGCCTCCTATGCCTTTACTCATCCACATCTGTCTCACACTTGTGCTCCCTCTTTTGATTACGAAACTAAGCACACTTAAGCCAAATTGGCCAATCACACAGACCTTAGTATTTTATTATACAGTAAATATTGCTACAGAATATTTCATTTTATATACAGTATTATTATATTATATACCATTTCATATGAAGGTTAGGTAGGTACCCTCACTAATCGTGGCACCACTGAGTGATGAAGTATTGCATGTTCTCTGTACTTTACACAAATGTTAATAATTACCCTATAAACCTCTAACTTCTATAAGCAAACTACTCATTCATCCAATATCTCAATTAATGCCAGTTTATTATTTTTAGTGCCCCTAGCAAGAAGTACCTCAAAGTGCTCTACAATGTGAACAGCAAGAGTCAATGCAGGACTAATCTTTTGTAATGTTTGCAACACTTTAAAAAGAGCAATTTAATTATATACATATTTCAGACAATTACTTGAAACAACTGTCAAGCATGTGCATCTGAGGATCACTCTCCAAGCATTTCTCAGGTATTTGATACTACTCCGGGTCAAGAAGGGGTACTGCTGCTAACTGTCTTGTTCTTTTCTTCCTCCACAGTTTCCTGAGAAACCACCTAGGGAGGGCAACTGACTCCACCATTTCTGAGCAAAAAATGGGCAACTGCCAGGAAGAAGACGTCACTTCTGTAATAGTCGATCGCAACTAAGGGGCTCCACAAATTTCCTGAACCAGACTAAAGGTCCTGATTAATGGCTGCCACTCAATTTACGTGGCAACTGTTTTGTTTCCCTTTAATGTCATCGTGCATTTGTGACAGCTGGGCTGGCAGCCCAAAAATTCTTCTGTTGAAAGATTGTGTGTCCCTTACCTGGCCAGGATGCCTGTCTTATGGAAAGACTTGGGGAGAGGACATGCACATGGCATTATCTCCCCACATCACTAAATGGCAGCCCCCCAGGATTGCAGCAGTGCCTTGGATTCCCACAGGGCTTCATGGGAGTTGAAGTTCAGTACAGCCCTGATGTTTTCCACGGGTGCCACCAGGGGGTGCTGCAGGGACTGCAGAGTCCTACTTTGTTGGGCTTCTGCCTCACCTGGAAGTGCTTCCAAAGCATACTAACGGGCCACCGGAAGTACTCATAGGTGAAGGATAAAAGAAGCCACTGACTGATCCAGGAGCCAGAGTCAGGAGGAAGGTGACAAAGTTTCAAGGAGGAGGAGTGGATGCGGACAGATAATGAGAAGACAAAGAAAGAAGAGAAGACAGAGTGCTATGCTTCCTGATATAGTGTTTATTCTTGTGCTTGTGTACTAAGCTTGCAGGTGGGAAATTCTTGGGAGAAGAGTTTCCCACTGAATAAAGCTATGTTGTGCTTGTGGAACTTGTGTCTGCATCGGTCTGTGTCGGGGTTGGGGAGCTCGTGCACCCCCTGCAACTGCTGTGCCATCAATTTTTCAATTATTTGCTGTACAATACAGTATGGATCTTAGGGTTGAAGAGGTTGGAGTCTGTAATGGCAGAATGCATTATAAGACAGAAGCAACTTTAGATGCAATGCCATTCTAGTGCAGGGCAAGTTCACTCATTAGACCAATATTTAGTCACCATGTAATACACTGTGGGAGGAAGGCAAAAAAGCCCACTTACTGTAGAATGTTAAAACTCCTCACAGACAGTGCCCAAGCTAGGATTTGAACCCAGACTGCTATGTTATTTTCTCCTAACTGGAATTTTTACAACAGTGGACCAATAGAAATATGCATTTTGGTTACAAGTTTATAGTAGTGATTACTCTTGTTTTGTAGGACTACAAATCTGCTTACCACCATTTCCCATTCTTGAGTATCATCATTAAAAAGTTGCATATGGGCAGTCTATGACGGATGAATTTTAGTTGATAAAGCTGTGAGCATACCCTTTTTCTCATTACCCAGTGGTGCTGTTCTGAACTCTATACAACATCCCAGTTGTTTTTAAGCTAGACCATGAACTAGCACGACAGGTTCCCAAACACATTTTCTGGGCCTTAATTGTACACTAGAGATCAACCGATTGACAGCCCCAGACAGCTGTAGCGGTGGGCTAAAATGTCTGGCTCCTGATAGTGAATCACAAGACAGCTGAGACAGCCACCAAAAGGCAGTCTTGTACCTTCTATTAGCAGCTTTCTGTCTGGAGGAAGAGAAAATGCGTTGTCACTTTAATATTTTACAGTTACAAATCAGACCGACACTTTCAGTAAGCTGCTGAAATGTAATGGAAAATTTGCTAAGTAAGCAAGTCAGAGTCCTGAAACAGAGGGAGTCACTCACTTGGGAAGTCCAAGGAGCTGAGCGGAGGCATCTGCTTAGCATAGCAGAAAGCAGTTAGATGTAAGAGATGCTATCAGAGACAGTCCAAACCAAAAAAATAATAATAATAAGATCACTTCTGTAAGCAGAGGAAGACTACCATCAATAACATTCCAGTTCAAGGCATATTTCACCATTAATGCCAATGTTTATACAATTACAAGGAAGGAAACTGTGCACAGTTTATGGACAAGCAACCTGCCCGTTGTATCCCTTTCATTACAAGTGGCAGTTGCAGAGTGAGGTTGCCTTATTTATGAACTCTGCAGCATACCCGAAAAAGACTTTCAGATGATTGCCACTCTCTGAAGACCTTAGGGACCATTTTTCTTACGAGTCAAATGATTCAGGCTGACTCAGTTACTAGAACACCTGTCCGCTGTACTCCAGCTTTAAAGCCCCTCTAAAAAGCCTGTCAAGTTAGGTCTGGCTTCTCTAACTGTGAGCTGCCATTAGGTTATGTGACCATGTGGCAACTGCTAAGGACAAGATGAGCTGGAATTGTGATCCTGAAACTGAACCTCTCCAGTGTAATTTCATCAAACTTCATGAAACCTATGTTTGTACGCTTATAGATTTATATCATTTATAGGGAAGCTAGGGCACAAGAAGAGCTTACCAGAAGGTGGGTATAATTTACATTTTAGTAAATTCACTGATGGGTGGTAAAATGTTATGTTACAATGAATCTTACACAACAGTATGGCAAGCTGTTTTAATATTTAAATCATAACTCTGAACAAGATAAATTGCACTTTAGTTATTTAACATGCAAGTCTACTTAGAATTTTAATTTCATATTTTTATATTTCTTTCTCCTAGTCCATATATGAAACAGAAGTGTCTGTAATTCCATTTGAATACTCAAAACTAAAGGACTACCAATTCCCTTCCAATAAACATTAAAACTAATGCTTGACCTTGATTACATTTCAATTAGTTAAAATTAGAACAATCAATATCTTTAGTTATATTGTGACTAGTTAAAATGACATTTTAGATATATTTAAATCACACTGCGACAGTACCATGTTCTGGGAGGTTTTCTGCCTTGCACGCAGAGCTGCCAGATTAAACTCTGGCCCCCTTTGACCCAATATTAGATTAGGCAGGTTTGAGAATGCAATAATGTATAAAACATTAAAGATATAGCATAACATTAAATACAGCTGCTTAATACAATTTACGGTCACAAAGGCCTTGTTACAGCTGATTCATGATAACATGCCAGCCCGTTGTGACATTAAAGATAGTTACATTGTGGATATACAGTATATATCTTGAACTGAAAACTCCATCTTCATATTCATCAGCAGTTGAACTATCTTTTTCTGGTTTCACCCAGATTGTCTGGTTGTTTCCCCCAAATGTTTTTCCTCCACTTTCTGGCTACCTGAGCATTATTTGAAGTTAGATCCATTCTTCTCGCGTCATCCAAGACCACCTCCTACCATGTCTTCTTCAGCCTTCGTCTGGGCCTCATCCCCACGACCTCCATCTTAGAACACCTCTTCACTCACTCATTCTTTGCCTTATGGTCTACATGCCCAAAACACTTTAGTCTGTATCTCCTCAGCACAACACCCATCACTTTTGTACCAAGTCTTTGTTTTACTCAGCAATTGTCTTCTTACCCTGTGACACTCCAGACATCCTCTTGATAACCCTCATCTTTGTTCTTTCCAGCTTTGCTTTTATGTTTCGCTTTCACTAACCATGTCTCATTTTCATAAACTGTTCCTTTCAATGCTTAAAGGCTCCTTTGGAAGTCAGAATGGCAGAAAACTTCTGCATTTTCTTCCATATCCCTCTCATCCTTGCTGTCACTGCTGGACCTGCAACTCCAACTGTGCAGAACGTTCTTATTTTTTCTAAAATAGCTCCATTCCAGGCATTTAAATTTACAGTTACTACATCGGCATTGTGCACCCCTCTCCCACTCTTTCTACAAAATAAAGATCACATCTTTAAAGCTCCTCTAAAAAGCCAATGAAGTCATACCTGGCTTCTCTAACTGTGAGTTGATGGCAGGTTATGTGAACATGTGGTAAATGCTAAGGACAAGATGAGCTGGAACTGTCTGAAACTGATACCACACTACATCAGCATTGGCACCCCCTGTCCCATTCTTTCTACAAAATAAAGGTTACACTTGCCGCCTACAGACTACCCTTCACATCTCTGCAGTATATCTTTTATGCATGCTTTTCTGTGAACCATTAATAGCCATGTACCCATCTCTTCAATATCTTCCACCTGTTCACCTCTAACAATCTCCTTGGACTTGCCTGCATTTACTGTGAGGTGTTTTGTTTCCAAGCTAGCTTTCCGTTTCAGTATATTTTCCTTTAATTCCTCTTCACGTTTTGCCATCAATATGAGCTCATTGACATATAATGGCTCCCATGACAATAATTGAAATACTTATCTGGCTAGTACCTCAATCACCATCACAAAAAGCAACAGACTCAGAAGAGCCCCACCTTCATCTCAAACCATTCATTATCCCATCTGCTGTCCTGATCACCATTGGTGCCTCCTCATATATTAACATAACCACAAACACCAATCATTCACCCACACTTTATTTCAAGGCCCACCTCACCATGTCTCATGGCACCATGTAAAATGCCTTCTCCAGATCCACAACACGCATAATGGAGCTTTTGTCCCTTCACAAGATAACAAAAAACATGAGTAAAATCTCATGAAACCAAAATGAATCTGACTAACTTTCACTTGCTCCCTGATTCTTTTCTCAACCACCTCCATTACCTACTCCAGAACCTTCAATCTATACTAATAAACGGCAAAGCCCTCACTCACTCACTCACTCACTCACTGACTGACTCATCACTAATTCTCCAACTTCCCGTGTAGGTAGAAGGCTGAAATTTGGCAGGCTCATTCCTTACAGCTTCCTTACAAAAGTTGGGCAGGTTTCATTTCGAAATTCTACGCGTAATGGTCATAACTGGAAGTTGTTTTTCTCTATTTACTGTAATGGAGTTGAGCTGGAGGGGCGGAGTTCCGTATGACATCATCACGCCTCTCACGTAATCACGCATTACGTAGAAAGCCAGGAAGAGCTACAAAACGCGCTTTAGAAAACATGCATTATATAATTAAGAAGGCAGCGAAACAATTAGAAGCGAGCGACTGACATATAAAACCATATTCAGCGGCTCATGTGAACTGACGCAGTGCGCAGACAAAAAGTAACAGTTCCAAAGAGTGCTGAACAAAAACCTAATTACACTGCTACGCTCAAATAGTTAAACCACA
>JANRMT010062814.1:120357156-120376890 GCA_026402145.1 Polypterus bichir lapradei | reverse complement strand
TCAGCAAAAAAAGAAACGTCCCTTTTTCAGGACTGTGTATTTCAACAATAATGTTTTAAAAATCCAAATAACTTTACAGATCTTCATTATAAATTGTTTAAACAATGTTTTCCTTGCATGTTCAATTAACCATAATCAATTAATTAACATGCACCTGTGGAATGGTCGTTAAGACCTTAACAGCTTACAGAAAGTAGGCATTTAAGGTCACAGTTCTAAAAACGCAGGACACTAAAGAGACTTGTCTACCGACTGTGAAAAACACCCAAAGAAAGATGCCCAGGGTCCCTGCTCATCTGCGTGAACGTGCATTAGGCATGCTGCAGGGAGGCATGAGGACTGCTGATGTGGCTAGGGCAATAAATTGCCATGTCCACGCTGTGAGACGCCTAAGACAGCGCTACAGGGAGACAGGAAGGACAGCTGATTATCCTCGCAGTGGAAGACCACGTGTAACAACACCTGCACAGGATCGGTACATCCGAATATCACACCTGCGTGACAGGTACAGGATGGCCACAACAACTGCCCGAGTCACACCAGGAACACACAATCCCTCCATCAGTGCTCAGACTGTCCGCAATAGGCTGAGAGAGGCTGGACTGAGGGCTTGCAGGCCTGTTGTAAGGCAGGTCCTTACCAGACATCACCAGCAACAACGCCGCCTATGGGCACAAACCCACCTTCGCTGGACCAGACAGGAGTGGCAAAAAGTGCGTGAGTTTCTGCATGACAGCAATGTCAGTGTTCTGCCATGGCCAGCGAAGAGCCCAGATCTCAATCCCATTGAGCACGTCTGGGACCTGTTGGATCGCAGGGTGAGGGCTAGGGCCATTCCCCCCAGAAATGTCCAGGAACTTGCAGGTGCCTTGATGGAAGAGTGGGGTAACATCTCACAGCAAGAACTGACAAATCTGGTCCAGTCCATGAGGAGGAGATGCACTGCAGTACTTCAAGCAGCTGGTGGCCACACCAGATACTGACTGGTACTTTTGATTTTGAGCCTCCCTTCATTCAGGGACACATTGTGAAACATTTTTAGTTTATGTCTTATGGTGTTGACTCTTTTAGTGTTCATACAAATATTTACACATTAAGTCTACTGAAAGTAAAAACAGTTGAAAGTCAGAGGACGTTTCTTTTTTTGCTGAGTATATATACTAGGCTGACCCGCCTTTTAAGGCGACCGACTTTTAAGTTGACCACTTCTTAAGGCAATTCAATATGTAGATCAATTTGATATTTTATACAAACTCATTAATTTGGTTATATTGCATTTGAGCTGTATTACTTTAATACTCGTAGTTTCTGTTAAGTTTTGTGATGAAATTTAAACTTTTTTTCTATATTGAGGTCACCCTTTTGAACCCCCCTGATATTTACTACATGGTGAGGCATTTGTACTCCATCAACATTAATTATTTCCAGAGACATAATTTTATCTTTTTCCAGCGCATCGTGCACAAAAGCAAGGGAACAATGGGAGCACCAGAACTCTGCTCACATCATTTCGCTTCGTACCGCAAGCTGCAAATAGTAAGTCTGTGATAAGTGGAATACCGCTACACTTTCCATTCACGGGACGGAAGGACAATCCCGACCGCTTTTATATACTAAGAAAGAAGAAAGTAGAAAATCATCTTTTATCTGGAAAAACGAAACTACAAATCCCATCGTGCATTGCAAAATGGACGGGATGTGTGTGAAACTCCGCGCCTGCGTAGCACTCACGGGACGGAAGGACAATCCCGACCGCTTTTATATAGAAGGATATTACAGGTAAAATTCTGTTACAACTAAGTGCCAGGGACCTAAAAAATATTTTGTTGTAATGAAAATTTCACAGTAATGAGATTCTATATTTGTCACTATAGTGCTTTCTTTAACTTGCATCCAGACATTTGCAATCATTTCAATAGCTTCTTTCGCGTTAATTTTCATCTCCTCCTGTCTACAAGTTATGCTAATGAGAAATTTTCTCAGCATTTCCTTGTGATAATACACTTTCAGGGTGCGAATGATGCCCAAATCCAATGCCTGAAGCACAGGTGTGCAATTGGGTGGGAGGAATTCAACGTGAACATTATCTAAATGTGGAAGCATGTTGTGGGCAGCACAGTTATCAATCAGAAGAAGAATCTTCCTTTTCTTCTTCTTCTTCATATTGTGAGGTTTCTGAACCATTTTGGAACACTGAACCCCCACCACTCCCAATGGGACGAAACGCCGAAGTACGCCCTGAAGAGCGATTGCAATTTGTAGATTGCCGGGGCAGGGCAACTGCAGACACAGCAGTCAGGCAGGGCTGTGGTCATGTTAGCGCCCAATAATACTGTTCCCTGCATTTACAATGTTCCTTGCATCACCCATTGAGATCTTTTCAGAGTTGCTTTTGCTGTGACCTGCTATTGCCTCTGCAACGGATAAACAGTCTTTCACAGATGCGGTGATTATACTTCAGGACACTCTTCAGCATGTCATCCCATTGGGGAAGGTTCCAAAAGAGTTTAGAAACCTCACAATAGTGACTTTGCTTTTTGTTGAATGAGTGGCGCACTAATAGGAATGCTTCTTGAACGAGCATCACTGAACCACATAAAACTGCCTTTTCAACGTCTTCAAATGCAGCACTGAGGCCCAAGGTAGTGTCAGGGCCAATGGCGAAATTCCAAATTCACTGGCAACATCTTTTTTCTCTTTGCCAGAATCGAGAGCCACAAAAATTTCAAGTTTTTTTTCTAATGTGAACTACTGTCGTTTTTTCGGGTCTGCCATTTTTATAGGAGGGTGACAATGAGTTAAATTCCAATGGCTGTTATTTTTTAAATGTTGATGAGCAATAAGCAAAAGATATCACTGAAAACCACAGAAAACAAATACAGCAAAACAAAAAAAAAAAACAGTACGAGGAAAGTTCGAAGACAAAAAATTTACAATGTTTCTGTTTGGGGATCGTTGTGCACAACTGAGCTGCAACCACAGAACTAACTGCCCTGTGGATGATTCATTCAGGCATTTCAATGTCACTTCATTGTAATGAAAGTATCTGCTGAATGTATTTTGTAGTAACGAGATTTCTATAGACGCTGTCATAAGGGGAAGCTGTTGGGACCATAAAAATACTTTGCTGTAATGAAAATTTTGTTGAAAAGATATTTGTTGTAATAACATTTTACCTGTATGTATGTATGTATATATATATATATATATATATATATATATATATATATAACTCAAAAAAATTAAAGGAATACTTTTTAATCAGAGTATAGCTTCAAGTCTATGAAACTTCTGGGACATTGATCTGGTCATTTAAGTAGCAGAAGGGGTTGCTCATCAGTTTCAGCTGATTTGGGCAAGGAGGAACAGGATGAGAACTGCCAGATCCCTACAAAATGACCTCCAGCAGGCCACTGGTGTTAATGTCTCTGACCAAACAATCAGAAACAGACTTCATGAGGGTGGCCTGAGGGCCCGACGTTCTCTAGTGGGGCCTGTGTTCACTGCCTGGCACCATGGAGCTCGATTGGCATTTGCCATAGAATACCAGAATTGGCAGGTCCACCACTGGTGCCTTGTGCTTTTCACAGATGAGAGCAGGTTCACCCTGAGCACGTGACAGATGTGAAAGGGTCTGGAGAAGCCGTGGAAAACGTTATGCTGCCTGTTACATCGTTCAGTATGACTGGTTTGGTGGTGGGTCAATGATGGTCTGGGAAGGCATATCCATGGAGGGACGCACAGACCTCTACAGGCTAGACAATGGCACCTTGACTGCCATTAGGTATTGGGATGAAATTCTTGGACCCATTGTCAGAGCCTATGCTGGTGTAGTGGGTCATTGGTTCCTCCTGGTGCACAACAATGTCCAGCCTCATGTGGCGAAAGTATGCAGGCAGTTAATGGAGGATGAAGGAATCTAAATCCAATAATAACATCACCAGGTTGCACCTCAGACTGTCCAGGAGCTCAGTGATGCCCTGGTCCAGATCTGGGAGGAGATCCCCAAGGACACCATCTGTCATCTCATTAGGATCATGCCCCGACGTTTTCAGGCAAGCACATAGGGGCCATACAGACTACTGAGTAATTTCCATCAAATGATGTGGCAACCTTTTGTTCCTAACACATTACCCAGTCCATATCAGTATAGATATCCTGCTTGAATTTTTTCCTATTGAGATCTGATATATTTTCAAAGTGTTCCTTTAATTTTTTTGAGCAGTTATATATATATATATATATATACCTAATGTACCTGTATATATTTATGAAAATGAAGCCCTGACCAAAGCACTGCCTGAGGTGTTTGCCTGGTTGCCAGCCCTAATATTTATGAATGTGTTAAACAGGCCACATTAATCGCAAAAATTAACACATCAACTTTCCCAGGCCTAATATATGTATATCAAGTGCTGGAAGTGGGCTGATATGCACTGGTACAGTATACTAGCATTTCTCATTTTAAGCATAGTGGTAGTGTTTGTGCACTGCCAAATGAAATGTTAGTGCATCATGATGGCAATCCGAACTCCAAGTGGGACATCCGCCGCCCCCCCGCCCCTTGACTGAATCAATCAATCTCAATCTGAGAGTACCAGCACTTAAGTATATCCACTTTGTGCACTGCATAGATATACTCACTGAGCACTATGATTACTGAATATAATAAACTTATGACAGCCTATGACAGAACTTATTGGATGGCTTACATGTACAGTGACATGTGTGTACTGAACTGTACAAGTCCTCATTGTTAGTGACAGCTGCTACATATTCATCCAAATTAAAACTAGTAAGTTCTGTTCACTAGTAAATAAACAGAAGCTGATAGATGAAAATTAAATTAAATTCAGTGGAAAAGAAAAAGTTGTCTTTTCAACACATACTTAGTGATGTGCGTTCAAGAAACATTCCTATTAATGTGGCACTCATTCAAGAAAATGTGAGGTTTCTAAACTTTCTTGGGACCTCCGTCAATGGGGCAACACTCTGAAGAGCGTCCCGAAGTGTGATCACCGCGTCTGTGTAAGACTGTCTGTTGCAGGGGCAACAGCAGACTCACAGCTCTACTGCGAAGCAATCGCGCTTCGGGACGCACTTCAGTGTGACGTTTCCTGTTGACTGGTGGTGGTGCTGGGGGGGGATCCCAAAAAAGTTCAGAAACTTCACAATATGAACAGGCATACAGGCACTATTGTGCACCCCACCTTTACCCACTCTGCACACTCAGTATCCAGCCAGGCTGGAGGAGTGTTGGAGGAGCCTGAGGTGGAAAATCTGAGGCAGTGGTGGAGCAGCACCACATGGGGCAGAGGCAGAAGATACCCGTTGTTCAAGTTGCCAGATAAAGTGGCTGCATTCAAAGCGAAACTTGATTTATGGGGCAGACGAGTGAACATTGGGATTTTTGATATGTTTCAAACGTTAGCAGAGGTTATTAAAGATACCAAGCCAGGGTTAGGGTTAGCTGGTGCATGATCACCTATCTCAACTTTCAATAGAGTTTGAGCATTATTTCCAACCACAAAAGATCCCCAAAATGGGAAGGAATGGATCTGTGACCCATTTGTGAATAAGCCAGGTGAATCAACTTTGTCTGTGCTTGAAGAGGTGGCCTTAAAAGTATGTTTGAGACAACTTCAAATCTCCATACGTTTTGGATTAAAGTCAAGGTGGAATATCCTGAGGTTGCCACCAAAGCACTGAAAAGTCTGCTTCCATTTCCAACATCCTATCTTTGTAAGGTAGCATTTTCAGTGACAGCAACCAAAACAAAATTACGGAGTAGACTGAACATAAGCAACACACTTTGTGTGTCACTGTCTTCCATTGTCCCTAAATGGGATCATCTGGTTGCAGTAACACAAGCTCAGGGATCCCACTGATTCTGCATTATGGTAAGCTGTATAATTTCTATTACAATATTATAACTTAATAATAATAGAAATGTAATGTAAATTGTGTATAAAACTGCCCTATGAACCCTCCCCGAATCCTCAACCGACCACTGGTTGCTGGAAAAATTTGCTTCTAGTAAAGTGGTCCTTAGTGTCAAAAAGGTTGGGGACCACTGTTCTAGAGGAACACTCAAACACCGTAATTCTGCAACTAATTACAAATTCTTCTTGAAAATTGCTATTGTAATGACCTATTTTATGACCAGAAAGGTCAGCATCAGAGCGGTAAATAATTATTGAAATGTTTGACAATAGTTCGGGTTCCTAGGGTGCAAAGCCTATTGAGGCTCATGTCCAAATTATTTTTTTATATTTACTGGACATGTGCGGTCAGTAGCATACCTGAAATTTCAGCTGTTGTTAATTTAGTATCAGGAATCAAGATAAATAATGTTTGACATTATTCACTTTAATAACACATTGGAATCAACAGTATTTATCCACTATATGTTCTGGCATGACTTAGAAAAAGGTTGCTAACACCTAAAAATTCTTTAAAAAAAATAAAACATAGAAGTATAGCAATCAAATACTGACAAGCTGAAAGTGCTGAACATTATAAGATAAATGGCTATACATATTCATTGAATACTTTATTAATAACAACTTTATGCTCAGTCAACTGGCAAAAGGTTCATCACACATGAGAGGTTTAGGTGGGATTGATATTTAAGTTCTTTAATTGAACAGAGTTCAGTCTGACTACAAATTAACATCTGTTCAGAAAGGTGAAATTGGAGTGATTGATAGTTTCTACATGTAACTTTCTTTCCAAAAACACATTAACCTCCTTGGCATTAACCCTGACGTGACTTGGGCTTGGAATTCTACTTAATTATGGCTAAGCCAGTGTTGGACTTGGGGTGACATGTGATGATGCACTTTATAGTGTTAAGCTTGAATAACTCTGGGGACAGTATTCTACTGCCATCTAATGAATGAAATAACGTCATGCTGCAAAATATCATGAATATTTGCATATGTTCTGCCTGTTTATGGTAAGTCTGTGATTACTCATCAATATTCATGAGTGGGGAGGAGCCGCCATCAAATAACACAATGGGAAAAGAAAAGCTGTAAAAGCAGTTTTAGAAAGAACTGAAACGGAACTATTGCTGAAATCGAGCGAACTGGTCGTCAGACGTTGACACAAAAAGTAAGAGTGATGCATGATATGGCACTGTACGACCGGACCACCTTGGTATGCTTGGTGAATTCAGTCGCATGATGTTTCAACCATGGTGCAGCAGTAGCTGTGTGACTATAAGGAAAAATAACTGTAATCGAAGTGCAAGGACCAGAAAGATATTAGCCTCCTAAACAATGTTCACAATGAGGCAACTGTCAGTCTTTGTGTCAGGGGAAATGTCGAAGTCACTAAACCTTTGTAGCAGTAGCAGCCTGCAAATATCATGAGGTATGGATCAAGCACTGACATTATATCTTCTTGTGTGCAAGCAAGAGAAAAAATAAGAAACATGCACAAAGAAACCTGCTTCTACTGTCTCAGTTGCACCATTGGGACGAGTAATAAATCTGTACCACTACAGCAGAGGACACTAGACATAACTTTCCTACTGCAT
Source organism: Polypterus bichir lapradei (assembly GCA_026402145.1). NCBI lineage: Eukaryota > Metazoa > Chordata > Cladistia > Polypteriformes > Polypteridae > Polypterus > Polypterus bichir. The sequence goes on along the minus strand of JANRMT010062814.1, from coordinate 120,369,347 downwards.
TTATGTTGACATTTTGGTATTTACATGTTTCTGTTACATGTAATAATACTGTTTCTTGTTGAGAAAAATTAAATTTTTCCTGAAGTAAACTTAATGGACAATCCCAACAGTCAAAGAGAATAAAATAATAATATAAGAATTTTGGAATTATTGTTATTTCCCTAATGGATCTTGTGTAGCCTAGTTGCTATCCCAGTGGAGTTAGGATATTGTTCCTGTGGCTGCATGTGTCACTAAGATTGGCACCAGTCTCCCTAGGTTTGAGAATATTATGGGGTAACACCCAAAATTTCCTCATCCATATTCTCACCTACTTAATTTTATTCAGAGGCAGACGGGGCACCATTCCTTATCTCGGCAGAATTAGACAAAACCCAGAAACAACCTTGAATAAGATGCCAGTCCATCTGGCCATAATTTTAATGCAATAATTCTAGTTTACACTTCAAAAACATAAGATGAGGCTATTATGTTACACAAATATCATATGCTGTAATGAAATAACTTGTTTCCTATGATATAGTAATTTTCAATTACCTTTGAAATCTTTGCTATATGGTTGCAAGACGTGGACGCTATCCAGTGACCTGAAACGAAGACTGGACTCCTTTGGTACTGTGTCTATCTGGAGAATCCTTGGGTACCGTTGGTTTGACTTTGTGTCGAATGAGCGGTTGCTCATGTAGTCCCGAATGAGGCACATTACCTGCATTGTGAGGAAGCGTCAGTTATGGCACTATGGCCTAGTGGCGCGTTTCCCCTTTAGGTGATCAGGCTCGTAAGATCCTCATTGTTGGGGACCCGAGTGGCTGGACCAGGCGAAGGGGTCGCTCACATACCACCTGGCTGTGACAGATAGAGGGTCATTTCTGGAGGGTGGGACTGGACTGTATGTCTGCCTGGGGGAGTTGCAAACCGGGATCCCGAGTTGTTTCGCCGTGTAGTGGGTGTGGCAACACACTGTACCAGTGCATGACATGACTTGACTTTGAAAGATTTCTCTTAGTGATGTGCTGATTTTTATATAAAGGAGAGTTTTAGCTACAACATTCATTTCCTGGATCAATTGTTCCCATTTTAAAAACACTTCCCACAAATGTAGCATTGTTTAAAGCCTTTGTAAGAAAAAAAGAAGAAATGTTAGAAAAACTGAAAATCATTTGTAGACCAACAGGCAAATACAAGTGAAACTGCTATGAGAGAAAACAGGCTACAATCCCACAGCAGACCAGGATAGAATAAATATTGGTGTCCTGGGTACATGTGGCCTTATAAGGTAAACCATCCGTTATCTTTGGCTGTGATCGCCAGAACAAAAGAAGGGAAAAGAACACAGCTGACAATGCAGCCTTCTCTTTTAAAGACTACTGCTACAATGTGAGTGAGATTCCTTTGAATTTAAGTCCCTAACTCTGACATTCACAAAAGAATAAAAATATTTGAGAGTCACACACTTTGCACATATTAATTAAAACTAAAAACTGTCACAGAGTGTATAAATGAAAGGGTTACAATGCTCTGTAGGTCTGAGTATACTGTGATCCATATGTGTGTGTGTTATATCAGAAATGATGTAATTTGTTCAAGCATTTCTTTTAGTATTTAATTTAGTATTATATTCTAGTTTATTCTTTCTTTAATTCTGTTTAAGGCTTTTGTATATCCTGTGTTTATTTGTTTATTGTTCTATGCAGTAACTATTTGTATCTTAAGCGCACTGAGCATAAAATGTATTATTATTATCACTATTATTACTGTAATCCAGTATTAAAAAAAAACAAAAGAAAAAACAGCTACAATAAAATAAGTTGCTTTGGCATTCTGATTTAAATTCACATAACGGAGTCTACACATTTCTTCAACTTCCACATCTAAATGTCAGTCTATGTAAAAATAAATCTGCCTAACCCAGTTCAGTGTTGTGGGTGTCCAAGCCTGTTCCTATAGTACTGGGCACAAGCTCTACATGGGGTGCCAGTTTATTGCTGGGCAAGCTTTTTCAAACATCAACACTCATGTCTGGGATGTTGGAGAAAAACTGGCAAACCCAGTTGAAAAGCCATAGTCTTGGACTTGGGGTATTCGGAGTTCATTAAGATTATTTTTGGTATCATTTGTCTATTTTTGAACAAAATTAATTATTATTTTTGTATTTAAAATGTGTATTGATATTCTGGCAATGTCACCCTTTTGTTTTTCATTTTTCCATGTGCTCTGCCATTTTGTGTGTTGGTTTGTATGGATGCCCTCATCTCTGTATCTGTAAAGCGCAATCTGTTTGTTTCTTCTTTCACGCTCAGTTTTGGTTTTCAAGCCACAGACTTGAAATCTGGCACACTGGCACTTGTCACCACAAGACTTGTTTCTGAGGGGCCATGCATGGGCTCAGGGTCAGAGTGAGTGGTGAGAAAAACTATACTGTGATTTATCATCAGAGAAATGGCACCATGCAGATGCCTGCTTACCCCTCAACCAAGAAATACAGATTTAATTCCCACCTATTACATTTCACTTTTCCTTCAATTAAGTATTTGCCTTGTCATTTTTGGTTTGGCCCCAAGCTGAATTGTTGGAGCTATTTTTTTCAATTTTGAGTTCTTTGTACCAGAAGCAAAAATCAAGAATGTTACATACAAAGATTTCCAATATGAACAATAGTTATGTACTAAATACAACAATTTCAAGGCAATAAAGTTTGTTAACACATAATTTGAGATTATTTTCTACCTGTCCATCTTTTCACTTTCTCACCCGAACAATGCCACATAACTCATCTAGTATTATTTATAGTGACATGAGTTGTGACATTTGATGTCACTGCCACTATAAAAATGAACGTGAACATAACATAAGTACAAAACTCTGAGTATCTGCCATAATTATTTAAGGTAGGGAAAGCAGGATTTTCGAGAAATGGCAGCTCTAATCACTAATCATGGGCCGGACAGTGGCAAAGTGTTGCATGTATATTAGTGTAGGCAAGTAAGATTTTAGTTATACTCTGAACATGTGACGATAATGAAGCTATAGACCTATAAACCTACTGCATATATTTTACTTTATTTAAGGTAAGGAAGATGGGGGTTTCGAGATATGATAGTTCTGTACATGTGGTGATAATCAACCTTAATAAAAGGATAAACGTCTGCATGACTGTGTGACCATCCAGTTGCTACGTCTCTGTAACTCCAACAAATGGAGCACCCCAAACATTTGTACTAATAAAATGCATTGCATTTTTCAATCCAACAGATGTCGCATCACAAACATTAACACTGATTTTATGCATCCCATAGGCATAGGCATTGAACATCATAAACATTTGTATCAATATGTGCAGCAATGGCATTTTGGACAAATGCAGTACATTTTATTACTACATGCATTACAAAACACATTCCAGTAGATGGTGCACTGCAAACATTAATACTGAAGTCTACAATTGATTTAACCTGTTCCAGATGGGTGACACAGTAAGTGACCCAATAAATACCTATAAAAGGGAAAGATTTAATTTAAAGCAAACAAGCAACTACCCACAGAAAATTAATAGAGTTTGATCTGTGTTGTGTTTAGACATTTGGTTTATATTTTGGTTTTGTCATTTTGACTCTTTTCCAGGTAAACCCCAAAGACTTAAAAATCATCTGTGCTGCTTATAGCACTTCATTCGATCATAACACAGGGCTCTGGAGGTGTGCTAAATTGCTCAGTGCTAAGCACTTATAAACATGACTAGCAAAACACCCGCGCTTCGCAGTGGCGAAGTACTGCTTTAAAATTTTTATTAAGAAGAAAAGTAAACCTTTTTAAACTGAGAGAAAATATACCAATAATTATTTGTTAAGGATCTCTTTGTATGCCACGTTGTCAGCTCGGCCCTCCGGTTGTAATATGACCAAGCTGTGCGCTGAGCTTACTCTTGAGCATGCAACGTACAGTTGGCCATGTGAACAGTAATCTTGTCTCAAATCTCACAGCTTGGATTGCTGCTGTCATAATCGGTTTGAGTTTCATGGTTTGTTTCAATTACGTTAGTATTTGCAGGACTTGTTGTGTTGAAGTGACATTCGGCATCTGTCAAGCGTTGTAAGTATACAACTGGTTTCATCGATAACTTCGCATCCAGCTTTTGAGAGTTTAAACATTCATAAACATCAAAGTGTCCAGTACTCAAATCTTCACCTGTGAATTTAAGATGTTTAAGAGGCATTGGCGTTTGTCCAAAGGTGTAAAATATTTGGCCATTTCGGCACACTTGAAAGCGACAACTGAACAATTCAGCGGCAGCCATCAACCCACATGCAGAACCATAGGTGAAGGGCTTAAGCATTTCACTCTTCTAGTGCTCCTGTGTAGTATAATTATCTCCTGTACTGTCATTAGTCCGCACCTTGAACCTGTCCCAGTCATTCAATACATAAGACACAATGTTCCTCCGGATATCAAGAGTGAGCCTGATATGGTCATGCAATATGTAACACAGAGAATGGAAAAGGCAGGTGCCATCTCCGGGCATGGAAACCACTCGGTAAGTGACAGTTCTTTGATCGATGATGATCACCTTGATAGACATGTTAATGGGGGTACAGTTGGAACGATAAAGGAAATGGGTACCTGAACAATGTAAACTAAGTCTAAAATACCTATACAATAACTATAATCGTAATAAACGAACAATAAAACAGCGGAGAAGCTGTGGATTAAATAAAAAGGCTGCAGTTATCAGCAGGGAGACGTGAATACTGTGGCGAAGCCTTCTACCTACACGGGAAGTTGGAGAATTAGTGATGAGTGAATGAGTCAGTCAATCAGTCAGTCAGTGAGGGCTTTGCCTTTTATTAGTATATATATACACACACACACATATATATATATATTATATATATTTTATGTATTATACTGTATATAATATATATATATATATATATTATATATTATATAGCAAAATACCCGCGCTTCGCAGTGGCGAAGTACTGCCTTAAAATTTTTATTAAGAAGAAAATTAAACCACACCTTGAACCTGTCCCAGTCATTCAATACATAAGACACACTGTTCCTCTGGATATCAAGAGTGAGCCTGATATGGCCGTGCAATATGTAACAAAGAGAATGGAAAAGGTAGGTGCCATCTCCGGGCATGGAAACCACTCGGTAAGTGACAGTTCTTTGATCGATGGTCACCTCGATAGACATGTTAATGGCAGTACGGTTGGAATGATAAAAGAAATGGGTACCTGAACAATGTAAAGTAAGTCTAAAATACCTAAACAATAACTATAATCGTAATAAATGAACAATATAACAGCGGATAAGCCGTGGATTCAATAAAAAGGCTGTAGTTATCAGCAGGGAGACGTGAATCCCATGGCGAAGCAAGGAAGGGAATGTAGAGACCGGAGCGACGACTTATATAGGCAGGCAGCCAACAACGTGGGAGGCGTTGGGATGGGGGACCCAACGCTGCCTCACACGGTGACCGAGCTGCAGGCTATGGACGTATATATGTACATAAGTAGGATTCAGTTAGCGTTGGGAACCCGCGTACCAAATTTCTTGAAGATGGGCCCATAAGTAACAAAGACCGTTGAAAAGTTCAATATGGCGGCCGACAGTGGCATCATACCACTGAAATCAGCACCAAATTTCAGCCTTCTACCTACACGGGAAGTTGGAGAATTAGTGACGTTGGAAAGTTCAATATGGCGGCCGACAGTGGCATCATACCACCGAAATAAGTATGTACATCAGTTTTGGTTAGCGCAGGGAAGCCACCTACCAAATTTCGTGAAGATGGGGCCATAAATAAGAAAGTTCAACATGGCGGACGTTGTCGACCGCTATGACCGTTACGTGTAGAATTTCGAAATGAAACCTGCTTAACTTTTGTAAGTAAGCTGTAAGGAATAACCCTGCCAAAGTTCAGCCTTCTACCTACACGGGAAGTTGGAGAATTAGTGATGAGTGAGTGAGTGAGTGAGTGAGTGAGTGAGTGAGGGAGTGAGTGAGTGAGTGAGTGAGTGAGTGAGTGAGTGAGGGCTTTGCCTTTTATTAGTATAGATTAACATAACTGCCTCAAATGATGGTTGCCCCATCTATCGCCGTCTTGGCTGGTAATAAGAGATACTGGGCTGCCAACCAATATTCTTCTTAGTTTAACTAATACTACAAGCTTCTGACTATTGATCGTCACTCCATTTCTAAATCAGACTCTAGTTTATTATGGTTAGTGTAGTTTTTTCTAATGATTTTTTGTAATGCTTTGGATCTCTCAACGGATTTCTGCATCAGTGTATGCCAAGTCAAGTCAATGCACAATTCTTACTCTGTCCAACTTGTATTTTGGGATTTTTGCCAGTATATTTTATTATGACTTTACACATGGTTTTTGTTCTATCGACAGACTTTTTTTTTTCTTATCTACAACCAAGTGTTCCTGTCCTCGTGTTTCCTAACATTTCCAAATCTGTCCTTGAACAATGTTCAACATGCTGACACAAGGCTTCCAAGCCCTCTCAATCCGAATCCCTCAACAAAAAGGCAAAAAGGACACAAAGGTAAGTGAAGGGGATGATGTTAACACACGGCAGCTTGACATTCATTATTATCTGCTGCCAAACAATAGAATGTTTTGTCATTATGTTTTGCAGTTTCCAATCCCATTTTGTGTATTTTTGATAGTGAAAAATCACACACTAGACTGGGACACTGTAACGTTTTTGCTCCTGTGCTCAAATGGAGATCAGTACCTTTGATAATTTGAGTTGGCATGTGCTGTGCACAGATATTACAACATTTCAGTTGCTTCTTACATTTCTAAAGGTTTTTAAACATTACACCTAATATAATGTAATGTAATTGAATAATCCCACATTCTGTTGAGTCAAATACTGCAATATTGCATTTATGGTATTTAAAAGAATGTATAACCACAGGTTACTCAAGCAAAATAAATAACATAATAGAATTGTTATAATATAAAGGATTTACTTAATCTCAAACTAATTATATGTAATTTTGTTGTGTGTGGGTGTGTTCCGTATAACATTATGTGAATTTGTTGAATATGTGTTTTCTGAGGCACCTAAGTTTTTTTACGCATGGTACTTTCAGTTGCCGCCTATTAGTTTGAGTGAGTAAGCACGGCATGTTGCATGTTTGCTACAGCACTCGCAGCACTCCTGTCTTCAAAGAATTCCCTTTTACTTTATTAAACTCTGTCTTTTAGATGTACTGTAAATGAGAATTTCAGTCAGTCAGTCATTTTCGAACCTGCTTGGTCCTGAGTAGGGTTGTGTAGGTGTCTGTTGGAGTCTATCCCAGCTAGCATAGCGGTGCAAGGCAAGAACGAACTCTGGACAGGGCGCCAGTCCATCACACACACACACACCCTTCAACCACACACTGGAGCCAATATAGGATCACCAATTCACCTGCATGTCTTTGGACTGTGAGAGGAAACCAGAGCACCCAGAGGAGACCCAGACACAGGGAGAACATGTAAACTCCACACAGGGACCCAAGAAGCTAACCCTGGTTTCCTTAGTGCAAGGCAGCAGCAATACCACTGTGCCCAGAGAACTGTAGTCATCAGATGAATTCTAATATTATTAAGAGAAAATAACAGTGATGTGCCTTAAACTGTTTAGATTTACTATTAAGTTTCCTTAGACAACACTTCAAACAAAGATAAGACCAATTTAAAGATTAAGTAAGAAATAAAAGAAGAAATACAATTGCATTATGATATATTGTATACTAGCTATGCTATCTTTTGAAAATAGGTAACAGCATAAAACTAAAAATATTTGATATCTCTTTCCCTACGTGAACCTTCAGCGCCTTTTCTCCGTATCCTTGTGCGTCTTGTCCAGAGCTCCCTCTGTCAAACACATTCCTGTAAAGCCTGCCTCTTAAAATATTTCGTTTCAAGGCCATGCAATATTTAAAAGCAAATAGCTCTAAAACATATTAATATGCTGATCAAATGCATTATATACAAAACATTTGTGACAACTGCTGCCATAGTTAGAATTGAGGAAACCTCCAAATGTCACTAAACACAACAAGGAGTTCACATAAGAGAAATGCTAACGACTGCCGATGTAGTGTATGCCTGCTAATTGATAATCTAGATAATGGGCTTCAAGTAATCAATGTAATTAGAGGAAAGCATTGCAGGGAACAAATTGTACTTCACAGTGGGAATGATTCAATCCTATAGTCTGTACTCTCAAAATTGACTGCCAACAAAACGTCTACATCATGAACTTTGCCTGTTACAGAACTTTGTCCAACTCATTTTCTGCTTATTTTGAAAAAAGGTAAAGTTCACAGTTTCTTATGAGCTTCTGCTTAACCCTTCTTCCATTATAAATTAATTGGCACAAGATGGAGTACTGGGTGGCCTACCCGTTCAGGATTTTCAAGTTTTTCCAAGCAACTGTATTAGGTGTGCCTCATATTTTTTGTTCACATTAACTTCTGTCCGCTAATTACATTTAATTTTCTAGGTGTGCTATATTATTGTGGAAACGGCTATAATCAATGTTAATCAGGGTGTTAACTACTGACTGGGTATTGAGTTCATTTGAAATCTTTTTTTTTTTTGCACAGCACCTCTTGACTCGCTAGTATTTTTGGACCATATTTTGTACTGGAAATTATTATTAAAAAGTAATGATAAAATGATAAAAAGTAAACCAATATGTGCATGCCACGTTATGACCCCCAAATGGAATACGAGGAGTCAAAGTCACTTCTTTTTTCAAAACTTTGAAAAATGGGGATTGATAATTTAGGCACGTGGAAAGTCGTTTCATGCTATTTCGAGGTTGCTGATCATGAATATTATAATATTTTTGATTTTGGATTCTTTACTGGTGGTCCTAACCCTCTAAGAGCAACTCCCAGAAGGTGAGCAATGACACATTTCACTCATAAGCATGCGAGGTATCGTTTTAGACTATTTCAAGGTCCTTGATCATGAATATGATGTTATTTTTGAATCTTTACTAGAGGTCTAGCCCTCCAAGGATCTCTATGAGTGAGTGAATAATGACAAATATCTACAGCTATCGAGATTATTTAGACTTTTAAATTGAACCAAATATTTTACTATTTTATATTGTCACACATGAGTCAACTAAAGGGCCAGAATAATGGCAATTTCACGTCCGACCAGGGGGCAGCAGGGTACACTAACTGTCTTTCTCAATCCCTTGCAGACCATTCTTGGGAAATCCCACAAGGTTCCAGCGCTTTTGATGACATCACTTCAGTTTCCGGTGACTTTGATGACGTCAGTGCCTCTTCTGTTCTTTGTAAATCCTGCCGGCTATGCCACTGTCACAAGAATGACAATAAGACATCATAAAGGTTTGGGGCAGCCACCCGTATAATGTGCCTTGACTGCAAAAAGGTATTTTTTAAAGATAGTGAGTTATTCACAAGACTGAGTCCAATACAGAACTGTGGTATATAGTCAAGATGGCGGCTTTAAAGGCCAGTGAAGGAAGTGATGTCATCAGGGCCAGAAGAGGAAGTGATGTCATCAAAGGCCCCAGAAACAGAAGTGACGTTATCAAAAATGCCAGAACCCTGTGGGATTTCTCAAGAATGGTCTGCAAGGGATTGAGAAAGACAGTTAGTGCACCCCGCCGCACCCTGGTCAGACATGAAATTGCCATTATTCAGGCCCTTTAGTTGACTCTTACTCGCACGTGTGTGACAATATATTTGAAACAACTATTGTTGTTTATTATATATTTATACCTCATGAAGTAAACTCAGTGCATTTCTTATGAACACCCCAAAATAGGGCAGCTTACACTAAATTAGAGTTTCACATTCAAGAGGAACATAGAAGTGAATATGCAGGACTGTTCTCTTTTCCTTCAATGTAAAACGTGGAATCTAACTTTAATTTAAAAAGTGCCAATATGAACACTTGAAAAGATGCTACTGTATGACCCAGTTGCTACCCTAACAGTCTTTTTTGAACTTTATTTGAAATATTTTTGTAAATATTTGAAGTCTCTTTGACATGCAGCAAAATGAATGAACTGATATAAAATTGGTTCTTGCAATCGTTGTAATTTGTATTAATTTTGATAACTAGTGCCGTCTACACTTGCACTCTTCTCATTTTTATTTATTTACTCATGTGGGGAATCACAGAGGGCTAAAACACTGTAGAGTTCAAGGGAGAAACCCACCCTTAGCAGTTGACAAGCCATTGCAGGATACGCTCGCATGCAGTAATGTGTTGTCAGTTAAGCTAACCTGCACATCTTATCTTGCCAATGAAAACTGGAGTGCCAGGAGAAGAATGCAAGCACATGGAAGCACAGCATGTGTAAACTCCACACAGAAAATGACTCATTACGCTGCAGTGGCTGGATCTATGAGGGAGCAACACTGCGGTGCCATCATGAAGGCTCTTGGTAAAATAAGGTTCAAATGTACAGTATATTAGCGGTAACGCAGCAGGACCCTGAAAAGCTTCTGGATCATATTTTTAATTGACCTGCTAATTTTGATATAATTGGAACTCTTATCTCCTGTGAGTAAATTTTTTTGCTTTCGTATTACTGTAATGTGCATTAAATAAATGCATGACTGTAACTGCACCATCTGACGCACAACTTAATACAGCATTAACAATTCTTTTATACTGTTTATTTTTTTTTAAACCAAGTAGATTGCAAAGAAAAAGATCATGCATGAATGGCAGTTTATTAGATTAGATAGGGATGTGCCTATCCCCGGCCATGGTGACAGCTGTTCTGTTGCTGATGGAGCTCCCTTCTTACTCTCTGGTTGCTGTTTTTTTTTACTATTGTCTTCCAGCACAACTGAGATTGCAGTTCACTGTATCATGCTGGTGAGGAGAATAAACAGCAGTGCTAAAATGTGCCCAGCATGGCGCTGATTGAAAACTAAAATGCTTTTTAGAAGGCCACTGAGTCAGTCAAAAAATGAGCAGGCTAGCATCAATCAGTCTTGATTTACTACTCTTCAGTGACTTTCATAAAAAGCCCAGAAAAGTAACTTGCTTTTTAAAAGAAAATTACTAAATTTTTACAGATGCAAAAAAAAAACACATTGCATCATACATGAAGACAGACATCACATGTGAAAAGAAAGAGCAATGGGAGACTTTTTATGAATTTAGAACTGCTTCAGGGGGGTCTCATTTTTTTCTAGTTACACAAATGCTAGCTTCTCAATGGTAATTTGTTTTTTGGAAATTATGTTACATCCATTGCTGTTTTTTTTTGGGGAGCGGGGGGCATTGAGAAAATTTGATAATCATACTTGACATACAAGCTTATCCATGTGTATATATTGTGAAGGACAGCCGGGTGCCATGCCCAGCAGGGACACCCCTGCTGCTTATGTTCCGGGGGAGCCACCATGTGCAGTCCAGTACCTCCCCCGGGACGCTTGGTGGCAGCCTCCATGGCTGACGGTGATTCCCCAACCACCCGCAGGGCTCCATGGGAGATGGAGTCCTCCACAGCCTGGTTGGGGGCTCGGATGGCCGCTAGGGGGAGCTGCATGGACTCAGCAGCTTGGCTGGACGAATCTTCAGCCCCACCCGGAGGTGCAATTAGGACCAGGTGGTCAAGCACCTGGAACACTTCCGGGTGGGTTATAAAAAGGGCCAGCCACCACCACTCGTAGAGCCAGAGTTGGGAAGAAGGAGACGAAGCTTGAGGAGGAGTGGTGGTAAAGAAAGGAAGAGAACTGGTTTGTGCTTGTGTTTTGGGGACTGTGTTTGGGCTGTGTGGCACGGGGAAGACGTGTCCCACAGCCGAAGAAAAATAAAGTCTTTGTGTTATTTATACGTGCCTCCGTGTCCATCTGTGTTGGGTCAGGCGCCTATATAGCGCCTTTGTTACAATATATCATTATGGGGAAATTTCCTAGGAGCAGTCGTCTGCTCTCAGAAGGGAAAAGGTTAGACAAAATTAAAACAAAGGAATGATGATCATATGGAAAGTGCAAAGTACAAATAAACAGAAGATAAAACAACAAATCTACTGCCCTTCTATACCTGACTATCAGGTGGGTGGCACATCAGCTCACCCAGCTGAGCATTCTCAGTCTTTCATGCATGGTATGTGTTCCCCCAGGGGACAAATAAAGCTCTATCTATCTATCTATCTATCTATCTATCTATCTAT
>JANRMT010062814.1:120301370-120357146 GCA_026402145.1 Polypterus bichir lapradei | reverse complement strand
TCTATCTATCTATCTATCTATCTATCTATCTATCTATCTATCTATCTATCCATGTTTTGCCAGTGCTCTCTCTTTCACCCGCCAGTTGAACCTTTGCCACAAACTCTCCTAAGTCAAATGGGTTGTGGCTATAAGGTAAAGCCCTTACCCAGGGTTCACTTCCGTTCCGATCAAGCCACAGAATCACTGTTAAGGTCATTGGCTTCCCTACTTTTGATAAAGAGACTAATGGCTGAAGCTGGCTGTCAGTTTTAAATGTATTTTCGCCCATTAGCTATCAGTTGCCCTTAAAGAGCCAGGTGTAGTACCATACATTCCCTTCTTGGATTATGGGATTCCTTTCAGCTCCTGGGTACGTTTAGCCTAAGTTCTTACTTTTTTTTTGTACTACTCTCTCTGTATCTTGCACTTGTAGAGCATTCATGAATGGCACACAGTTCCCTACAGGCCTCTGTGCTCCCACATTAGCATCTGCACAAACTCTTGCTGCCAATGTAGTGAACTTTCTGTCCTGGAAACTTTCTGTTGGGATTCTTGTCAGCTGCACACCCCTTTGCAATAGAGATTATATACAATATGCATTTCAAATAACTGGCAACCTCTCCAATATTGATTACTGGATTTCACAGACCAGCTCCATGTATTCTGAATTCCGTAACGTATAAGTTAAGAAGATTGGCATGTGGGTAGATGGATGGATGGATGGATGGATTTTTTTTAAAAACACAACAGATAGAAAAGCTGCAATAAAACACAGCAGGGGGTTCTGACTCTGTTCTATTTCAGCCAGTCATTCTTATCATGTTCTGATCTGCTGAAATGATGTGTGAAATTTGGCATTTTGGTCTACAGGCTGATATGGAAATGAATGGTATGTAATGGGAATGGGCAGTAGCATTGAAGTGAAGCCACATTAACAAATGAATCTGTCCTTACTGACTACGTGCAAAATCTGGACAGGTAAAATAACTATTAATATTGGTTATAAAGATGATTTTATATAGAAGCACAATGTAAAACCAGTTTAAGTGCTAGCACTTGCTTCACTGTAGCTTTGCATGCATATTCATAAATGAATCTGCATGAACCAAGCATTTATTGAGCAATTTGCCCTACAGGCAGTAAGGATTTTCTGGTTTTCTTACATAGATTTATAAAGCTTTGTGTCAGCACAAATTACCATACAACTGTAATATAACAAATTAAACAGTAGTCTTTCTAAGGTCATGAAAACATGAAAGACCTTTTGATCAGCTGATGTAACACAAACATCGGACAAGATTGTTCTCTCCACAAATCAAAGTATTAAAGCACAGCAAAAACCTTGAGGCATTCTTAATTTTAAAACATGTGTAATTCTACTTCAGCCTGCAATAAAGTGTCTTTTCTCATCAAAGTTTGAACATTTTAAGGTTTCTTTATTTAGTCATGTTTACACAAGAAAACATGAAATTCACCTTCTCAGTTGCATCTAATAACAGACAGAATGAAATAAAACAAAAAAATAGAACAAGACAGGTTAAGGTAAGGCAGTTAGATAATGCATATTGACACCAAAAAAAAAAAAAAAAAAAGGTTACAGGCCATATATCAAAACCTTAATCATTATCTCCGATATTTCTTATTGAAAGTTGTATGGCACAAGGAAGAAAGGAATTTCTGGAGCGATTTGTGTGGATTTTCAAAGTGACTATCCTTCCTGATTTACTGAACTTTAGTTCTACATGTAATGGATGACTGTCATCAGTTGAGATGATTTCCAGTTTCTTTAACATTGCCCTCTGCCATATATTAGTCAAATCATCTACATCAGCCCCAATAACTTTAGCTTCATACTTCATAATCTGCTGGAGCTTTTTTGAGTTTTGGTTTGTCAGACTATTAACAAAGGCAATGAAACTGAAAGTGATCACAGACTGGATCAGACTGCTATAAAAGGACAAAATGAGGTCCTTGTCTACTTTAAATAGTTTAGGTTTATGGAGGAGAAATAAGCGCTGGTTGCATTTAGAGAATATTTTTTTTTTGAATTAGCATTCCAGTTAAGATTGTTATCTAGGTTAGTTCCTAAGTATTTATAGTCAGTCACTACTTCTACCTCCATTGGCTCCAGCAGACCCCCGTGACCCTGTAGTTAGGATATAGCGGGTTGGATAATGGATGGATGGATTTCTACCTCCTCCCCCAGAACTACAATAGATGAACATACAGATTTCTGCCTCTTAAAATCAAATATAATTTCTTTGGTCTTTTTTACATTCAGAATGAGATAGTTTTTATTGCACCAGTTTACCATCCAGTCCACTTGATTTAGGCTTTCATCCTCCCCAGATATACATCCTATGAGCATGGTGTCATCAGCATACTTGATAATAGTGCAGTGGTCATTGTTCTTTTGAACCCAAGTTTAAAGCCAAGCAGAGGGAAGGAAGGCCCTCTGTACAATTTTTGTGCGTTCATCTTTGTACCTTTTTTTGTTTGTGTTATTCATATTGGTCATAGTAAAACTTTTTGATTGTCATCTTTGCAATGTCAGTTTGTATGTTTTTCTTTTAAAAAATGGTTACTGTCCTGTTGCGTCTCACAGCCACGGTCTTTGTTGTCTTTTTGTAGTGATAGATAATTGAAATGAAATCCCAAATTAGTGTTAGAAATTTTTCTTCAATTTTGAAATTGTGTTTTGGGTTTGACAAACTTTATACTCTACTCTTCAGACCTTTCAAACCTAGACTGTTTTCAGACCTCACAATTGCCTATGCCTTCCTTACTTCTAGGTTGCTCCACCCCACCTCCCCACCGTGGTCTTATTTGTAACATTATCAATTTGCTTTCTCCTTGAACTGTGTACTGTAAGGGATTCCCACTAGCCATCCCAAATCCAAAGCAGATCCACAAAAGATTATACACAGCAGAGAGAACACAAAAAACAACAAAGGGGTAAAGAAAGCAAATAACTGCATGCCCCATAGGGTCTTCCTGTCTAGAGTCTCTTTGTAATATGTGTGGTCCAAATTCACCTTCCACCAGCTCACTCGTCCCGCACACCCTGGCCTCAAATTCCGCCTGTCAGGCTAACACTTGTCAAATGCTCGCCTCCCAGCTCCAGCCTCATGAGGCACATGGCTAGAAGGGGCTTATAAGACTCATCCGTCAATTACTTCCATGTGCCCCCTGAGAATTCATTCCACAGTTCTGGAACCACACGCCTTCAAAATTCCTGGTGAGCCTTAGACAGATTGTCTACCCCCAGTATACTCGAGGAACCCAAGTATGCTACACATGAGTTCACAGTGCCTTCTAATGATTTAATGAATTTCTAAAATGCTAATTGGTGGTTCCCCATTGTTCTTAACTTTCATAGTTTTTAGCCAACCTAGTCTTGTCTGGTTCCACTTATGACAGTTACCCTATCTTTTACTTGTTTTACATAGCCAGCATAAATTTGTGATTTATAAGAAAATGTGTTCACAGTAACTCTGAATTGTCACTCATCAATTAATGAACAAAGCCACCACAATTTTACATCCAAGTATGTTAAGAAAACCCCACTTGTGTTTGCTTTTCAAGATAACAGAGCTGCAGGGTTTCTCCAACCATCAATTTAACTATGTTAGCATCCTCTTAAATTCCTGGAATGCTGCCAACAGACATATAGTACATGTGAAAATTGTATTATAACACTGTAGTTCAGCTTTTACTGTCTCTCAGGTTTGAGGTAGTAGTGTGAAAGCGATAATGCATAGGTGAGGAATTTGCCTATAAATGCATTTCTTTCTAGTTTGGAAGAAAACTAGAGCATGAAAATGGAGATATGGACACTTCACACAGAAGACTTTGTATTGAACAGTAGCTTAAAATAACATCTTTGTGTCAAGTAATTCTGCTATAATTTGCTTGCAGGATTACAATTTCCACTTCCCTTACATGAAAATTCTTGCTAGACATCATACTGGATATTAAAGTTATATTTTCAGGTGGGGCTTAAGATGGAAACTGAGTAAAGTAAAAAAAGCAGCTAACTGGGACCTGCAGACCAGATACATAATCTTCCAAAATGTTTCAAGTAACACCTAATTAAGTGATGTGGGCAATTTTATCACTGCTTCAGTATTCTTCTGATCTACACCTTTATTCATTTGTTTTAAACACCTTCTTCATCTTTACAGAACATTAAAACAAAGCAGAGTTCATCAGTCCACTTTATTCTTCTAAAAACAACATCAACTCTAGTTTGAAATGTTTCTACTGTCTGCCACACTACTTGGCAACTTATTCCATGTCTACATGGTTCTCTGCAATGAGAAAAACTTCCTAATGTTTGCGTGAAATTTACCCATAACAAGTTTCCAACTATGTCCCCGGGTTCTTGATGAACTCATTTTAAAATACAAGTCTCGATCCACTGTACTAATTCCCTTCATAATTTTAAACACTTCAATCATGTCACCTCTTAATCTTCTTTTGCTTAAACTGTAAAGGCTCAGCTCTTTTAATCTTTCCTCATAATTCAACCCCTGTAGTCCTGGAATCAGCCTAGTCGCTCTTCTCTGGACCTTTTCTAGTGCTGCAATGTCCTTTTTGTAGCCTGGAGACCAAAACTGCACCCAGTACTCCAGATCAGGCCTCACCAGTGCATTATAAAGCCTGTGCATAACCTCCTTGGACTTGTTCTCTACACATCGTGCTATATTTTTAATTTTGTGCAAATTGTGTGCTTTGTAGATTTTAAACAGGCCCGCAATTCGGTATAAAGAGGGAGAGTGGGGTGATAATGAGGATACTGTTAAGGTGGTAATGAAACTCTATGAGAACACAGAAGTGTGTGTGAGATTGAAAAAGAGAGGTCTCAGTGGTTTGGAGTCGGGACAGGAGTAAGACAATGATGTATTCTGTTACCATGTTTTTTCATCTTTGAGTTGGACCATGTACTAAAGGAGGTTGATGAAATAGTTAATAGAGGTGTACACTACAGGTGGAGCACTGATGAAAGATCTTGAATACGTGGGTGATACAGCACTTCTTTTAGTGAGTATAACAGTATTAGTAGAGCTGTTAAAAGTATTTGGATCAGAATCAGAGAAGCTGGTATTTAATAAAAGCAAAGTGTTAGGAATGGCTGGCAGCCTTACCCAGTCAGGACGCCTATGAAATGGAAGGACCAGGTAAGAGAGCGTGCACAGAGCATTATCCCCTCTAGGAGTACTAGATGGTAGTTCTCAGTGGTGCCTCAGATTCCCAGAGGGCAGCATGGGACATGGAGTTCTTCAGCTCAGATCATTTGGGTTCAATGGATGCTGCCAGGGGATGCTGCAGTGATTGGGGATGCCTACTACATGGAGTTTCTGTCTCACCCAGAAGTGCTTTTGGACGATGTGTGTGGAAGACCAGAAGTACTCCTAGGGCGGAGATAAAAGGGGCTGCCTGTTTCACAAGGACAAGCCAGAGTCAAGTCGAAGGTAGATAAAGCTTGCGTGGAGGAGGCAGTGACCAGTGACAGAGAGAAAGAAGACAAAGAGTTGCTTTATTGTGCTATACAGTGCTTATTGCATATACTTGTGGCTTTCGTAGTGGGAAACGCTAAAGACTATTCTCCGTACCTATTTGTGTTGGGTGTTTGGGGAGCTGGATTGCCCCCTGGTGTCCACAATAGCTAAAATGAAATGAATGAATGTTGGGGAACAAGAAGAAATGAGCAGATTGGAATATAAAGGTCAAGAGCTGGAAAGAGTAGAGATGTTCACATATTTGGGAAATGAGATTGTGGCAAAAGGAAGCTGTGAGATGGATGTGACAAACAGATTAGGTTTGGCAGGAGCAGCATTTCTTAAGTTAAAAATAGAACTTTAGAGGTGCAGGGACATCAAACTGTGGACAAAATAAAGCATCTATAATGCAATAATACTGTTGGTAGCCTTGTATGTACTGTAGCTTAAAACTGGATATTTAGCCAGGCAGTTAAGAGAAGCCTGAATATGTTTGACTGAAGACGCTTTGGACAGATTATGTGCAAAGCGTATAAGAACAAATAGTAATGAGGATCTGAAAGAAAAGACTGGTCAGATGGAACTGAGTGAAAGAGGAGCATTGAGAATTAGAAGATGGGCAGAACTTGTTTGGCACATGGATGACTTGAGGACAGCAAGAAGAGCAGTATGATGGATTCCAGTAGGAAGGAGAAGAGCAGGAAGGCCAATAAAGAGGTGGAAAGATACAGTATGGTGATAGAAGAAGCAAGAGACAGAGGAGCAAGATGAAGAAATAAGGAGGAAGTGGCACAGAACAGAGAAAAGTGGAGGAAACTTGGATGCAGTGTTGAGGATGATGGAAGTATGGATAAATAAGCAACTTATGTTAACACGTCAAAACTAGTTCCAGTCAAAATCATCAGGAGTATTTGAATTCTTTTTTAAATGTATTTTTCAACAATCCTGAGAGCTAGCTTGTACAAATTCACCAATATTGCTTCATGTCTCATCACTGTCACCTACATTAACAGACTGTATACTGAGAAATTATTGATTTGTTATTCTTCTTCAGAAAATGTTGCTTGCTTTTCTACCATGTTAGACTTTTTTAGTTTTATATGCTCAGCTTCAGCTGTATTACTGTAATATTTGCTTTTAAGCCAAATTAGGCCATTCAAGTTTCCAACGTGTCTGTTATGTTGGTGCATATTGTAGGTAAAGTCAATGTTCCAGAAAACAACTCACAGCAAGTTTTGCTTCTGCACATTGTCTTTGCATTCATTCTTTCAAAAACAAAGGTAAATAATGTCCAATGTTAAAAATAAAGTGCCACTTTTCCCTTTAGAGTTGTTATGTGGAACAATGTGAACTTTTAAGAACATTCACTCATTTTAATTACAGCATTCATCTTACGTATTTCCCAAATGTTCAAGAAAGTAGTAAAAAAGTAGTAAAAAAATAAAAACAACACAAAAATAACTTGCAAAAAACAAAATCAAAATTCAAATTCTGCAACTCTTTTTATTAATACCTGACTATCAGGCGGGGATGGCACATCA
This sequence comes from Polypterus bichir lapradei, assembly GCA_026402145.1. Taxonomy (NCBI): domain Eukaryota; kingdom Metazoa; phylum Chordata; class Cladistia; order Polypteriformes; family Polypteridae; genus Polypterus; species Polypterus bichir. Next base: position 120,350,122 of record JANRMT010062814.1, on the reverse strand, counting down.
GCTCACCCCTAGCTGAGCATTCTCAGTCTTTCATGCATTGTATGTGTTCCTCCTGGGGACAAATAAAGCTCTATCTATCTATCTATCTATCTATCTATCTATCTATCTATCTATCTATCTATCTATCTATCTATCTATCTATCTGTAGCTTAAGATGCACTTGTTCACTCACTGACTTCGATTTGCAGGGCTGTCAGTTCACAAAGAAAATTCAAAAGCAGGGGTTAACTTTAACTTTTACTTTAAGCATTTTGCTTGGAAAGTAATGGCTAATTTTATCTATCATTTTTTGTGGCAGTGACCATAATCATGGCCAGTCAGAGGGTACTCTTATAGGATGGCACCAGGACTTTCACAAGGTATCCCTAACTCTGAAACTGATTCCAGGGATTTCCAAGGAAGGAACATCCAAATAGTTTTTTAAGACTCTGCACAGACTCTGATCTATTAGGCTGAGTTAGGAGGTGAGTTACAGCAAATACTAATCTGGCAGAGTGGCAGAGGAAACACAGTATGAAGGCTGAAAGTGAAAGAGTGTGAGACAAATGGGAAAGCATTTTGGTACTTAAGTCGCAATGATCTGGATTTTAGACAAATTAAGTAGATGACATGCCCGAGGTTTGTTTAATACTTCATTCTTATTCTTCTTCTTTCAGCTGCTCCTGTTAGTGGTTGCTACAGCGGATCATCTTTTTCCAGATTTTTCTGTCCTCTGCATCTTGCTCTGCCACACCCATCACCTGTATGTCCTCTCTCACCACATCCATAAACCTTCACTTAGGCCTTCCTCTTCCCTGGCAGCTCTATCCTTAGCATCCTTCTCCCAATATACCCAGCATCTCTCCTCTGCACATGTCCAAACCAACGCAATCTCGCCTCGCTGACTTTGTCTCCCAACCGTCCAACTTGAGCTGACCCTCTAATGTACTCATTTCTAATCCTATCCTTCCTTGTCACACCCAGTGGAACTCTTAGTATCTTTAACTCTGCCACCTCCAGCTCAGTCTCCTGCTTTCTGGTCAGTGCCAACGTCTCTAACCCATATAACATAGCTGGTCTCACTACCGTCCTGTAGACCTTCCCTTTCACTCTTGCTGATACCCATCTGTCACAAATTACTCCTGACACTCTTCTCCACCCATTCCACCCTGCCTGAACTCTCTTTTTCACCTCCACAATCCCTATTACTCTGTACTGTTGATCCCTCATCCACCTTCGCCAACTCTACTCCCTGCATCCTCACCATTCCACTGACCTCCCTCTCATTTACACACATGTATTCTGTCTTTTTCCTACTGACCTTCATTCCTCTCCTCTCCAGAGCATATCTTCACCTCTCCAGGGTCTCCTCAACCTTCTCCTTACTCTCGCTACAAATCACAATGTCATCAGCAAACATCATAGTCCACGGGGACTCCTGTCTAATCTTGTCTGTCAACCTGTCCATCACCATTGCAAATAAGAAAGATAATACTTGATAAATAAATAAATAATACTTGATGCTCTCTCTTTAATAATTACCCTTATGTGTTAATGTTATAATTGACATATATTTAGATTTTGACACCCATTTTCACAGTTTGGGTGGTATATTGGGTGCCCCACTTCATTCCAAAAACATAATACAGTCTTGGCAACTTCCAACAAACTATAAGAAAAAGAGATGAATACATGCTTCAAACTGACAGAATTTAGGCCTATGATGAATTCTTGAAAACACATATTTGATCTATTGAAAAGTCATTTGAAATATGAACACTAACCAAGCCTGTAAAAAACCTCACCTCATGTAAAAATCTGCATTGGAGAATCAAGGTTTATATGAAATGAATATGCAGGAGTAAAGTTTGCTACATTTCAATGAATTTGTTATTTTAAGTGAAAGATAATGCAGTGAAAATACTTACTGTTTTTGTCAAGATTTTACTTTCTTCTCCTTAAAAAAAGATACTACACTTTACAGATCAGTTAATGGGAATTGGCAAAACTTTCTATAAACCCCTGGCTACATGATGTACCTTCATATTGCATTATGCTTGGCTGACTGCATTTCCACTTACCTGACTTAACGGCCAGAGCGGCACTGCATGACGCCTTGCCAACTTCATTCACTGCAGTAACACAGTATATCCCAGCATCACTTGGTTTGGCCCACTTTATTAACAGGCTGTGCCTTTCACCTTCAAGTTTTATTAGATGAGTGGGACTGCTTTGTAATGGAACATCATCTCGTTTCCAACGTACTGAAAATGAAGAATGATTAATATTAATACAAATGCAAAGTTGGAGCAGGGCTACATAAAATGTCCATCATTTTTGTTTAGAATATATAAGTGTTGTGTTTGTTTGACCTTTTTCCTGTACAAAATATATATACCTGAAAATGAGTTTCATCTCTGCATCTGCAAGGACGTCACCAAGCATGGCACTTCACCCTTGAGGAGATGGAGGTTCCTGTTACTTCCAGGTTGTGTACAGTATAAGTTAGGACCACGTATTTCAAAAAAGTAGAGGAAAAGGAAGCATCGAACAACTGTGATCCATCATATCATGCAATTCTATTATTGTATCGAAGGCATCTACAGATCATCACTGTTATCCATAATTATCCTGATACACATGGCAGTAAGGGACTTGAGACTTTTCATCAACCACATCCCAGGACTATCGGACTGCTTTTTGGAGTTATTGGTTAGACTGATTGAGTTCATACTTTGAAATAGCACTGTTTATATTGTGGTTTTCTGTCATTTCATCATTTGGGACTTGGCTGGCTTTCACCCATTTCTCAATCTCCAAAGTTTCCATGATTTCACTGGACTTTTTGTGTACATGAATGTTTCTTTCTCATTTTGTGAAGTATATATGTTTTCTGTTTAAGACAAGTTAGGACATGGGATGTCGGGGCCGTGTCGGGTTTTTTCTTTTTCTGCTATCATTGTATATATTTCCATCTGCCTCAGGATCAGGGAATATGGGTATTATAGTTAATCATTTTTCCATACATTCATTTTTTTACATACTGAACCTTTCATCTTTGACCAGCTTATTTGTTTTTACCACTAACTGGGGTGCTTGACTGGAGGGTGGGTAAGGAATGAAGTACGGTAAGTACGGTTTGACATGGCTGAGTTCAAACTTCGCTCCAGCTCAGCCAGAGTGTGTAACTTTTTGCCATCTAAGTGTGAGCGCAGTTGCTACACAATATATACCATGCACTTACAGCATACTGTCACTAGTTTACACCTGACAGACAGAGACTAAATCATGTACAAAAGATACGAAAAATGGTTTCTGTGTAATAAACCATAAAGATACAAACGTCCATTCAGTCACCCATTTTCTAATCTGCTTAGTCCAGTTTATAGCCATGGAGCAGCTATGCCAGCTATAGATAGAACATTACTCCTATGCAGGGTGCACTCACACACACAATTGTTCAGTTTAGTGTAACCAATTAATTTATCACACACTTGTTTGGGATGTGAGAGGAAAGCAGAATACCTAACTAAAACATAAAGATAAACAGAGTGAGCATGTAGATTCCACAAGGACAGTGATCAGGCCAGGATTCAAACTCAGCCTCTGAAAGATGTGAGGCAACAGTGCTAACCATGGCACCACCAGCACAGAAATTAAACTCAATATGCAAAGAATACCATGGCAGTAAGTGGGCACAAGAAGGGCAAGGTGTTCCCTGCCCTTGCCATAAGACTGATAAATCATGCCAATTTGCAGGTGGGCACATTGACTTCCTGGCAGGGATGAACTGAAGACCCTTACCCAGTCAAGAAGCAAGTAGGATGGAAGGATGGGAGATATCACCAAGCAGGGTCACATACTCCCCTAACATGCCAGGTGGCAGCCTCCCTAGTCGACGCTATCTGTGTGGACACCCACAAAGCAAGCTGGGAACTGCAGTCCTACCGGGCAGCCTTGTCCAGTTCCGTGTTAATGCCAGGGAGTATTGCAGGAATACATGATCCATACTTTTTGCAACTTCCATTTGACCTAGAAATGCCCTAGCACCAGAAGTACTCCCGGGTCTAAGATAAAAAGAGCCGCTTGACAATATATATGAATGGAAGTGAAGGTCTGTGATACTGTTTACATATTTGTATCTGGAAATCCACAAAGGGAGAAAATAAATCACACATCTTATAATAGTTTTTTATTCCTAGACTTTAAACTCCTACCAGGAATCATCATCAGAGGAACGTGGTTAGACTTACTGGAATCGAAGACAATATATAGAAAATAAAAAGGGGAGGCTAAGTGGATGTGGGGGAGGGGGTTGATGAGGTGGGGTTTGGAGGATGTTGGTCGTAAAGTCTTATTTATATGTGCATATTCTTCTTTTCAAGGCTGCATATGCTGAGTTCATGTCCAAATATTTGTTAATAGCATTTTCACTGAATAGCCACATTTCAGCCAGTTTGATGGCACTTTTAGTACCACATTTCAAACGTTTATTCTACACTACAAAATAAAAATAAATTTCACTGTAACACAAGAAAGGGTATACAAAATAGATTTTTTTCACTGTGTTTTAAAAATGATGCGTTCAAAATGAAGGCCATCATTAGCGATACACTCTTCGAGATGATTTCTTAACGCTCGCATAACTCGTTCGGCCATTTCAAGGGGAATTACGGTGATTTTGTTGCAAATAGCATCCTTGAGGGCTTCAAGGTTTTGAAGTCAATGTGTGTATTCCTTCGATTTAAGATAGCCCCACAACAAGAAATCGCATGGAGCGAGGTCAAGCGAATGTGAAGGCGACCTGACATCGCAGTGCAGGGAAATCAGCTTCCCTGGAAACATCTCCTGCAAAACTTGCATGGATTTCCATGCTGTATGAGCTGTTGCTCCAACCTGTTGAAAACAGGCATCCACCACATCCATTTCTTCCAGTTGGGGCTGCAAAAAGTTCTCTAGCATTTCAATGTAATGTTCTTAAGTGACAGTGACCATTGCTCCCCCCTCCTCAAAAAAACAAGGACCTACAAGGCCAAATTCTGCAACGGTGCACCAAACTGTAACACACTCACTGTACAGGGGTCTCTGATGAAGTTCACGAGGGTTGGTTCCATTCAAATGGAAATGTGCCTTGTCATTGAACATGACAATGGCATCTCAATGAACGGTTTGCAGAATGTTCGCACACAGCTCTCTATGGCTCTCCCAGTCTCCCTCAGTGAGTTCCTGCACTACCATCATTTTATATGGATGGAAATTAAGGTCCTCAGGCAAAATCCTCCTCAAAGACATGTTGGAAATGCCTGAGGCAGAAGCATGTTTTCGCGCTGAACATCTAAGAGACTGCAAAATGCTTTAATGATCATTAATTGGTAATACAAACTTAATGATGATATGCAGGTGGACAACAGAGCTGGATTTTTCAAAAATGCAGGGCTATGCACTGATAAAAAATGTAGTGTAATTCAGTTTATCTCAGATTTATTGTCACATGTGACATACCCCTGTTCCGTCAAAGTGATCAACAATGCTAGGGTCCTGCCTGGCCCAGAAGTGCTTCCTAGAGGTAACAGATCAAGCTCCGGAAGTACTCCTAGGTCTGCAGTTAAAAGAGAGAGTCCTCTACTCAGCTCAGGATGTTGGACTCTGGAGGAGGTGGACAAGAGATGTTGAAAAGAGTGGAACGAGGAGGGAAATACACAAGGAAGAGAAACTGTGGACTGTTTGAATGTATATTGGGAAGAGGAGCCTGTTGAGAGGTATTTCCTTATTAATAAACTATTATTTACACTCAGGACTTGGTGTTGTGCAGTTGAGTCTGGAATTTGTGGTGCTGCTACAACACCTACATCTCACAATATGTACTGTATATATAAGTTACAATAAATACAAAAGTTGCATGAAAATGCTGCCCTTACCAAAGTGACATCTGAGGAGATTGTCTCATTACCTCACTCTAGGCGTGCTAGGCCTGGTTGCATGTATTCTTTCTGGATTTAAAATTACATAATGTCAAAAGCCATCTCTTCAAAAGCCCATTCCTATAAAAGCTGCATATGAGCAGTTAGAATATGCATTCATTCATTCTGTTATATAAAGTCAATGATGTTTAAATAATCTAACTTACATAATATTCCTATTCGACCGTTATCTAAATGTATTGTATATATCAAAGTGATTCAGTTATTTATGTTAAATCTTACTGGTTCTTTTCTCTGTAGCACCCTTGAACAGTTATTACAGCTGCCTGGAGAAATATCATAAAAAGGTTATTTTTTTTTAAATAATGCAGGTCTTGTGATTATAGGCATTCATTTTTAGTGTGATATAAATAAAATTCTGATATAATTGTATTGTGATATAATATACAATTGTAAAACAATATATACAGTAGTAGGTGTTTTATAGTTTTCTATTAATATTTAATTCATGGTCTGCTGCCTCTACCACATTGGTAATAAATCTGGGTGATGTGGGTTAATATTCTGGAACTAGGAAAGCACTGTTTTGTTATAACCTATTGTTATAATGCATTGTGAAAATGAGAAGACGTTTGCTTTCATTTTATACAAACATATTCTATTTTTAAATAAACAGCATAATATCTTTTGTTTCCTTTACAGAATCTGATCATCGTCTTCTCGCCAAAGGCAGTTAGTGAATTTAAACTGCACCAAAGTATATGGCTGTGCTTGTGTGTGCCCTGTAATGGACTGGGACCACATCTGCTTAGAACTTGTTTTAGTGCCAATGCTAAACCTGAACTCTCAGATGTGAAGTTGTAAATTTAATAAACATACACTTTAATGTCTCCTGTGTCTTGGTGCTCTGGTTTCCACAGTCCAAAGACATGCTGGTTAAGTGAACTGGCATTGCAAAGTTTGCCCTAGTGTGGGCACCTAGTGTGTGTAAGTGTTCGTTCACCCAGTGATGGACTGGTGCCCTGACCTGGTGTTATTCCTACCTTGTGCCCGATGACTGCTGGGAAAGACTCCTGTTGACCCTTGACCCTGCCCTGGATAAACAGGTTAAGAAGATGGATGAATGGGTGGACATATTAAATCATGGCTTAGCAAGTTAGCATGGGGGTACTTTCCAGTTTCAATGTTAATAACACGCAATACAGAATTTTAGTTTCTGGTGAAACATCAGATTGTTTTTTTTTTTGTTTAAGGGAATGTAAGTATTTTTATGGACATTTTCTTAATGCAGTATTACTTATAGTGGAACCTTTGAAAGCTTTTATATGAGATATTGGAAAAAAGTAGCTACTAACTAACCAAATTTGCTTGATGGACTGTGTGGCCTCCTGTGATTTGCCAGAACCTCTTATATTCTTACTGTATGTTCTTAGCCCGTCTTACCTGGCATGTAAACATAAACTTCCCAGAAGTCTAATTTTAAGACTCACTTAATGGGACCCTTTAAACATTGCAGTGATACTGTAAAAAAAGATCTGTAAAACAGCTTTCATCTAAAGGCAATGCTGACCTAGCTTGCAGATGAAGTAGGACTTAGTGAATAATAGCAAATAAAACCGTTCAGGCATTGTAGTGCTGTGTCAGGCTAGCAGTCTAAAACCTTTTCAATTTTAGCCATTTGATTAGAAAGGAGAACTGCGTTCCTGTGTATGCCAGATTAATGAAAGCATGAAATCCCCAGCAACCCATGTGTGCATATACTTGACACTCAAGTGCTAAATACAGTTAAAGGTTACTGTGGCCTTATGATGGGAGCCCTGGAACCAGTAAAGTGCATCTTTTTACTCGCGTAAAAGTGCTGGCCTTGGTATTCATTTCTTGGATGAATGTTTATTTCATTCTTGTTCCCCACCATACTCTGCCTTGTTTGGTTTTGCTGTCATATTCAGAGTAGACACTTAAGAGACAGGCATGAGTGCTCTACTGACAATAAATTAGGAGAATCTATGCAGACAAATATATGGATACATGCTCTGGAACAATACAATGGAATGTATCGTGATCCTTAAGAGATAAAACTATTTGTATAAGTAAAAATGGAGTATTGAACTCATTCTATTGTTTGGGTATAAATTAGTTATGCTTGTGTGGGCAGAAAAGTATAACCATAAGATGTGCATGTATGGTTATGTTTTACAAAGTTTGGGTAATATTATTAATAAAAACTCAGTTCATTTCAGCATTTACCAGAGATAAGGCTGTCACCATTAAAGGAACGTTACCATGATAGACTCCATGGAAGGAATAGCGGCAGACACAGAAAGAGGTGTTCAAGCTCCAATTCAGAATTAGCCTGTCTGTTGGGCCTTCCAGTAGAAAGACACAAAAAGGACTGCAATGGATACCTTCCAATCAGTCATTCACTCTACAAATACATATTCAGTGATGTTGGTTTTCATTTTTGTACATGTGTGGAAAATGCTGACTGACATTGCAATGAAATTTTATCTTCATGAAGAAAACTTTCAAAAAGCAAATCATAAAGGGCTTAACACTCTTGTTCATTATACTGTTATCTCAGTCAGAGGTGCTGACAGCTACTCCCTATGAGAGGAACATGTCCTGATTGAAAATCTCCCTTTGACTTGTGTCACACTAAACTGGGCTGATCACATTAACCCACAAGAGATCTTTAGCTGTGTCCTTGTGAGTTACATTCTATTCCTTGGGCTGATAAAGGACACAGGCCAAGTAGACATAGTCAAGGCCTTCAATCAGAGAGAAAACAGAAACTAAATGAGCAAGAGTAAACATTATCAAAAACCAAGCGAAGGCTCAAACACAAAGTGGTTAAAAGTAAGAGGTGTTATAGTAAGCAGAAGACAATCAGAAAGACAATAAACTACAAACTTGAGAGAACTGAAATCGAACTCAAAGGCATCCATCACAGAGTCTACCTAATTTAAAGTAGACTGTTACAAATTCAGCACAGTATGGTCATCTCCATAAAGACACCATCACAAAATACAGAGAAAATAGCTGAAAATTGTATGCGACTGAGTGAACTTCATTAAGAAGCAATCTGAGTGTGGGAAATGTGCTATATTATTATTATTATTATTATTATAAAACTTTCTGTTGTGCAATCTTTTGTCAAACACAAGGAAGTATTTGTTAAAAACTAATAAATGTATTATCACCCAGCAGCTCACTATTAAGCCATTTTTGGAGAATGATTCTGAATTCATCAAAGAAATCACATTTGATGTTGTTTTTTATAAACTAAATTTATAGTTTGGCACCACACAGTAAAAAAGATGACATTACAAAAGGTAAATCACCTTCTGGTAGTGGATTTCCAGTGATGATACATTTCAGTAACACCTCAGTGCCACTCTCTGCTTCCATGTCCCGTAATGGAACTTCAAAAAGAGGGGCCTCCAATATATCTTCTCCTGCTGATACATAGGAATCATCGGAAGACTCTGTTTGGACAGATGTAAACAGTAAGGTTATGGACAACGTCATCAGTTGCAGTAACATTCTAACTATAACAAGCCAAGATAAACAACTGTGGTATGAACATGAATTATGCAGACTCTGGAGTGGATCCTGCAAATTGCAGTGATAAAGAAATGCTTTTGTCATAAATTATTGTGAATGAATCTGGAAAATGTTTTAAAGAATATCGTGAGAGGTGTAGCAAATGCATGTTCTCACAATGAGCAATGGTGCAGCAGTGCAGCATATTTTTCCAAAAAAATAATATATTACTTCCATTTGGTGGTGCAAACATAAAACATGGTGCAGGGAGTTTGTAGAATCATGACAGCAGAACTTCTGAGTTTTGAAATAATTTACTATACAAACACAAGAGGCACATTTATGACTAAACCTCTTATATAGTATAATGTTGAAAAAAGTCATAAAAATAGTCTCCCAAAGGTGGTACCAAATATATCTGTGTGTGTGTGTGTGTGTATGTATGTGGGTTTACAATACTCTTGTACTTGTGACAACAAGCCATGGATAACAAGTGACATCAAGGGCCTTTTGAACCAGAAGAAAAGGGCTTTTAAAGGCGGTGATCAGCATGAGCTCAAAAATGTGCAGAAGGAACTCCGAGTCCAGCTCAGGACAGCGAAGGAGCAGTACAGGAGAAAGCTGGAGCAAAAGTTGCAGAATAACAGAATGAAGGAAGCGTGGGATGGGATGAAGATCATCACTGGCTGCAGCTCGAAGTGGGGTGCCTCCATCGAGAGAGACAGGGAGAAAGCAAACCTGATGAACAACCTTTTTAGCAGGTTTGACCACCCTAACCCACTGTCACTCTCACCTCAGAGGACTGCATCCTCCACCCATCCTTCTGCTGGTACCCACATAGGAGAGAGTTTCTCCCAACCCACAATTACAGCAGCCCAGGTAAGCAGAGAGCTGAGGAGACTTCGTGCCAGCAAAGCAGTGGGTCCAGATGGAGTATCGCCACGACTGTTAAAGACGTGTGCGTTGGAGCTAGGGAGTCCTCTACAGCGCATCTTCAACCTGAGCCTGGAACAGGGGAGAATCCCGAGGATTGGGAAAACATCTTGCATCACCCCAGTCCCAAAGGTATCACGTCCTGGTGAGCTGAATGACTTGAGGCCTGTCACCCTGACGTCACATGTGATGAAGACCATGGAGCGGCTGTTGCTTCACCACCTGAGGCCACGGGTCCGCCACGCCCTCGACCCTCTGCAGTTCGCATACTAAGAGAAGGTGGGAGCAGAGGATGCCATCATCTACATGCTACACCGATCCCTCTCCCACTTGGTGGTGCTGTAAGAATTATGTTTCCGGACTTCTCTAGCGCCTTCAATACCATCCAACCTCTGCTCCTTAGGGACAAGCTGACAGAGATGGGAGTAGATTCATACCTGGTGGCATGTATCGTAGACTATCTTACAGACAGACCTCAGTATGTGCGTCTCGGGAACTGCAGGTCTGACATTGTGGTCAGCAGCACAGGAGCGCCGCAGGGGACATCGGACTTCCAATACAACTCAGAGTCCTGCCACGTGCAAAAGTTCGCTGACGACACTGCTATCATGGGCTGCATCAGGAGTGGGCAGGAGGAGGAGTATAGGAAACTAATCAAGAAATTTGTTAAATGGTGTGACTCAAATCACCTACAACTGAACACCAGCAAAACCAAAGAGCTGGTGGTGGATTTTAGGAGGCCCAGGCCCCTCCCAGACCTCGTGATTATCAGAGGTGACTGTGTGCAGAGAGTGCAGACCTATAAATACCTGGGAGTGCAGCTGGATGATAAATTGGACTGGACTGCCAATACTGATGCTCTGTGCAAGAGAGGACTATACTTCCTTAGAAGGCTGGTGTCCTTCAACATCTGCAATAAGATACTGCAGATGTTCTATCAGACGGTTGTGGCAAGTGTCCTCTTCTACGCGGTGGTGTGCTGGGGAGGCAGCATAAAGAAGAGGGACACCTCACGCCTGGACAAACTGGTGAGGAAGGAAGGCTCTATTGTAGGTTCAGAGCTGGGCAGTTTGACATCTGTGGAAGAGCAATGGGCACTGAGCAGGCACCTGTCAATCATGGAGAATCCACTGCATCCACTGAACAGTATCATCTCCAGACAGAGGAGTAGCTTCAGCGACAGACTGCTGTCACTGTCCTGCTCCACTGACAGACTGAGGAGATCGTTCCTCCCCCACACTATGCAACTCTTCAGTTCCACCCTGGGGGGGTAAACGTTAACATTATACAAAGTTATTGTCTGTTATACCTGCCTCGCACTCTCCACCTTGCATTTTTTAACTTGCACTGCATTTTCATCACCTTTAATTAATATTGTTTTTATCAGTATGCTGCTGCTGGAGAATGTGAATTTACCCTTGGGGATTAATAAAGTATTTATCTATCTATCTAATACTACTTCTACTATATATATATAGAGGGGACTGGGCGGTCTCATGGTCTGGAATCCCTACAGATTTTATTTTTTTTCTCCAGCCGTCTGGAGTTTTTTTTTGTTTTTTCTGTCCCCCCTGGCCATTGGACCTTACTCTTATTCGATGTTAATTAATGTTGATCTATTTTGTTTTCTTATTGTGTCTTTTATTTTTCTATTCTTTATTATGTAAAGCACTTTGAGCTACTGTTTGTATGAAAATGTGCTATATAAATAAATGTTGTTGTTGTTGTTGATATATATATATATATATATATATTATATATATATATGTTACATAGTTTACTGTCAAATAATGCAAAGAGTACACGACATGTGTTTCGCCCTTATTTGGGTTCATCAGGCGTACACACTCCACTGCTCCCCTCGTGGGGATCAAACCTTGGACGTCAGCGACAAAGTCCCTTTACACTGCGCCACGGTGTGTGGTTCATTTATTTGACAGCCTGGAGATTGGAGTAATTACATTCATAGCATCCGTAGTCTGAGTCTTGATCTGATTGTATGGGTGGTTACCTACCAGGTAAATATATATACATATATATATACAGTATATATATATAGTGGTGGGCTTGCGCCCGGCCCGGAGTTTGTTTCCTGCCTTGCGCCCTGTGTTGGCTGGGATTGGCTCCAGCAGACACCCGTGACCCTGTAGTTAGGACATAGCGGGTTGGATAATGGATGGATGTATATATATATAAATGTATGTTCAATATTTGTGCTTCACTCCTGTGGTATTGTATGTACATATGTATGTATTGCTCAGAGTTTTAAGTGTTTAAATATATATAATAGAATGACTGCTCCTGATTATAACACTTACTTTGAAGAAAAACATAAAAAATATATATAAGCTAATAAAATCAGGTTTTATGGGAAAAAGCCTTTGTCAGCTGTTTAATTTAGCATCTTTTTTGGTATCAGACATATATTTTTTTTTTATTTCAGATATTTCCCATTATCATTTCAGAATGAAAAGAAACTTCCTAATCAACGAAGGTAGGTAGAGTTTATAAAGGACTGCATGTTAACTAAGTGTTATTCCAGTATTTTTCTAAATATTTGTCCTTTTTACACTAAATTATTTTTCACAGTATCACAGAAAATGATCAGCTACATCATGCAGTGGCGTCACTAGGGTTGGTGTCACCCAAAGTGGTAACCTAGGCCAGATTAAGACCCACACAGGCTTCTGAGTGACTTGATGAACAGAACTCCTTAACAGAGAATTAATCATCATTTAAACAATATGCAGATACCCGTGCGTTTAATGTAGCGCAGTAATTCCCACTATTAATGGTGTGCAGATTGTTTCATTGAGCCTCCCTTTGGTGATTTCAGCATTCGACACTCGATTGTTTCATCGAGCATTTCCCACTTGGTGTTTTCCGTGTGAAATACTGCACAGAAAGTTTAGAGGCAGTCATGTGGGTGTCAACCCCTCTGATAGTGTCACCCAGTGCGATCCACACACTCTGCAACCTGCTGGTGACACCACTAGCTACAGCTCATCTTACAGCCCCACCACATTGAACTAACATCAATTTAAAGAAGTCCTATCATAACGATACAGCAAGAATGCAAGTGTTAACTTCTTCATATTGAATCTGCGCAGTATCTTTAACATGCTATATTCTGTTTAAACACATTGAACTTGAGTGATTTAGTGTTCCTCATTATTTTTCCTTCTCCATCTTTAATCACTGAGGTTGACCATATAGGTATATTTTTTTAAGTTTTAATAGTTATCAATTATCCTTGACATATACAGCACCAACAACTGTCCAGCTTTGTCACAAGTTTCTGGAGAAAGGCAGAGCTATGTCATATGCTAAAATTGGTCTTGATGATACCAATCAAATTAGTAGGCTGGTAATAATTACACTGTCATCATCAAAACAGTACCATGATTTAATTACATAACATCATTTTAATAATGAAAAAGGGAAAAAGTGAATGCAATGCCAGTGTACAATTTTCCTTAATTTTTAAGCTCCATGATGATTTTCTTGCATCTTAAATGGCTTGGAGACACAATAGCATAAGGCTGCAAGCTAAGGTCTCACCACTGGCTGCATAAAATATTTGCTATTATAAAAACAACTGTTCTTCTTCATCCTTCTAAATTTGTGGGATTTTTTTCCACCGTGTAAGGTAAAGCAGTGATGTTTCTGAATTATGAGGGTTAAATTTGCTGTAGTAGTATGGCAGATTTTTTTAATCTGTTAAAAATGCAAATTATTTACGTTGCTACAGCAAAATCATGGACATTTTTAATGTGATGCAGCTTTTTTATTTCAGCATTTCTTACAAAAAATGTTAGGAGAGTATTTACTGAATGATATTCACCTTTGAAAAGGATGCATAACAGAGATGAATGGACTGTGATAAAATGAGGTTGAAAATAAAACCTTCTGTTGTCTTAAAATCTCCAAATTCACATATATGAAGTATCAACTTTTGTTTTCATTAAAATTAGAATTATTGATAAAATGGAACTGAATATGTGCATTCTTCAATTATGCCAGTCCAACAACACACACATATTTATCCTGTGCTTATTTTCTTGTAACCTGCTGTGTGTTAATGATTAACAATGTACTAAATACAGTATAGTACAAAAGTTATTTAGTGAAATAGTGGAGATTGTGATGGGAATCTCTTCAGTTCAGAGGCAGCTTCTTCAGTCAGTGACCTCTTATAACACATTTTGGTCTAAAAACTATAAAATATGTAACAGAGCATTGTTTTCAAGGTGGGCCCATTTCAGAAAGACAAGCAGATTGCTAGTGTGAATGCTGATACAGTACAATAATTTAAACATATTCACAGAGACAATAAAAATTGCATTTTTAAGTCTTCACATAAACAGAAACTGTTATTTATTGCTTCTAATGCCTGACTGAAACTGTATTAATAATCAGTTTGCTATTAAACTGGGGTAGCAGAAACACTTACCGATCTCTGGGGACATTGGCCTTGACTTTCCTCTGACTTTCTGGATTTTCTCTTCTTTCACAGTTTTCACTTTTGTCTTAGTCTCCAAATCAGGTCCCCTGTCTGTTGTCTCAGGGTGTATTAGGATTTTTGGGATCTCTAGTCTGGAATGAGGGGTCACGGGACTCTCAGTGGGCTCAATTTCCATTTCTTCTTCTTCTTCTTGTTTAAGAACATAGAAGCCTGGAGAGGGGACTGGCAAAGTTCTTTCAAAGTCTGTGACTGGGCAAGCCTGGAGAGGTGTCTCTTCTTCTTTGAGTATTTCGTTTTCAGTTATTGGAATTAAAGGTTTCAGATCAGCCCATTGAACTGAATGTTCTGTTTCCTCAGTTTGTATCATTGTAGCTGGGAAGGAAGGAGGAGGTGAATCTTCTCTTCTTCTCTGTAGTGGTTCAAGAGGTAAAGAGACCGAATATATTTCTCTCTGACTGATGTGTCCCCATTGTTCTCTTATGCTAGAAGGCTTTTCAGTAGCTGAAGAAACTGCTGTACTGTCTACCAAGCCATCATTTTCTGATGATAGGTCACCAGCTGCAATGCTCCTAACTAAAGGTTTCCTAATATTTAAAGGCTGTTGTGTTATTTGCTGTTGTTGTTGTTGCTGTGGTTGCTCTTGTTGCTGCTGCTGGATCCTTTCTCTGTCTTGTAACTTTTTAATTACCTGAGGTGGAATGGGCTCTAACTTTTTTAAAGGGGCTCTTCCACTCCTGTGAGCAATCTGATCAGTGGAGAAGGATTTTCCAAGCTGAGGCTTCCCCACAACTTTTTTAATGCGCTGTAGTTCTTCCGTGAATTTGTTCTCGATATCCTGAATTTTATGTGTATATCGAGGCCTATCATCAAATGAGGAAGCTTTTTGTTTGAACATTGATCTCCTCTGAGCCGCCTCAGCTCTTAATGCTTCCCGCAAGTCCTCTCTTGAGCTCTCTCTTGAGATTCCAGTTCTGCTCCTTTCATCATCAGACTGCTCAAAGGAACGTGCTCGATGGAATCCAGCCCAAGAACGACCAGAAATTGATCCCTCGGGCTGGTCAATACTACGTCTTCTTTCTTCAAAGTAACGCACTTTCTCAAAGATTTTAGAACTTGCACGTGTCAACTTGGGGGAGGGACGCAGGGTCAGATCTTTCCTTGAATATTCACTCAGTGGTGTTTGTGGACGTGATTCCTGGGTGCTGGTCTGAGAGAGTGCAGATGATTTAGGCTGTTTGATCTTCTCTTCAAATTCTCCTGGGACTGTGTCCTGGTACTCGATGGGGGTTATTACTTTCTTACGTGGGGTCAATGGGGTGAGAGGGGCTGACGCAGAGCGACCGGGCAAGGACGTCGAGCTACAACGTTGGCCAATTTTGGGAGAGGGAGGTGGGAGAACTTGGGGTCGGGAAGAGGGATACCTGAGGGACCCCAGGTCCCGTTTCTGCTCCAGCTCAGCAGCCTGGCAGCCATAGTCTTCCCTCAAAACGTCTTCAGAAAGGCTCCTGAAAGAAGGTGATTAAGGGAAACTTTCTGTTAGAGCTAAGGTCTAGGAGGTGGTGGAACCCAGCGGTTGGGAATTAGGCAGCAAGGCAGTGGCCTTTATATCAATAACTGGGGGCTAAGTGTCTGGTTTTTAAAACGTGCTACTGTATGTAAAGGAAATGTCAAACACTACATACCATAACAAAACTTTGTGAATGATTATGTATAATCTTGGAACTAAAGGAGCACTGTGTTAGCAGGAAGGTCTGGGAAGCAGCACAGTAAAAGACAGTACTGTCAGGTTAGCAAATGATAAATGATAAGTGGCTTGCCTTTACTGTACATTCTCTCACTGCAAGCAGAGCTTAATCAGAAATATTATGCAATTTGTAAGTGTGTGGTGAGTCATGAACATCATTTAATATGAAAAGAAAAAGATTTGGTGCCACACAGTTATCATTGAAATGATTCAGCTGCAGTAAATATGGTGCAGACAGCATCGTGTGGAAAATAAAAATATTTCAAACATGACTTTGTATCGCACAGGAAAATAAGTATAAAATGTTAACCAGATTGAATCTGTAAAAGTAAGAGAGGCCAGAATTCCACCACAACGTTAGACTACAGTATATTTTGTCTACTGTGCAAAAGTGTTCAATAAAGGCTGTGCTGAAATACATAACATGCAAAAAATATGGCCATGCAAAAAGAGAAGCTCATCACATTTTTCAGTTGGAATTGGTTAAAAAGTGTGAATTTAATATTATTAAATTATAAAAGCTGGTCTTAATAAATAGCGACAAAGTGAAAACATACCTACACAAAATTACCTTTGTGCAGTATGCTGCTTCATTTTTTAAGACATAATGCCCTTGTGTTAGATTATCATCAAAACAGAAGTATCAACAAGGTCATTAGGTTTACTACTACTGCTTGAGGAAAAGGCATCATTTCCATGAAAGTCAAATAATAACAATAAAGTAGAAAATATTCAAAATGTGAAGGTTAATGAAAGCAAAAAAGCTGCATGCCATCCAAAGAAAAGCCCAACAAAGTAAAATCCCAAACATCCACTCTACAGCATGCAGAATAAACAATGATAAACCAAAGGGGTCGATGGTACCATATACACCAAGAGAAATTCAAAATGGTATTGAACTAATGCTTCACGAGTACATTAAAGCAATATTTGAAATTCAGTCAAATAGCCCCATATCAAAATAATGTACAAGGAAAATGAAACTAATATGCAACTGCTTGGTTTACAACTTGGAAATTACTTTATATTGAATGCAAAGGAAATAGAGAATGCAGCATTTTCAGTTTAGTCAAACATATGTTGAATTTCATTGTGAGCAGTCTACGTTGAGATTTGTTACACCATTTCCACGTAGGCACCTATGTTTATAACTTAAAGCAGAAAATGTACTTTTAGCAAAAAATGGTAGTCCTTGATATTTTGGAGACAATTTAATAAATTGTGTGTTTTTTTCTCACTATAAGAGGTATACTTTAAAAGATTTCCAATGTTCTGCTCTTTTGAGATACGAGTTGGGCAGAATTTAAGAGAGATCCTAAAAGAATGAGCAAATAATTTCTTTGAAGAGTTACTCTGTAGTGCTTGACCGACAACAATGAGTTACTTTTGAATGTCTTGTTTGGCATGCTCAAGGAGGTTCTTGGCAGGCTTTACCTACACACTGGTTACTTTGAATTAGTAACTCTATGGTATTAAAAGTAGATTATGCTTATCAACGTCAATGTTAATTGTTAAAATTAACACTAAATTTTCAAATTACTTACTGTGAAACAAGTGAAACTTTACAAAATGTACAACGGTTGTCCAGAAACCTAATTTTTAGTGTTTGAATGAAGGTTTTAATTTTAACAACATCACTTTTTACCCTATGGTGCTACTTTCATCCACAAAAAGTATTACTAACTTTTTAAATTACTTAGTGTGAAACTTTGTAAAAGGTACAACTCTCCAGAAATGTAATTTTTAGTGTAAGAAACTTACATTTTTGAAGCAAAGTTAATAATTTTAAGAATGTCACTTTTTTCGCTATGATGTAACTTTCTTCTACAAAAACTGTTAATATTATTACTATAGTTTAAAATTACTTAGTATGAAATGAGTAAAACTTTTTAAAATGTACAAAATTTTTGAAGTGATGCATTAATAGTTTTAACTTTACTTTTTATCCTTTGATGCTACTTTCATCGAGAAAAAAACTGCTAAAATGATTACTAACTTATAAAATTACTTATTGAGAAACTTTTTTAAATGAACAACAATTTTGCAGAAAATACATTTTTTGTGTTAAAATGAAAGGTTTTGAAGTGGTGTTAATAATTTCAATGACATTACTTTTTACCTTTTTTTGATGCTACTTTCGTCGAGAAAAACTGTTAAAATTATTACTACACTTTAAAATTACTTTAAAAGTAGTGTGAAACTTAATAAAATAGACAACAGTTCCCCAGAAATAAATTTTTTAATGTTAAAATGAAAAGAGTTAATAATTTTAACATTGGTTTTTACAGTACAGTGCTATGTTCTTCTAATACAGCTGTTAAAATGATTACTACATTTTGAAATTACTGTGTAGAACTTTATAAACTGTTATCCAGAAATGTAATTTTTAGTGTTGAAATGAAAGTTTTTGAAGTGAAGTTAATTATTTTTGTATGGCCTATAGCTTCTCTTAGGCCATTATCAAAGGGTGGGCCTCATTATATTTGTATAAATGAGTGATATTTACCAAATAGTTGCATTTTCCTGCACAGTCTTTGGAAAATTATGCATAGGAAGGACTATTCTGTTATTCATACATCATATTCTGTTGCTTTTCTGTTAAATGACCTTATTTTTTCAAAATAAAAATACCCCACCTGCTTACAACATAACCCAATATTCAATGGATTTGAGATCTTTAAAGAAATGTTTAATCTTAAAAAAAATTAAATTTAAGGTTGGCCAGTGCAAAAAGCATACAACACGGCTGATCCTTTAATTATTTCTTGTTCAAACAAGTTTTAATACTGCATTGTTCAATACCTTTGTAATCTATTGGAGTTAATGGTAGAAACAAAGGACACTAGGAATGAATGAAGAAAGGAGGTCAAAGGAAAGCATAATAAAAAATAATGAGGAAGAGAAAGGATTTTCAAAATAAAAAAAAATTTAATGACATCCCTCATTCTGATTCTCTTGTTTGAATTTTTTTTAACGTGTTGAACCACATCATTTACTTTGTGGCAATTTCAGTAAACAAAAAAAAAAGAAATGTCTACAATTGATGTTAAAATTGATTTTATTATAATTATTTCGTGGAGGAAGAACAATGCTACCATTGCTAAAAACACTCCATAAAATTGTAAAAGCAACAGAGTGATAAACACCGAAATTTAATATTATAACCAAGGGCAAAAAAACAGATCAGATTTAAATACCACTGATGTGTCATACTGTAGTCACATTATATTGTGCTGCAGGACATATTTGATGTTTACAGCTAAAGTGGAATGCTTATTGTTGAAAATTTACTCACTGATCATTTTAAATACAGGAAATCTTTAAAGCCCTGCCACTCAGCTCAGTCCACGGCTGGCCACTGCGGTTGCAGGTGTTCTTTGAAGCCTGTCTGTTAAACATGGCTAATTCTTGGACTCCCAGATTGGATTGACTTCCTGTTTTCATGTTTCACAACCTGAACTTAATGTCAAAATAACTGGAGAAATTTTACAAAGCTGTATATTTGTAAAGCTGTGTATTAAATTGTAGACTATTTACTCTCTACTGCGTTAATACTTTACTTTTTTTTTTCAAAATTTAATTTATTTGCGTTGAAAGGGCTCAAGTACAAGTGACAAACATTTGGAAGTTTTCTGTTGGGTTTATTAATTAGTATCAATTTATTTTACAATTGTTTAGAAGGAGAGTGTAATAGGGACATTGAAGAGGCCAAATAGAGTTCAGTTACCACAAATGTTACAGAAGACCAAAACCCAAAAAGTGAGTTTATTCCAGATTCTCATTCTGAACAAAGAAACTGGAAAACAATAAGCCTTCATATGAAAATGTAATAACATCTCAAAATTGACTGTGATTAAGAAAGTGGATTAAGAAAGCCCTGCAGTCACAGAAACATTACATGGACTAAGTTGAGTAGCCAGGTTTTAAAGAATTTCATTTTACATCATAGATAGTTTTCTTCCAAGTGTACAAAGAATATTCATTTCCATTTTGTGAATTGCCTCTTTTACATTCTCTCCATGGTAGCTACATTTCTGAACTGATCTATGAATTAGATCCTTCAAGTTCCTTCTTAAAAATGTGTCTCACGTCTGTTTTGTAGCGTGTACGTTCAAAGCACTTGATCTGCGCCTACATGTCAGCTGTGTTCGGCATACCTTGCAATAAGGAACCTTGCTTTTACATTTCAATAATGTGCTTTGTTAATATTTTGTATCAGTGAAGAGATTTATTTTACACTTAGAAAGATAAATCACAAGGTACATCGTAAAGTACATATTTTGACCATACTATCCAGAATGGTGACGCGTATTTAATACTGGAAAAAAATGGGAAGTATCAAATAACAAAGCACTAACATTTAGGCGCAGGATAAATACTTAGTTACATACATGTTTTACCCAATTTCAGACTGGGAGCCCACAATAACACAATATGAAATCATGGATGCGGGCACTAAGCAGGTAGTAAAGTAAGTTTCTAATTGTTACAAAACAAATTGTATCCTTTTGGAAGTAAAACAGGACAAAACCACTATGGACAGTTTGACATAAGACAAAGTAAGGTGTAACAGGCAGGTAAAAGTTTTACTTTCAATCTAAAGAGCAATTAACTTTAAATACCATTGGAGATTGTTTCTTCTTTTTAATTTAACTACCGTATACATGTCACTCTAATAATTAGGTTATTCTAGATGAGAATCCCCTCAAATACTTGATACATAAGGAACTGCTGAAAATGTGTTAAGTATAGAGTTTTCATCATCGGGTTTTTGCCAGAACTATATTCTTGAATCTACTTTGGTTTGCTTTATTCTTCACTAGCACATAGTGCTACAAGGTGAAACGTTAATTTGCACTGAGCGTAAAAACACAGAATAATTCCAAATAAAAGTAAAAATTCTATTACAAGTTAAACATTGTCGAGCAAACATGCTGAAATAAATACCTTTGTTTTAAAGGGAAGGGGTACTTTCAAATGAATGCTATAAAATGTCTTCATATTACAACGAAAATAATCCTGTACCATAAAATACAATAAGAATAATTTGCAGGTAGTAAGAAAAGTTTTAAAGCAAATGTTATGCTACTGACTCACTGTCTTGTTCCCCAAATAACTCATAAGTTGTGCTTTTTTTCATTAAATCAAACTAACGCAAATATATACCTTGCAGATTTCAAGATGAAGCTTGAGCTTAAAAAGAGGGGCTTCAACACAAAAAGAGCCAAAATTCTTCTGCAAGCAAGTGCAGCAAAAAAAAAAAAAAATAATAATAATAAAAAAGCAAAAAAGTTCAATGAGGGATGGCAGGGTCACATTTGAAAATTATTTGCTTTGCTCCCTGCGGACCCTGGCTGTAACACTGCTAATGGAACTTCCCTTGATATGGACTGTGGGTAAGAGAGGACAGCATGGCCAGAATGTACAGGGAGATATTCTAGTTTCTGTTCTAAGCAGCTCGAGTTCTGATCTGTCGCAATGCAGATGAAACATTTGAGAAGCACATTACCACCATTCTCATGAGAATGAAAAGTGCGGAAAGCTTAAAAACATTGAGGCACCCCTATGGAAAATCCAACCATCTATTTTATGAACTATCTTCAAAAGATAAGACAAAATCAGTTGCAGTCACAATCTAACAGATCTGCTGGTTAGTAACAGTACCAGGACAAAAAAGTATATTCACCAAAAGTAATGGTCTACAAATCGGGTGAGTCTTCTCTTAATGATATTTTGAGGCTTGCAGTAATTATTCATTAACAAAACCAACCATCAATTAGAAACCTCCAGATCAAAAGTAGATTGTTGGAATAGTATTGATATGATATTTAATACATATGGATATTTACAATGTGTTTTTATAAAAGCTCTTTTCCTATCGTGGACAGCACAACCCATTTCAGAAACATAGTTGGCGTCTAGTATTTTGGTTGAATCGTAAGCTAAGGAGTTCTTCTATTACACGTGTGCTTTGTGCAGAAGGCACCCACTTGAGTCTGTAAAATTCTCCTTATGGTATAGATACAGAGACAAATTATGTGAAATGACTTCACATAAGGAGGAACTGATTAAAACCGTTGCTGTTAAAACTAAATCTACTTTAAAACTGATAAATTATTTTCTTTTTCTTTTAAGTAAAGCAAAGTTTTTCTTGGAAGAGTAAGTAATCTTAATTTAGGGGAACATGTATAGAAAGGCTGACACATTTGGTGCGGACACTTAAATGAGAGTGTGTGCACCTAGCGGAATAAGCTTCACACACACAGCCTGGCATGCAATGTGTGTTTGCCAGGACTGTTTCTTGCTTGGCTGTTACATTAATCAGAATGAAGTTGTTTCTAGATATTGCCTTAAAGGATTATCTTCTTCTGCTCAAAAGCGGTCATCAGACGTGTACTTCAGTGTTTTAAGTGGGCATCTATCTGTAAATTTGCAAGATGCTAAAAAGAACTGGTAATGCACATTATATTTCTGGTCACATTGAGATATCAGGTGAATGGCACTACGATCTGGAGGCTGGTATACAATAGAAGTCTAGTTGAGGAGTGCTGGATACTCTCAGCAGCGAGCAGGCCACGTCAACAGTTGGATCTGTTAGCACTACTTAATTGTAAAAGAAAATTAGTTTTCACTTTATACTATTTTAAACATTTTTTGGGATAGATGTCATGCTTCATAATCATAATCATAACAAAATGTAATAAAAGTTTGCTTACTCTACTACAATTTGGGACACCTTGAATACACTGCCTTGATTCTGCTCAAAAATTACAATTACACTATGTGCTCAAGAATAACAGTTAGAAAACTATACAAATAGAAAAGCACAGTATCAGTTTGGAGAGTTCTTCACTAACATCACACGTAAGAAAACGTTTTATACCTTTCAATAAAGCTAACATTTATTACTGATGTTAACAAGAATAACACACAATGGTTATTGTGCTTAAAAAATAGCACTAAATATTCACTCAGAAAATTGAGCATTCACAACAGTATTTATAAGTTGGTATATTGCCTTCCTTTGTCATTTTAACTAAACATTACAGAAATACTAAGCTTTTTTTTTTTTTTTTTAACTTTTTGAAACGCAGAAGACACTTCAGGCATCTAAACGATGGAGTTTTATCATCGTTTGTCACAGGACACCAAACCCCTAAGGACAGACAATGCAAACTGTAGGCACAAAACGGTCAACTCCACAATAATAAAAAACGATATATAAAAATAGTGCGGCTGGCCTACTAGCCATGTAATGTCCCCTCCTTTATTACAGAACCCTTGTAAGCTAACACTATATTTTTGTTGGCATCCCATACTGAGCAAACTGTCCAGTTTTGTTCCCCTATCATCCATTTTTCATCCTAGTTGTCTCCTGCTCAGGGTTCAGCTTGTCTAAAAATACAGCATACTTGATTCGACTAAACAGGCATTTATTGCTCCTGTGTCTTTTGCATGCGGCCAATATAAATTTTAGCAAAAGCAGATCAGTCCTTACACCTCGGCAGTTTGCTGTAGATGATGAAGCTACATCATCAAATTCCTTTCTATCTAAAGAAAATGACAAAATAACCAGTTACACAATTTTTTTAAAATATATCATCATTTTTATCTGTTTTTAAGGAACTTCATGATTGGGATGCATAAAATTTTGAGAAGCTAAATTATTAGTTTCAACGCTTATATGATTAATCCCACCCCACTGCGTCTTTGTACTGTTTTATCTAAGCTAGATCATTATATTGCTGTGTAATAGTCAGTAACTTGATAGTGACAGTTTGCTTTAAGTTTTAATAGATCAGCTAAAACTGTTTAAAGAAAAAAAAAATCAGAAACGTACTTCCATCATGGAGCAGTTCAAATGACATTAAAATGAAACAATTCCTCCAAACTAAAGAAAAGCTGCTTTCATAACCTAAATAGGTGTCTCACTGTACATTTTTTATATAGGTGTCCTCGTGTTTATTCATCCAAAACGGCAAATTTTATTTTATTTTGTTTTCTCTACTAATGTGAAAAAAGGTATTGTACTTAGTGTTACAGCAAGGGTCCACTACAGCTTTTTCTTGTCTTGTCTTTTCTTTTTTATCTTTATTTTACTTACAGAGGTATAGAAAAAGTCCTTCCTCTATAGAGACTGAAAGTGCTACCGTAGTAATCACTAGCTAATGAGACACTTTCCTCAGACCCCCAGACTGGCCGGGACAGATTGGCGCGGGATGCCCGAATCAGAGGCTCGACCCCTAGGTGCCTGATCTGGGTGCCGGGTGGCTCCCGTCCGTTAGCTTGCCTGGAAGGCTTGGAGTAGGAGTCCTGCTGCGTGGAAACTGTGACTCTTGAACTCAAACCCGCTGTCTCCTTTTCCACGACTGTGTTTTGACTTCCTGCCCAGCTCTCGGCCCTGGACCCGCGTCTGCCTGATGATGGTGTTGTATCAGGGGTGGTGTCCATCATCCGCTCCGAATCACCTGAAAGAACAATAGAAACATTGGCTGTGAAAATATACAATAGAGAATTTGCTCAAGTGTTAGAAAGGTTTTTCTTCACACAGAGAACCATAAACTTGCAATATGTTACCAAGCAGTGTGGTAGGCAGAATTTCTTTGGCGACCTTCACAACATGACTTATTATCATTTTGGAGAAATTAGGTAAATGTTATTCAGAAGCTTTGCTTGGCTTAATACCCTGTACTTTTCAAAACTGTTCTAATTTGCATCTTCAACAAGAAATATTTGGATGGATAACAGTGCATTGCATTCTTGCAGAAATTAACATTATTTATTTGACCTATTAAATAAATGTTACATTTGGGTTGAAAAAATAATAATTTTTTTTTTCATTAATTATTATAAATATTCTCATTAAACAATTACCTTTTACATTAAATATGGCATCCGATTATTACTTACAATTTAGTATATTGATAAGGGGTGTAACAAAAGCAATGAGCTACTGAAACATGCAATATTGTAGCCAGTCGTTTCATTTATCATCTCCCAAATGATTCTCAAAAAACACTGCCACACTCTGTTACATGTTCACAGTTTGGTGCCAGAAAATGACTGACAAGCACTTATTGTTTTTACAACTTGCAGCTACTGTATTTTTTATTAGAAAAGAAATCTTCATGGCTGATCTTCACATACTGTTTTAAATGACACATAAAGATATCTGCATTGGTTCCAGTATTGTAAGGCCAAGGATAAAACACTTTAAACTATTAGTCACATTAATTCATGGATGAACTCTTGCAGGGCATAATAAATATCCACCTACAAGTACTAGGACTTTGGAAGAAGTTGCACAAGAACTCAGCTGTAATCACAGTAGTGAACCTTTTGGGCTAAGGGAGAGCAATCTAGTGTTTTAGTATTTTGAGATAGCTGGTTGCCCTTTTAAACAAACAACTGAATGCCTGTCTATGTTAAGTAACGAATTATTCTTAGAAGTACCATTGTATGTTAACATTCATTTTGGACTTTGTAAAAGAAATATTTACTGTCAGGTAAACCAGGTACTAGCCTTTACCTGTTTAATTTCAATGATTTTTCTATAAAAATGTACAATTATAACTTGATACTCATGAATAAAATGAGTGATCTTTCTTCCGAAAGCTTCAGAATGTATGTCTGGCACTCTGAGAAGCCTTCCAGTTTAATATCCTGTGGGTTTATTTGTGAATAACAGGTTGAGGTAGATCAGTCTCTTATTGTTTTATGTCCTCTTGTTCAGCTATTGTGGCTGTCATGATCTCCTAGCTGACATCTACAGTACTCTTGTGCTCTGCAAACAAGACAATACTTCTACTATTACAGTATACATTTTAAAGAACTCTTAACATTGGAACAGGCAGTGACAAAACTCTTGCACTAATTAGACAGAATGATTCATTTTCTGTTCATTTTGGAAAAGAAAAAAAGAAAAACTGAGGACCAAAATCAGTTTATAGGAGCTTGCATTAAAATATGAGAACCGTTGAAGTATAGAAACATATTTTGAATAGATAGTGTAGTGGAATGGCTAAGGCACTTGAGCTTATGTCACAGGGTTGTCAATTCAATTCCTACCATCAGCTCGCTTTGTGACTCTGATCCACTCCATTCTCTGGAGCTCCAGAGTAATTAAGCAGTTTTATTGTGTTCTGACCTTTCAGGATTCTTTGGACAAAGTTGTCAGTCAAATAAATATACAGACACTAATGACTTTATCATTACTAATGGGTCTAAAGAACTGTACAACATTCTACAGTTATAAACTGTTTTCCTAAGGCTGTTCGTGAGGTTCCATATGTCTTAATGCTCATGGAAAATGAAAGCCTTTCTGATCTCTTCTGGTCTTATTCACTACCATTTCTGACTTTCAATAGTTTCTCCCATTCACTCTGATAATAATGACACCACCATGCTCTACTTCAGCTTGGACCATTAGTTGTAAGAGCCATGTGCTGCTACAGCAGCCTGTGATAATATTGTTATTAGACTGTTTGGTACATTCCTACCTCCACCCCCTATTTAATTAATACATATTGGTATGTCCCTAGCTCCCTTTTTGCTATTGGCGCTGCTATAGTCGTTGCTTTACCTTCCGCCATATTTTATTTTAGGTTAAGGAAATTATTGTCCTTTTACTTTCGAGTTGTCAATGGTTTTCACGTCCTAGCACTTGTATGACTTGCATGAAATCTATATTAAAGTATACAGATTCTCAGCCTTGACTTTCATGGTGAGTAAATCTATCTGTCCACGTTCACTACAACCAATGGGGCGACGCACACTCCGTACGGACTGGGACGTGGGAGAGAAGCCTCGCTAATACGGCGTTCAGGGACAGAATAAGCCATATCCAAAATTTATCACGTACTATATCTTTGTGCCTTTTCAGTCATGTAAACTTGTTTAGTAATAAACAATATATTGTAACTGGTGTTGAATTTCGAAACCTACTTTTGATGATATGCTTGGTGCCAAAATTTTCCTGATATATTTCCTACCTTGTCTTGTTATCTGTCATTGCATTGTGCATAACTATTTGTATTTCCGGCTTTGGATTTTGATTGAACTGATTAGTTCGTAGATTTAATGCTATATTGTAATCATAGTTGTTCTGTCATGTGATGATCCCTGCTATATACTTCACTATAAAATAAAATTAGACCAATTAATCATTAATACTGCTGCCTCATCTCTCAAGAACCTTGTCATATTCTCTCCATGTCTGCATACGTATTCTTCAGGTTTCTACCAAATTGGGAGACACATTGGCCACACCCATAGCTCTTCCTTCTTTGCCAGGATTTTCAGCGTTTACACCTGGTAAGAATAATTACTCAGCACACCCACGAGCAGAGGGTCAATGAAAATTTGGTTTTATGTGGGTGTACTTATAATTTGAACACTTTGTGTTTTAAGGTCTGGTTGTGTTCCATTTGCCATTACTTTATTTTTGGGGTCCTTTATATAAGTTAGTTAGGTTGGGATATGGACTAAACATGATGTCATGTTATTGGACTATGCATAATTGGAAATGTTTGGGAATCTATTTTAAAATAATTATTCGCCATCATGAGCTTTTTTTTCTAAACTCTTCTATGTATTACTGGAGAATCTAGTTATTACTGTTATGTAAATTCCACCTTCATTATGTAACTATTTGATTATGTCTAAAAAATATATATATGCTATTCTCTTTAATGATGATAACTCCTCTGTATATGTATACACGTATGGGCTTAAACCTTTTTCTTAATCCACACCACCAGCAAAGTGAGTCAAGACGTCATTCCCATTGAGACTCCAAATCTGTTCATACATAGCAGATAACAGTTGCTCAAAGTGCATACATGACAAAAAAAAAAAAAAACACAGAAAACAACAGAAAAGCATCAATGTTAGAAAGGTAACAAAAATAGATTTGCACAAAAATCATCTCTGAAGTCTCATGGAGGTAAGATTACTGATAACTCTAAAATGGCCCTCTGTGAGCATGTCTTGTGATGATCTGATGTCCTTTTCAGTACTGTTACCTGCCTTGTGATCAGGGTTACCATCTGCAATCCTGTA
Organism: Polypterus bichir lapradei; assembly: GCA_026402145.1. Classification (NCBI taxonomy): domain Eukaryota; kingdom Metazoa; phylum Chordata; class Cladistia; order Polypteriformes; family Polypteridae; genus Polypterus; species Polypterus bichir. The sequence continues at coordinate 120,321,477 of JANRMT010062814.1, read as the reverse complement.
TTGGAATGAAATGTTTGAGAAATCAAATAGATGGACACATGGCTGAATGTAACTCAGCCAAGCCAGACTTGTTAAGTGGGATAACCTTAACTGTAAGTGTAGATAACAGGAATTCATTGTGATGTGATGTTCATCCATGAATCTGGATGCTTATGATGATATGAGTTAAATTGCATACACAATTAAGCAGTAGCTGCTGCAGGAGATATCAGTTACAACAGAACTAAAGACAGTGTGTGAAAGATATTTCCCAGAATGGTGTTGTCCTGTTGCTTGAACCACTCAAAACTTCATGTAACCAGTAATTTAACTGAAGAAGATTCTCATAGCTCTTTCAACTGCATTGATGCAGAAAATGATGGTGTTGTTGATTTGATACATTGATGGTAAGTGAGTTAATTAGGGCTACTTATACATAATGTACACTTCTAAACAAATCTAGTCTTATTATATATGACAATTTGTGTTTGTTTGTAGTGTCACGCATGAGCATTGGAGTGACTCCTCACAGGCTTGATTGAGGTATGTGATAACCCGCCAGGGCAAGAGAGACACTGTCGCTAACATTCTCTTCTCCTTCTCTCCCCACAGCACAACGAAGCCACCCAGTGAAGACACTTAACCCTGCCCCTTGCTGTTTGTCTACTATAAGAAGAAGAAAAACATATCATTTCCGCTAGGTATGACCTGCAAGATGGAGCTCTAGTGAACAACCCTTATTTTAACAGCCAAAGAGCTTGTTATTTTGTAATTGTGCCTGAGAGGCTATTTACTTTATCACTGGAAGGCGTGATTTTTATTCTGGACCAAAGTACTGAACGGGCAACGCAGTTGCTGTCCCAACTTTCCCTTTCTGCTTTGACCTGTCATTCCTGCATCCTGCCACGGTAACTTATGAATATTCTTATAAGGAATGGTTTGTAATATTGATCCTAACCCTAAGCCTAACCTTGCCTGTGTGGAGTTTTCAGTTTCTTCCTGAGAGCAAAATTACAATAGCCAGAACAGTTCTGTAATCAACAGGTGCATTACATTAGATTAACTGTGGGATTTTCAAGGCACTGTGTACCAGTAGTAGCCAGTTTTCTTTGCAGCCAGTTTATTTAACAGAGGCACCCAGATGAGGTTAACTGTACTCTTGGTTAATATAACAGCTGATTCTTCTCTTAGGCTCCATGGCAACACAAACAAATGTCATTATGGTCTCAAAAGTATTCTGTCCATACTATTGTTTTCTGATTGATTTCATACACCAAAATGTATCAGTCCTTCCTATTAGGCATGTGTGCTTTGTCAGGAAAGAGTGATATTTGTTTACAGAGCAAATACAAAGTAAATCAGAATGCCAAACGCACAACAAAAACAAAGATTAAATATAAGGGAGCCAAAGTCATGGAAAATATAGACTGCAAGTGCTGCTACAATAAATACAGGGAAATAATTGGGTGTTTCAAGAATCAGTCTCCATCAGCTGTTCCAGAGAAGTTAGGAAAAGTGTATCTGCACACTAATGATGAGATTACAAAGGGCAGTATCACAACCAAACTGAAGTCAGTGCCTGATTACATGATAATTATATGCCATCGTTCTTCAAAAATCTCAGTTTTCCGATCATTAATGCAATATGACACCAAGCATTTATAAATGTGTACACTCTGGAGAGCATTTTCAAAGGATTATTGTTCAGTGGTCATTTCAGTGTAGATGGAAAGACAAAACGAATGGACAGTGTTTCGTTTTTAAATGTATCCATGTTAATGTGGATTAGTTCTTTGTGGAAAGAGAAATGTATATTATAGCGGTATTTGCAAGTAGCTTATTTAGTTTTTTTGGTTACACTGTTTTGTTTTTATTTGAATATTGTCTACATTTATTTAGTGTCACTGCGATTTTCACAACCTTCCCAGCTGTCATTCACTTAAAGCTGTATACCTTAAATTTCACATTTGTTTAAGTTTCTTTCAGTCAAATACAATGCACCCACTTCCACTATTTATTACTCCTTCTGTATATTAAAATTTCATAAGCACTGATTGACTACTCTTTGGGTCAATCAAATACTAGCCATCTTATAATCCACAATAAATCTATAAAGGTGTTTAGCTGTATTTTGAATCAGCCCAGTCTCCTTTCTGTATCAAATTGCAGGCTTTACATTTTGTCAGCAGTTTGAGTTTGCCATTGTTTTCTAATGTGTACAGCCACAAGGCAAGTCAGGTTTGAGGCTGTCTGTAATACAAACACACATTAATTTACCACTTGTCAAAAAACAGTTATTGATGGAAAATAATGTGGTGTAGTGGAAAATGCTTTTGACTTTAAACCACAAACTTGTTGGTTTAATTGCTGCCACTAATTCATTGTGTGACCCTGGCGAAAGTCACTTAACCCACCCAACATTAAATAATTGTACTGTGTGTGGAGCCTGAAAGTTTCCTTACATGAAGGATTCACCCTGATGTACAGTATAAAGATGTTTAAATAAAAGCAAGAGTATAATGTCACATATTTGTTTGCCTTCCGTCATGGTGCCACATAATAACTGTGACCAGGCCCAAGATAACTTGACATTTTTAAACCCATTTAAGTTCAGGGAATGTATACCAGCCATACTGGAAGCAAAGCAGAAACCAGCTCTGTACGTGATGTCAGTGTGTCTCAGTTCCCACACATGCATGGGGGGAAAATCAAGGGTCACCACCAGTGGCGTAGCTAGAGTTCAGGGCGGGGCGGTGCTTCAATTTGCCGCCCTCCAACATATCTGAATATGTTAATCTATTTAAATAGAAAATTAAAATAATGTATAGAGAAAAATTAAGACACATTTTGCATAGATTTATTCATATATAGAGAAACAGGAATAATTTTTCACAGAAAATTATTTATAAGCATCAACTAGACAAGAATATAGCTGTCTTCTAATTATTAGTTTGATATAATTACTCTGCGAAATCCAGAACCAGTGTAGTGATAGGTGGGGATGTTTTCTGCACAGAGCAAGAACGCATTTGGATTGATAACAAAATGAAATTATAAATTGTAAATCAGTCATTTATCTTCCTAGAAATTATTATCGGTGTAATGTTTATGTTTATTTTTGTTATTGCCTCATAAATTTCAACTGCTGTGTCTGATACTGTCACAGGACAGTCTGAAAATTATTTTTGAAGCAATTGTGGATAAAAATCAGAGAATTTTACTTTTGTCATTCATGAGTCATATTTTTTCAAACCCTGCTGCTTACACACGAATTGTACTGAGCCTTTTGGCCAATAATGTAGCCCCCAAAAATGTGCTGCCTGGGACGGACCACCCCCTCCGCCTGCCCCTAATTACGCCACTGGCCACCACTCAACTACAAATGCACATCTCTGGGAATGTGGAAGAACAGTCATAATACCCAGAAGACAAACCCCATGAAACATTTTGAGATCATATAGCCTCAACTTAGACGATGACCTCCAGACATGAGAATCCAATCCAGGGTGCTGATTCCATGAAAGAGCAGAAGTACTTCCATGCTAGCCAGGATTCAACAAAATTCTGAATATTTTTAATGGCTAAATAGAATTTACTTTAGGATAGGTCAAAGGGAACAAGAAATAATTAGTATAGTGATGGGCTTTAAGCAAATTGTGAAATAATGGGCAAATTAATATTATTTAAACTTGTATCTTTTCCACTCTAATCATTTTTACTGTATGCCAGTCCTTTGTTTTTCAGCCATGATGGTCCTGAGGTGAAGTTGATCCCATATTCTTTTACTGATATATTATTCTCAGAGCTGCTTAATCCAATACAGGATTGCTGTGGGCTGGGGCACACTCTGGTTACATCAAAGAAAGTCAGGAACAAACCCCAGTTAGGGTGCCAACCCACTGTGTATCACCCATATGTACACAACTATCTGAAAACAATTCAGAATCACCTACTTACTAACATGCACTTCTTTCTGAGGAAAATCAGAGCATCTAGAGAATAACCCATAAAGACATGGGGAAATGTGTAGAATCCAGAAAGATGTCAAACAGGCACAGGATTCAACCCCAGGATGCTGGACCTGTTAGACAACAGCACTAAGCCGTGTACCAATGTGCCACCCACTACTAAATAATGACACATATACAGTATTGGTGTAGTTAAGGTTTATGAGGAAAGTAATTCCTAGTGCTTAAATGTTCTCTTGTGACATCTCATGGCACAGCACAAAAAGTTTTCCATATGATACTGTAGTGGGGCTACATAGTAATAATGTATTCAATGTGTGTGCTGGGTGCGTGTTATTTCCATTGTCCCGTTTAGTGTTTGTTACGTGTACATCAGTGAATGTTGTCCCTATAAGTGCAGAGGGGACGGATGAGGGAGAGAGACCACAGCCCCAGGATGGAATGCACCTGTTCACATTCAGTTACATCCGGCTCTTTATTATTTAAACAATCAGGAGGGAAAGAAGAAGGAAGGAGAAAGACGGAGATCTAATTTAACGACAACGAACCATCATTCCCTGCTATTTTTCACATCACGCTTTGTATCCAGTTTGTTTTTCATTCTGCCGGATTCACTTCAGTTCAATCATCGCCAGAAACCCCGGGGTTGGACTTCATCATCCACCATACGCAGACGAAACACGGTGAGATTGTTCCATTTTTCCAGGATATTCAAACACATCCATTCTTTGTTGATCAGTCATCCGTATTCAGGGCAGTAATATACCCGGACTCAAGTTCACAATCATTGCCATTTCAATATTCATTCATTATTGTTATTTGTGTTTTGTGTTTGTTATACATTACAGGGATAAGGTAGGGTTTGTTATTGTATATATGGTGTTTTGATGTTGCTGCTTTGGTGGAGGGATATACATATCTATATATATATTTTCTACGTGTGGAATTTTCATTTTTTTGTTATTGTGTTTCATTTAATATATTTATATACCTATTTTACATATCTGGTTTTGTGTGCTTGTGTTTAAACCGTCGATTGAGGGGAAAATATTATTTGTTAGAGGTACGGCTTGGTATATGTAGGTTAGCCTCAGTAATGCATCCAGGCCACAGGTCTTGGTAGAGTAGCTGCCGGCTGAGTAAGGGGTTGGCCGTTACAATACAATATGAAGTACATCTAGTACTTTTGTAATGTACTTTTTTGTAATGAATTTATAATACATACCTAATATACACATATAAGCACCACCATTTGTGCTCAATACTATTTAGAGCACAGTTAACATTTACCTGCAGCCTTATCCTGAGGATGCCTGGCTCCTCCTTCTTTCGATTCAATCGGTATCTGAGGATCGGCTGCCTCGTCTTCGGTTGTCTCTGAGTCTAAGAAACAAGAACATAAATCTCTTGTCAGGAAAACTGTAGTCCAAGTGTTACAAATATGAAGGATGTCACAGAATGAATAAAATAAATTTACGGAGGTCATCTTGAAGATCATTGAGTTTTACTGGCTAATTGGCAGATTTCCAACTGACAGAAAATCTGTGGAAGGGTCTTTGGAGAGAGTAGAAAGGTTAAAATGAGAAACCACACTTCAGTAATATTCATATTACAAGTCAGAGTGATCCTTCAGGGAATCCTGCCATCTGGTGGGAGGTGGGGGGGACTTGGCTTATAAGCAAGGAATCAATGACTATATTATATCACAGTTCATCTTTAAGCAGCTGAGTACTTTGCGGCCTTAACAATGAGATCAGGCATGAAAAGAATGCAAAATATTTTTAAAAGGCTTTAGAGTGGAAGAACATTGCTGAAGAGCAGGAAGTTATCACAGAAAACAGGTAGGGTATTTAAAAAGACACAATACAGTCAAGTACTTATGTATAAAATAAGTAAAAGACAACAATGGGAGACAAAAAGCAAAGAGATATCAATCACAGAGCCACAAAAAATGAGATGGAGAGAGAGAGAGAGAACAATTTTATTACCATAACTTTGCTTTCGGCAAGAGCGGAAAACTTCTCTTCCATAGTGGCAGCACGAAAAAGCAGACAAGAGAGCACTGTTACTATAGCAACTGGTGTTCATGACACAGACAGAGAATTATTTGCAAGCAGACCTTCTTTATAAAACTGCTCACCCTGGCACCTCAGATAAAGAGCAAGTGGAGTTAACATCTCTGCTTTATTCTGCAGATCTAGGCCCATAACCTGTCATTAAAATCTTTGATGAAGATGCTCATCAGGAGCTTTAATAGACTTCCTGCTGCAATGTGTGCCTAGTACAGCCGGAGTTTTTTTGATTTCCACTGAATGTATTATATTGTTGCCTTGCAGTTCAAATTGATCTCATGGTTGGCTTTTTTTTTATAAATCTCCCTGTACTTTTAATGAAACTCTCAGTTGGATTGATCATTAAACCAGCTTGACATACCTTACAACTATAGAATATTCAGTAGAAAAACAGAGAAAATCAGCATTTCAATCTATTGATTAAAACTGCCCTTTATAAAGCTCCTTTAAGGGTCAACATATCCCATTACACATACTGGGTGACATTCTACAGGATGCACCTTCAGAACTAGGAGTGGTAACAAAATAAGTACTTAGCACAGAATCATACAGCAAACCTAGGGTGGCACCTGAAGGTTCTTCTTTGTGGAATCTGAACATTATCAACTACTATTATTAACTAATACTCTGCCAAGTATTAATTTGGAAAATGTTCACAACCAAAACAAGTTTCTTAATTTGATATCAGCTAATGTGAAAATTAGTATTTATAAAATAAACAGAAAAAATGTATTGCCAACTAAATGTAAATGCAAAAAAAAAGTTCTTTTCAGACAATGAATTCAATCTATTCTATAAGTTATTAATTCCTTTAAAGGCTGCTGAAGGTGGTGGATGAATGACAGAAGAATGCTGGAGTCTCACAAGCATATAAACTTTACTAAGCTGTACAATTGTTTATTATAAATACCCCTCAAAATAATTTAGTATTGCAAATTAATTTGTACACAAGGAGAACATGAAACGAACACACAGAAAGAATTTCAGAATAACTACAATCTGAATTCAAAACCCAAATTCATCGTCAGACATGTGCGCCCAGAGAGTGTCTAACAGGCTCAGTGGTGTGACACCAGAGCTAACAGTCACCCTCTTTGCATTTAGACCAGAGGAAGAAAACCGAAAGGATCAGTGATGTCATTTTCTATTCCATATTAAAAGTCCTGTCCCTTCCGTTCCATCCACTATTTAAGAAAAGAGCACGCTGGAAGTTGACGTTCATTAAGGAACCTGCCACCGAAAGAGGCAGATCGACATCTTAGGGAGTACTCACTTTGGGCTGAGGAAGTCAAGATTTTAAACTTATGATTGTTATATACATTTTTTTTCAACTGAAAATTAAATGGGGCTCCACCTCAAACCCCAACACTATCTGTGTCACATCTCTTTGTTTTACATCATCCTGACACAGTATCTCACTAGCCAGCTCTATTAGCAGATGTGTCTATAATAAAATAATAGATGTTAGCCTGTCTATTAAAAATAAGAACATCTATTTAATTCTATAGTCAGACTGTGTAGTGATAAGTGCTACAGTGTAACAGCATCAGAGTCCTGAATTTGAATTTTGGCCCACTTTCTGTCTGTATGGGGCTATTTCTTGTTTCTGTGTCTGTGTGGAAAATGGGGCAGTTTGGTTTTCCTCTTGCATTCAAAAGGCACCCATGATAGGTTTATTGCTAACTCTACATGAACACATAGAATTGAATACCAGTTCTACACTAAGTGCTGCTATCATAGATTACAGGAAACATGATCCAAAATTCTTAAAATTGTTAAAATTAACAGAAATGTCAGAAGCAGAGGCTCTAACAAAAATGTTTGACAATGTTTTGATAATGATCTAAGGCCTCATAAAGGCTATGAAAATGGCATTCCTATCTTGATGTGTCATTTCTCTTCACTTCTTTCCTTGATTCTTTTATTTGCTAAGGGGGTGCAGAAAAGCTAGGATAAGAACATGTCCTACCCCAGAGTATAACATGATAAGTAGTTATGAAGCATCCTACACTTACTCTCAGCAAGGACTAGGAGTTCAGCAAATTATCCTATTATTTTCAGCCAAGCAATACATACAATCGTATTTGCTCAGACCCGACAGTCCAGGATAAACAACTGCAGGAGCTCAGACAAGATTTCATTTGACAAGGTTATACTCCCAAAACAACAGACACTCAAATAAGAAGAGCTACTGCCATACCCAGAGACAACCTTCTGGAATATTAAAACAAAGATGACAAGAACCACATCCCCCTTGTTGTCACCTACAACCCACATCTTGAAGCACTTTGAAAAATTCTAAAAGAACTTCAGCCAATGCTAAACAATGACCAAACACTGAAAAATGTATTTCCTGAACCTCCCCTCCTGGCATACAGACAACCACCAAACCTTCAGCAAATAATTATTCGAAGCTCCCTAAGTGAACCAACAGAAAATGGCACATCTCCCTGCCTACAGAAAAGATGTAAAACGTGTGCCCACATTTATAATACAGACCGTATAGTTTTATCACGGTGCCGACTAGAACATCACATAAAGGGATAATTTTCCTGCAGATTATCTAATGTGGTCTACCTAATTCTCTGCATGAAATGTCCTAACACTGCACTCTATGTGGGAGAAACTGGACAAACACTCCACCAGAGAATGAATTTACACAAGTTTCACATTAAACGTGGCAACACAGATGTTCCTGTAGCGGCCCACTTCAACAGCCAGCGACACTGTGAGAGGGACTTTAAAGTCACAGTGCTTATGGGCAACTTCAGAACACAGCAAGAGAGAAAAGAATGGGAAGTTAAACTCATGCTAAAATTTAACACATTGCAACATGGTTTGAATAGAGACAAGAGTTTTATGGCCAGGTATGAGGACTGTTTGCATCTCTCAGACTGACACAGACAACCTGACTACAGATCCACATTGTATTGAAAACTCATCAGAAACTTCAAAAGACTTTGTTGGACAGTTATCTTATCCAAAGATCTTGACAATACATTGTTCTCCTCTCTTGTTAAATGAACCCTAGCCTGAAGGAATCTATTCATTTTTTTACATTTAAGATTTCTCACTTAAAGGTTTTTCAATGCTCTCTCTGTCCTGGTGTCTATTTAAGCACAAGGAACTTCAGTTTCTGTATTACATCTTGCCTGAATAAGGGGCCTGAGTTGCACTTTGGCCTCCAGGCTGTGTAGGAGGTTTTCCTGGCACCCAGTTGGAACACCAGTCCACCCACTCCTGCATTTACAGTGGAGGAGGAATACCTGCTCATAACACAATTTTAGGGTGGTTCAATAAATTTCACTCTACTTGTGAACAAGGGTGTTGTACCGTGTTAGCCATTATGAATGTAGTGAGAAGTCAAGCAAAATGACACCTTTTATTGGCTAACTAAAAAGATTACAATATGCAAACTTTCCAGGCAACTCAGACCCCTTCTTCAGGCAATTAAATCATCTTCCCTGAAGAAGGGGCCTGAGTTGCCTCGAAAGCTTGCATATTGTAATCTTTTTAGTTAGCCAATAAAAGGTGTCATGTTGCTTGACTTTTCACAGCAAATTATCCTGAAAATAGGCAGAGCAAGATGGGTTCTTGAGAGCTAAATGTCACACAGGTATTCTGAGCTGTACACTCCATGAACCACCAGAACATTTGCATTACACTTTACAAGGGAAGGTTCCAAAAGGCAGGCGGAGACTCTCGGGGCATTTTATAAATAGAGCCTTGCAGAATATACAGGAGGATCACAGGCATGGCACGTGACTCTGGAAGATGATCAGGCACGCTGGAAGAGTAAACGCAACTTTAGAAATAGCTGTTGATAGTTTCAGTAACGATTACTTTACAAGGCATTTCCCGTGGCAATAATAGAGTTAAAATGATTCTTTGGAAAGTACGGCTGTGGATCATTCATTGTTAACAGTCATTTGGTGTATGCCTTGGTCTTTTTGTCTTGGCAAACATTACAGTACATTTTTCCATGATGTGTTAATACTGTGAAATCACTTGTCATTCAAATATGCATGATCATCCGTACATGGGGCAGGGATTTTCATGTGCTTGCCATCAGTCACACAAACAACTCCAGGAAAACCAATCATTTTTATTAATGCTGCTTGCTTTAACATTAAATCTGTGTATTACTTCACGTGTTGTAAAGGTGTTCAAAGTTTGGTGCAAAAATCGAGATATGGTTAGTTGCGATACATCCAAATCATCACTATTGCAAGCTGGATTTTCCTTCTGGCCAAAAAATGTAACGTTACTTTCATTTTGGATGACAATGCAAGTCTTCTTTGTGTAGATGGAACGATAATGTGACATACAAGATTTGTTTTAAATATTATTCCATCATTGTCAAATCAATATATTTTTACAAGATCACTGTGTTCAGAGTTTTTAAAATATTACACCTAACCCAGAATATGCCTGCTGACTTCTCCCTGCCTTAACATCATCTTCTGGCAGCGCCTAGCAAGTTACAACAGTTCATGAGCTCTCCAAAATCCTAGTGAAGTTGGGAGTAATTTACTAAACTGAAGTGTTATTACTCCTACTACTAAGAGTAGGACCAAATTTGAGATTTTTGAGCCAGTTTTCCTACCCTGAGATGCTTAATAAATATGGGCACTGCTTTTGGATTTTCCCACCCACTGAACATTACGTTTTTCAGTATATTTTTTTATTATTTTCTTTACACATGTTGTGTTATTGTAAACAATAGTATTATTTTTTGTGATGAGTGCTCACTGTTGAAATCTCTTCTCATTTTAAACACCAACCCCAAAATGTCTTTTGTATTTATTGTTAAAAACAATTATAGCACTTTGTTTAATATATTACACCTTTAGAATATAACAACATTATAAATATTTAGATGAGAACAGGCCCTTCAGCCCTATTCACGTAATTCTTCCAAAATAACATCAAGTCTAGTTTTGAAGGTCCCTAAAGTTCTACTGTCACCTACACTGCTTGGTAGCTTATGCTTTGGTTCTCCATGTGAAGAAAAAATTCTTCGTGTTTGAGCAAAATTTACCCTTAACAAGCTTTGAACTGTGTCCCCAAACTCATTTTAAAGTAAAAGTCTCAATCCACTGTAGTAATTCCCTTCACAATTTTAAACACTTAAATCATGTGAACTCTTGATCTCCTTTTGCTTAAACTGAAATGGCTCAGATGTTTTAATCTCTCCTCATAACTCATCCCCTGTAGGCCTAAAATGAATTTAGTCTTTCTTCTCTGGCCTTTTCCTAGCATCTCTACATCTTGTTTGTAGCCTGGAGAGTAAAACTGTACAAAGTACACCAGATGAAGCCTCACCAGTGCAGTGACTTCCTAAAAATATATATCAAGGGTTTATATACTTACTCCTTAAGCACCTGAGGATAAACATTATCTTTACCTAGTGAGTTGTTTGATTTCAGCCTATTTGAACAGTAGTTCTCCCTCTAAAATATTCAAACTCTCAGTACCTCCTGAGTAGTCCCTATTACCTCTGGGTGGTTATCCACTTGCTCACATGCGAAGACTTCAGAAAAATGCAAGTTTAGAGTGTCTGTTATTTTGGATTTTTCTAAAATTTCCCTTTGCTATTCCTGATTCACTTTACCTTCTCCTTGACGGTTCTTATATTACAAAAATACTGAAAGAATTTCTTTGCTTCATCTTTCATCTTGTCTGCAGTATTCTTTTCTAGGTGCCTTTTAGTTTCCCTAATATCCTTCTTAATGGTCGTCCTCATGCTTTCATACACCCAACGATTTGCACTGCAGTTATCAGCCTTACGCAGTTGTTTTTTTCCTGTGCAGTTAATTTTTGATGTTCTGTTTTTTTCTTAATTTCCTAGTAATTCCAAATAATGAGATGAACCTGTCTTGCATTATATATAAAATGTTTATAAAACTGTTCCAACTGCTTCTGGACTGTTTCTACATTTAAAAGCTTACCCAAGTCCATCTCCCTAATAGTCTGCTGCATCTGTTCAAAATTTGTCCTACCAATGTTAAACTTAGCAGTTTTACTCTTTGCATTCACACTCTTAGAAAGCACTAAGAACTGTATTATATTATGGTCACTTGACCCTAATGTTTCGATCATCTCTATACCCTCAATTCTATCCTGATTATTACAAAATACTAAATCTAGACAGGCTCCTCCCCACATTGGTGCTTTAATACATTGTGTTTAAAACAGTTACTGATTAAGTCTAAAAAGTTCTGCTCAAATACTCCACTATTTACAAGGCCAGCCCAGTTAACATTCAGATACTTGAAGTCTCCCATGACTATGATATCCTCCTGCCTGCATTGGTGAGTCTATAGCACCCTCCTAGAATAAGGGCTCTTTCCCTAATGCTCTCCTGTTGAATCCAGGCATCCTCACTAAGATGGGTTTCATCATCCAATTGAAGAAGACTTGCATTTAAATTCTGTTTGACATAAACAAACCCTCCCCCACCCTTTTCTGTTCTGTCTATCCTTCCTAGAAAATGTGTACCCTTCTATGTTCTACACATCCCCGTCTTTTGTTATTTAGCTATAATATCATAATTATGCTCAGATACATACAACTCCAAGTCACTTGTTTTATTTTTGAAACTTCTGGCATTAAGGCAAGATCTGTTGAATGTGTTACTTATATATTTTTACTTAAACTTTGAGTTAGAATATGCATTATTATGCATATTTGTTTTTTCACTATTTTCTGTTCCCATTGATTTACCATTCTAAACCTGTCCTAAACTCCCTGCTCCACATTCCCTAGTTTAAGTAATCCTCGACTAACCTACTCATACGCTTCCCCAACACATTAGTGCCCCGCCAGTTTGGTTTAAATATAACCTGCCACAGCCAGACAGGTCCCATTTGTTCCTAAAGGAGTCCTAATGCCCCATAAACCTACACTCTTCTACTCTGCACCAAGATTGGAGCCTTCTATTCTTCTGAATCTTACCTTTATTTGCTTCCTTTTTGTTCTTGTCATTTTAATTAACTTTTCAAAGTTGTTCACTGTAAATTTTAAAGCTTTTTTGATAATATCCACCATCCTGGTACTCTATATAGTAAACATTGATTGACCTTTTGTTACTGTATTCCCCCATATAAACTTTCCCTGAAGTCCTGCTAACTCACATGTGTAGAGAAGCAATTGGGTTTTATATTTACCAAGCTGGTAGTTAGTGTATAATGTATGCATAATTGAGGCTCAAACCACAGACTGTCCGTGCTTGACTGATCTTCTCCATTTTTAATTTTCAGGGAGCCTAGTTTATACCATGTGAAATTTTTTGTCTTAACTTCCCTAGATTAATTAAATTAATTTATTCAATGTTTCTAAGCAAATGTTCTTACACTGAAAAATATGAAATCTAAGCAAGTGAAGTTTATATCATGACATTAAATTTTGTTTTCCCTATTGTAATAATTATTGACATATGAAAAAATGTGTATTTATTATTTTTTAGTTTATTTTATAAAATATTTTGCTTACCCCATTGGCAGGTATTTTTGCTAAATAAAAAACAGCTCCCATTTAAAGTTTTTTTTTTTTTTTGTCTAGTTTTTTTATCTGCATTTTTGCAGTTTATCTACTTCTTTGCTAGAATGTGTTCTTCTTTTGTGATGGATTAACCTGAGGAGATGACATGGACAATAAAAAAATTTTAATTGACTCAAGACTAATCCCATCTCTAAACCCAGTATCTACTCAGTATGTCCGAAGAAGTGTTTGAGGGGTGAATGAACAATATTTTGCCCATCTTCAGATTGTGAGTAACCCTTCATTTTTAGATTTTCTGGCTAATTGTTGGCTTGATAAGTATAATAAAAGAGATACAGGCACACATTTTACTCATCCATCAATATATTTTCTGAACTTAATTTTCAATTCCAGAGTTGTGGAAAGACAATCATTTATCAATTCTCTAATTGAATTAATTTACCCCAGTGCAAGATTCCACAGAACATTACAGGCTGCTCATGAGGAACTCACTCTGAACAAGATGGCCATACATTGTAGGGTAAACACAGCCACTCACTCTCTCAATACAAGGCACTTAAAAGGCAGTATGTTTTAAAGAGGTCGAAGACGTTTGGCTCACTTTGAGAAATTCATGCAACAGGCAAGCAAACCTCTCATACAGTAGAAGGCACCTAATTCTGGAGTAAAAACTAGGGCTTAATCGAGGCAATCTGTACAACATATAGTTCATTTGACAAACCATTTTATACTGATGAACAGAATTTGACAACACCATTCTGCAAAATGGAAAAACTAAAAGGATTAGGTTTCTAATTTTCACTACATGTAATTTAATTTACTTTAATACAGTATAACATTAAATACTCAAGCCTGCTTGATCATTTTAGAGGACACATCTAGAAAGGATATCAAGGTGACATTGTGAACTTACTGTCTGTTTGCTATCTCCCCTTACAGCCTGGAGGACACTGACCCAGAAAAAATCCTTTGAGCCCACTTCCAATCTGCTAATAATGCCGCTCTTCTGATCTCCAGGGTACTTAGCCCAGAAGAATCAACAAGATATAATCAGTTACAGACCAGCGAATGACAAAAGTAGACTGGAGTGACAAATGGATGGCCTAACTATTTTTTCATTTGTTGTTTACAATATTGTTCTGCCTTGTCATTAAACAGGGAAGCTGCAAGTGGACCCTGAACACTTTTTGACATTTTTGTTGTCTCTTTACATGCCATTTCTAGTGTGTCAATGGTTTGTCTGTTTATTTTCTGACATACTGTCTCATATTGGCTTGTCACTCTTAATAGTCCTGGTAGGAATGGTAAATACTGAGTTATTTCTGACACTTTTCATGGTGTCTTCCTTACAAAGGGCTGGAAACAGTACAACATATCTATTTTATACATATATAAGCAAAAGTATGTATACTATATGTCCAAAGGTATGTGGAATCTACCAAATTGTTGACTTCAGGTGTTTCAGCTGCACCTGTTGTTAACAGATGCATAAAATCAAGCATGTCTTCTTCTTCTTTAGTTACCTGCCTAGATCAGATCTTCTAATCATCAGTTCCTCCATTGCATTTCTTTCTCTTGTCTTGGTGTGATTTTCCATTTTTCATAATATATAACATGTCCTATGTGACCTTCCTCTTGATTTCTTTCCCTACGGTTTACCCTTCTGCACTATTTTTTATAATTGATCTCTTCTCAGTACATTTTCCAGCTTTAATACCTTCTTCTCACTGTTTCCAGCATTCTCCTTTCTTCGCCTGTCCTTTGCAGCACTTTTAAATCAGATAATTTATCCATCCAACAGATATTTTCCATCATTCTCCATAGCCACAATTCAAATGCTTCCAATCTAAACATGGCAGAGTTATAGGATGCCACTTTTGCCACAAGTTAATATGTGAAATTCCTGCTCTGCTACATCTGCCCCATTCAACTGTAAGTGCTATTATTGTGAAGTGGAAGTGTCTAGGAGTCACAACAGCTTAGCTATAAAGTTGTAGGCCATGCAAACACAGAAAGGAGCTGCTGAGTGCTGAAGAACATAGTGCATAAAAATTACAGATACTCCATCACATTATTCACAACAGAGTTCCAAACTACCACTGGAAGCAACATCAGCACAAGAGCTGTGCATTGGGAGTTTCATGAAATGGGTTTCCATGACTGAGCAGCCGCACACAACCCTAAGATCACTATGCATAATGCGAGGTGTTGGCTGGAGTGGTGTAAAGTACACCACCATTGGACTCTGGAATAGTGGAAATGTCCTCTGCAGTGATAAGTCACTCTGCTCTGTCTTGCACTGATGATGGATGAATCTGGGTATGAATGCTATGTTACGGAGAGCATAGTGCCTACTATAAAGTTAGGTGCAGAAGGGATAATGGTCTGGGGGCTGTTTTTCACTATTTGGTCAAGACTCCTTGGTTTCAGTGAAAGGTACTGTTAATAATGCAGCATACAAAGAGATCGCAGACAATTGTGTGCTTCCAACTTTTTCTCTGTTCCAGCATGACCGTACTTCAGTGCACAAAGCCAAGTTTATAAAGACATGAAGGTACTCAAGTGGTCCGCACCCTGTTGAACACCTTTGGGACGAATTTGAAGCCAGGCCATCTTGTACCTGAGCTCAAAAATGCTCTTTTGGCTGAATGGGCACAAATTTCCACAGACACTTTCCAAACTCTTATGGGAAGCCATCCCAGAATAGTGGAGGTTGTAATAGAAGCAAAGGGGTGGTGCAACTTCATATTAATGCCCATGGCTTTGGAATGGGATGCCCTACAAGCTCATATGATGGTCAGGTCTACATAAACATTTGGACATATAGAGTATATATAATTTTATTTTCAGTTCCCTCTGTCCTCTAGAGTGACACATTTTGGGGTCATGAGGAATCTAATAAAAAGGAGAAGGAGAACATCATGGATGCCACAGAGCTTGATCTGCTTTCTTTTCAGGAAGAGACTGGAAGCGTGTTGTATCTAACACTCTCCAAAAGGGAACACACAGGTCCCCAGAAGCAGAGTTAAGGGGTCAGAGATGAGGAACAGCTCTTCCTGTTCACATGCATTCAAACACATATAAAACAGGGCTGTAAGAAAGGAAGGGCAGTGTACTAATGGTTATCATGAAGAAAAAAACTTTAAAGTGTACTACATCTTGAATAAGACACTGGACATTTAACTTGCCTGCTAGGCATTTAATTTAATAGAATTCCAGTCTGTTAGCCTGAGACAGCACAAAAAAGTGCTTGTTAAATGAAAAGGAACAAATAAATGCATCCAGTATAGGGAAATAGTGGAATAAACACCACAAGGAATAGAGTCACCAAACCAAAATGTTAATTCTACAGGTATCACGTCTAGCCATATCAAAAATGATCCAGGAGATTAATGGTACACCTGAGCCATACAGAAAAAATATTAAGCATAAAATGAAAGAAAGAATGAAAAAGAGGATCACAAGGATGAATTTGTGTCACCCAATCTGCTTCTTATTAACAGGAGCACTCTGTCACAGCAGTAAAGTCAGTGAAGCGTATCTCAACACAGTATGTAATTTGCTTCCAGGTTCTCAGTGAGTGGTGATTCTGTATATGTTTCCATGTCTCAATGTGTATACTATTACTTAGTTGTTACTTTATGAGCTATACACACTCCTCCAAACAGTTAATGTTGTGGCAGCAACTCAGTATACAGCATGCAGCATGCAGGCATCTTGAGAGCTTCAATTGTTGTCTGGCCAAACATTACAATATACAAGACACATGACAGCACTGGCCAAAAGAAGGAAAACAGCCCAGGGCAGGGCATTAGTCCATCATAAGGCCTATTCATGCACCAGTCCACACAGAGCCAGTTTGAAATCCCTAACCTGTCATGACAGGGGATGTGGAAGAGAAAACCTGCACAGGTACAGGGAGAACATCTTCAATGCAGACAGTATCCAGGCAAAGTTTCTGAACCCAGAACACTCAATCCATGAGGTGGCAGCGCTACCCACTGCACTGGTTATTTACAGTATATATTCAGCTTTTTTTGTACAAAATGCTATATTACTGCAATGGGCTACTGCATTTAATGCAACACATCACATGATGGATAATCTTCTTGATAATTAATAAACGTTCCATTAATAGAGTTTCTAAACTCATTCAAATTATTATAAACTAGCAAAATACCCGCGCTTCGCAGCGGCGAAATACTGCCTTAAAATTTTTATTGAGAAGAAAATTTAACCTTTTTAAACTGAGGGAAAATATGCCAATAATTATTTGTTAAGGATCTCTTTGTATACCATGTTGTCAGTTCGGCCCTCCGGTTGTAATATGACCAAGCTGTGTGCTGAACTTACTCTTGAGCATGTAACTTACAGTTGGCCATGTGAACAGTAATCTTGTCTCAAATCTCACAGCTTGGATTGCAGCTGTCATAATCGGTTTGAGTTTCATGGTTTGTTTCAATTACGATAGTATTTGCAGGATTTGTTGTGTTGAAGTGACATTCGGCATCTGTCAAGCATTGTAAGCACACAACCGGTTTCATCGATAAAATCACATCCAGCTTTTGAGAGTTTAAACACTCATAAACATCAAAGTGTCCAATACTGAAATCGTCACCTGTGAATCTAAGATGTTTAAGAGGCACTGGCGGTTGTCGAAAGGTGTAAAATATTTGGCCATTTCGGTACACTTGAAAGCGACAACCGAACAATTCAGCGGCAGCCATCAACTCACATGCAGAACCATAGGTGAAGGGCTTAAGCATTTCACTCTTATAGTGCTCCTGTGTAGTATAATTATCTCCTGTACCGTCATCAGTCCACACCTTGAACCTGTCCCAGTCATTCAATACATAAGACACAATGTTCCTCCGGATATCAAGAGTGAGCCTGATATGGCCGTGCAATATGTAACAAAGAGAATGGAAAAGGTAGGTGCCATCTCCGGGCATGGAAACCACTCAGTAAGTGACAGTTCTTTGATCGATAGTGATCACCTCGATAGACATGGTAATGGGGGTTGGAATGATAAAGGAAATGGGTACCTGAGCCATGTAAAGTAAGTCTAAAATACCTATACAATAACTATAATTGTAATAAACAAACAATAAAACAGCGGAGAAGCCGTGGATTAAACAAAAAGGCTGTAGTTATCAGTAGGGAGACGTGAATCCCGTGGCGAAGCAAGGAAGGGAATGTAGAGACCGGAGCGACGGACGGTCTTATATAGGCAGGCAGCCAACAACGTGGGAGGCGTTGGGATGGAGGACCCAACGCCACCTCACACAGTGACTGAGCTGCAGGCTATGGACGTATATATGTACGTAAGTAGGATTCAGTTAGCGTTGGGAACCCATGTACCAAATTTCGTGAAGATGGGCCCATAAGTAACAAAGACTGTTGAAAATTTCAATATGGCGGCCGACAGTGGCATCATACCACCGAAATAAGTACGTACATTGGTTTCGGTTAGCTCAGGGAAGCCACCTACCAAATTTTGTGAAGATGGGGCCGTAAATAAGAAAGTTCAACATGGCGGACGTTGTTGACCGTTATGACCGTTACGCGTAGAATTTCTAAATGAAACCTGCTAAACTTTTGTAAGTAAGTTGTAAGGAATGAGCCTGCCAAATTTCAGCCTTCTACCTGCACGGGAAGTTTGAGAATTAGTGACGTTGGAAAGTTCAATATGGCGGCCAACAGTGGTGTCATACCAACGAAATAAGTACGTACATCGGTTTCCGTTAAAAGTTTAATATGGCGGCCGACAGTGGCATCATACCACCGAAATAAGTACCAAATTTCAGCCTTCTACCTACACGGGAAGTTGGAGAATTAGTAACGTTGGAAAGTTCAATATGGCGGCTCACAGTGGCGTCATACCACCGAAATAAGTATGTACATTGGTTTCGGTTAGCGCAGGGAAGCTGCCTACCAAATTTCGTGAAGATGGGGCCATGAATAAGAAAGTTCAATATGGCGGACGTCGTTGGCCGTTATGACCATTACGTGTAGAATTTCGAAATGAAACCTGCTCATCTTTTGTAAGTAAGCTGTAAGGAATGGGCCTGCCAAATTTTAGCCTTCTACCTACACGGGAAGTTGGAGAATTTGTGACGTTTGGAAAATTCAATATGGCGGCCGACAGTGGCGTCATACCACCGAAATAAGTACGTACATCGGTTTTGGTTAGCGCAGGGAAGCCACCTACCAAATTTCGTGAAGACGGGGTCATTCTTTTACCTACACGGGAAGTTGGAAAATTCAATATGGCGGCCGACAGTGGCGTCATACCATCGAAATAAGTAAGTACATCGGTTTCGGTTAGCACAGGGAAGCCGCCTACCAAATTTCGTGAAGATGGGGCCATAAATAAGAAAGTTCAACATGGCGGACGTTGTCGACCTTTATCGACCGTTATGACCGTTACGTGTAGAATTTCGAAATGAAACCTGCTTAACTTTTGTAAGTAAGCTGTAAGGAATGAGCCTGCCAAATTTCAGCTTTCTACCTACATGGGAAGTTGGAGAATTAGTGATGAGTGAGTGAGTGAGTGAGTGAGTGAGTGAGTGAGTGAGTGAGTGA
>JANRMT010062814.1:120279515-120291558 GCA_026402145.1 Polypterus bichir lapradei | reverse complement strand
CCGAGCTGAGCTCCGCAGCTGACGCGGTCTTGCCGTTCTTTTTCCTTAGTGTTTAGTCCTCTCTCCTTTACTGATTTACTGTTTACTAGATGCAGTACTTACTGAATAGTATTTTTTCCTTTAGTGTTTCTACTTAGTGTTTCTTAGTGTTTAGTAGACACGGTGTGCCGGTGTTCCCAGCGGTGTTGCGGTTTACTGTTACTTTCTACTTCGTTTTTGTACTTTAGTGTTTAGTAGACTTTTACTTTATCTCATTTACTGTTGTTTTTTACTGTTGTTCCCGGCGCTGTTGCCCTTTTTTTACTTTATCTCATTTAGTGTTTGGTAGACTTTTACTTTATCTCATTTACTGTTGTTCCCGGCGGTGTTGCCATTTTTCCCGTTTCTATTTTTTATGTAGCATGTTCACGAATTAGTTATAGAGAAAATTTATATATTTTGGCTCCAGGAGGACAAACCAAAAATGTTGTATATAAAGAAGCTCTATAAGTTGCATGTAGATACATAATTATTCCAACTACAGCGACTGCAGCGAAGCGCACGTGGTCTGCTAGTTATGTTATATTTTTAATGTTGTACAAGTCCCCTTCTTTCTATCCAAACATTACTGATCAACCTTAATCAAATTCAGTGTAATGGGAACCATTAGGTCAGAATGAATCCTCAACAGATCATCAGTCCATCACTGAGCATCAAATAAGTGTTTATACTTAGGTTTTTTAAATTTAATGAAATTCTGCAATTAATACTCAGTTTTAATTTTTAATTAAATAAAGACTTATCTTCTATTTCAATCACAAATTAAAGCTGAAAAACATTAGAACACTAAAGAACAATAACTAATTTCAGTTTTAGGAGGATTCTAAGTAAACTTCCTTGGATTTTTTCCATCTCATCTAAAAAACAAATGGTGCAATTTCCATATTGACATTCACCAATTTGCAATTTCATCTTAAAGTGCATCAGTAAGAAGAGAACACAAAGAATGCCAGCTTAACATCTTCATTAACAGTAAAACAAAGGCTGATATACTATGGATAATAATGCCAACAGCCATAACAAAAGAGGCCTTCATTTCATAGATATACTATGCAACTCTGAGCTGTACAATACTGTACCTATGGCCTCCCGACAAAGGACATTTTTTTTAATCAAAGCTTGTATCTCCTATTTTAGATTTACGTAACATTTCAGTCTAACTATTTCTGCTGCACAAGTAACATCAGTGGTTGTTTGCAGATTCAAACTTTGACATTCTCTTCATGTCCTCTGTTTGGTGACTTGCAAAATGACTGACTTGGATAAACAGTTCTTTGCCTGATGTTACTCGTTTATGTTGACCTCCTTTGTAAATCATCTGCTAAGCAAATAAATGTAAATATAAAATGCTTGATTTCATTGTAGTGAGTTGAAACTTTCAAGGAAGAGTTTTTTCTGTTCAAAAGTTGGCAGCTAATGAGCACTCAACCAGAAGTGTAATGCATATTATACATGCAAGCAGTGAAGAACAAGAGCAATTGGTAGAAAAGTCTTTTTTGGACTGCATAGATGGGTGAGAGGCTTGTCAGAGTTTGGGGCTATCACATACAGTATGTACGTTAATTTGAAAAAAGGAGGTCTAAGACTGAAGATGACCTCAGCACGATTAATAAGTACCTGTTCCGTCACTAAGCTGATTCTGGAAGTTCAGGTTTATTGGCCTCCAAAATTAGCCAATCTTGAAATATTTTTGCAATGTAATAAAAGACTTGGAACTACGACAAAAACTTTATAGGTAATTATATAATCGTCACTGAGATGATTCCTGCTCATATAGTTTGATACTATCAGAGGAATCAAGATTTAGCAAGCTGCAGCTGTTTAATTTAACCTATTACTAGAATTTGTGCTGAACAGTGTATTGTGGCAGCTTTATATGTTCTATCCATAAACTAAAAAGACAAATGAACTACTTTACTGAGCAACATATATTTTATCAGTTTATTAGCCTACTAAATTAACAGCTCTGTTTGAAAGATTTGTCTCAAATGTTCTTGAAAGAGTTAATAGCTCCATTTACACACCCAGAATTCAAGAAAATCCACTTGATGCTTTCCATACAGAAAGGCTTTCTGAGAATTCCCAAGAGTGTTTCAAGTAAGTTTACTGTATGTGTGAATTTAGCTACAAAACTACAGAGTAAAGCACACAAAATGTCATTGTACAACCCTTTTTCCAAAACACCTCTTCTTTGAACAACACTCTGTAACCGTTTGGGAACTGTGGAGACCAATTGCTATAGTTTTGAAAGTGAAATGTTTTCCCCATTCTTGCCTGATACAGGATTTCAGCATTTCAACAGACCGGGGCCTCCTTTGTCATATTTTTCATTTCATAATGCGCCAAATGTTTTCAATGGGCGGCAAGTAGCATATGTTGCACCAAAATCTCTATATATTGTTCAGCATTAATGGTGCTTACCCAGATGTGCAAGTTACCCATGCCAGGTGAATTATTACACCCCAATACCATCATGGATGCTGGCCTTTGAACTGTGTGCTGATAATAAGCCAGATGGTCCCTCTCTTTTTCAGCTCGGAGGATGCAGTGTCCATGTTTCTTTGTCTTGGAACACAGAGGAGCTGTATATGAAAGGGCAGAGATGGACCCTTTTCCTTAGGAATGTGCATTCATTTAAAGTGGGAAGTAACATCCTTCATATATTCTATATCTCTGCGATGCCCAGTGTGATTTTTTTACTTTTTGTATTTTTTTTTGGTAGTAACATCACTTCAGGAAAGGCCCACCGAATCAACAAGCAAATTAAAAGGGCAAGCTCAGTTATAGGACACACTCTGGTCCCCCTGGAGGTAGTAGTGAAGGACAGAATTAAAACAAAACCGAGAGCCGTTGTGAACAATGCTGCACATCCTCTCCCTGACACACTAACACTGAGGACTTTCAGCCATTCAATTGTTCATCAGAAGTGTATTCAGAAATGCAATGGGGACTCATTTATAACAACAGCTATATGTCTGTAAATTTGCCTCACTGGGACTGGGAATGCCAAGTCAGAAGTTTTCTTTTTTGCTTTGTAGTCAATCTCGTGTGTGTTCAGACCAAAGTGTGTGTTTATGTGTATCTATTTATTTAGTTTCCCACTTATCTACCTCTTTATGTATTTATTCATTCATAGCACATCTGTAAAAAGCCAATTTACTCCTTGGGGACAAAAAAGTTCACGCTTTCTCTCTCTCTCTATCTTTCTCTCTCTCTCTCTCTCTCTCTCTCTCTCTCTCTCTCTCTCTATCTATCTATCTATCTATGAAATTACGTGTTGTTTAAAGTTAACAGTTTGTAAAGTGTCTATAAATTGTATAGATATTGAAATAGGTGTAATACTTTCTATGCCAAAAAGAAACTGTTGAGCCCAGTTACCAGCAGATGCAGGCAGACACGGTCTGCATAACAAATGCTGTTGTCTACCAGCAAAGGAAAACAGTGGTGCTTTGGTGGCAGTGAAAACCGACGCAAAGATGAGTGTCGTGTCAGAAGGAAAACAGGCTTTGTGTAGCACTGTAAAACATGCAATAGCATACATTTTGTAGCCTTGCTGTTTACTAATTGGTTGTGATATTTTCCAGTTTCCTTTTAATAGGGTTGCTTATGTCCTGAATGTGTCAATATGATTCTAGAACACACATTATAATTGAAATTGCAGCCATTACTAACTACTTTTTATAGACCAAACAATAACACAATTGGTGATCAGAGAAGTTTTTTGCACCTTTCAGGAATTATAGCCCCTTACTTGGACTGAGACTTTTCATGCCTACAGTAAATGCTATCACCATTCAATTTGCAAATGAATGAATGAATTCCAATAATCCCCCTGGAATTGCTAACGTAATTTACCGGATTGTGTGTGAAAGAGGTTAAAGAAAATGGACAATGACAGGAAAAAAAAACAATAAAAAAGTTGTAACATTGATAGGAAGCCAAAGCAAAAAAAGGCTGTTTTCTTTCAATTTTTTCAATGTATTCAACTTTGGACACCAAGAAATAGCATCAACCCTACTCTCACAAAAGTTGTTCTGTTGCCTTAATGCACCAAGACATGTCATAAGTGATCTGGAGATAAGTATAATAACTTTGCATAACATTTAATTGAGACAAAAATTTAATTGCCAAGTTTTTTTAGGATTCCCAGTGTTCTGTTAGTGAGTAGAGGTTCACAGCTATACTAGATCATTAACCAGATTAAAATTAAATTTTCCCAATGTATCAGTGATTTAAAACATTAAAGACCACATATTAAAATTAGAGCTGAACATGCAAAGGCCAATATCATGATGTTCAATACTTTATTTAATTTACTACAACTTCTTCTGAACATTAAATAAATGGCATTGCTAGTCATTTTTTTTTTTATTTTGAGTTTGTATGTTTGCTTGATGGCTAATTGAGCAGTCTAATTAAAATACAGTAGAGTCTCGCTTATCCTACCTTCGCTTATCCAACATTCTGTATTATCCAACGTCCCACCGCAAAAAAAACAAACAAAAAAAAAAACACATCAATCGGTAATGAGAACTGCAAGTTGCAAGCGTGAGTGTAGTGTATTTTTTGTTGTTCCCGACTCTACTGCAGCTAATTACAGTGGAACCTCGGTTTGCAAGCATAATTCATTCTGGAAATGAGCTTGCAGTCCAAAGCACTCGTATATCAATGCGAATTTCCCCATAAGAAATAATGGAAACTCAGATGATTCATTCCACAACCCAAAACTATTCATATAAAAATGATTAATACAAAATATAAAGTAAAAATACATAAAGCAAATTAACCTGCACTTTACCTTTGAAAAGAATCATGGATGGTGTGAGTGATTTTCTAAACTCTTGTGGGATTCCACCCAGCAGGACGACACACAGAAGAGCATCCCAAAGCAATCGCAGTCTCCCAGCACTGTAGCAGTTCGCCATAAAAGCGAATCCAAAAAGATCGCGGACATGCTATAAGCGTATGCCGTCGATGGGTGATACAAGGAACAAGGAATATTATAAATCTGTATATTTTATCTGTATACTTGTATATGGTTGAGATGACAATAAAGTTCACTTTGACTTTGACTTTAAATGTAAAATCATCACAGGACTGAACATTTAAGTACAGTACATACTGTATTTAACTTCAGACAATTCTGTAACTGTAAGTTCATTTTTTTAGTTAATTTATTCTGTTGTTTTGTTGTGAAACATGATTATTAGGTTTGTAATGTGTAAAATTATAACATAGTTTGACGTTTAATAGGCTTTTTCTTAACACCTGCCATTATCCAACATTTTCGCTTAACCGACGTTCTGCTGGCCCGTTTATGTTGGATAAGCGAGACTCTACTGTAATGGATATTCAACATCTAACACCTTTGTTTTGTATTAATATGTATTAATATTTGTGACATGTGAGTCCCTGTCTTGAACCCCAAAACACTAGGCTAAGTCTCCGTACTCAAGTTCAGCTTGAAACAGGAACAGCACAGTTATTTATTGTAGCGTGATCTACCAATCTCCTATACACCTACACAGCAATCAGGCAGGGTCGTGGCCAGGTTAGTGGCCAAGTAATACTGTTCCCTGCATTCATAATGTTCCTTGCATCACCCATTTACAGCAAGTGCTTATAGCACAAACGTGATCAAATCTGATCTGCTTTAGCTGCGAGCTGCTGATGCGCTGGGAACCCGTGCCTTGGGACGCTCTTCAGCATGTTGTCCCGTAGGGGGGAGTCCTAAACAAGTTTAGAAACCTTACAATATGTTGTCCTGGGGTTCTTTGAATCTGTTAAAATTATTTGAGTAAAATGCATAACCGTACTACTTTGTGAGCAAAGGTTAGTCATAGAATAATCATATATGAATTAAAGAAAAATCTGATTTTGCAAATTTTAATAAGGAGATATTACTTCACTGCTGTTTGGATTGAAAGTGAAAGTTAAGGTTTGCTGGGTAGCTGAAGCAGCTCCATAACCACTGAAATGGCCCAGCCTTCCTCAAAATTTCAAGCTTCCCCTACAGATTCTTCAATGATGCCAAGCCTGTAAATTACCAGTCGATACTGTAGAGATGGAAGGATTCAAGAAGCTGTTAAGAACACAGCATGCAAAATGTGAGTTGTCCGAATATAAACACAGTACTTCTAATGCTGGTGAATGTTATAAAATAAATACCTGCATGCATCATAGACTGTTACAGACAAGAAAAAGGATATATATGTAAACACATAATTTGGAATAATTACAAATGATGTAAATCATAAAACAATATATGTATAATATTCATATGCATATGTATTATGATTAGTGATTAGCATGGTAATGAACCAAGAGCTTTGTCTTTCCTTATATAAAAGAGTCAGAGAGAGGGCAACATTTACTGATTAGCAGATACAGATGCCAGGAAGGCAGCCAAAGGAAGCTTAGAAATAAGAAGAGGAGACATAAAACAAAAATGATTGGAAAAACATATTATTTTAGCTGTTTCTCTGAGGCACAGCTATTCACGAAAAGAAAAAAAAATGTTTTCTTTGCTACTATTTGATGTTATTATTGTGATAAAATTAACCAGGTTTTAGACTATGTATAGAAAATGTGTACATACATATCTATATGGTGCTGATGTTCAATTTTTAATGTGGCATGTGAACTATCGAATATCATGTTTTGGGTCAGAATTATTACAATATCAATTTAAGACCATACCATCCTAATTAAGATTAGTAATTAAGTTCAAAACAAAGACTTAAGTGCCAGCTTAAGTGAAAAGTTAAAGAAAATGTACTAAGTAATTGCAACACAAACACTGACTTAATCAGTTTTAACGTGAAAAGATGCCGACGAAAGAGGAAAAGACGCGGGCCGCTAGGGTGGAGAAAAGAAGAGCTGCTAAGGAAGCAGCAAGCACCTGAAGCTCTGATCAAACGAATGCTAAACACACAGAGAGTATGAAAACTATAAATGCTCAGGTCAAGTGTATTCACTGCACGTTATTGTTATATGTGTATACATAATGCAGTGTACTAAGAACAGCCATGTGTAAACATATACTGTAATAATTGCTAAACTTAACCCCATAAAACACTAAAAACATGTATGCCTCCCCACAAAAGTGGCTGACATTTTAAAAAAGAAACCCATGAATACCCTAGTCTTGCCCTTACAAGCTCAAGGGTCTCAGGAAGAAATGTTTAAGTGGTGGCTTACTGGTGACTCTAGGTGTTCTGCCACCCTTGATGTTGGCAGAATTTTACACTGAAATATGGACCAGGAGACAAAACTGAAATGATAGCCAAAAATGAGGACATGTAAATTTAACAGAACAGCACCTCTCAAAATAAAAGCCAAAAATTGTAGTCAAAAGGTTCACGCTAAAGTTCTATTGCCATAGAAGCTTTTGAGACACATTGACTAGAGCATTAATAGGTTAATTTGCATTCAAAAACTTGGGCGCTGAAGATAGAGCTCGACAGGAATCATCATCTAGGTGGACAATTTACAGAATGGGTTAATGGGAAAAAGACTTGGAAAAAGTAACAACATTAGTATCACTGAAACATTAAAAAGTCAACCCAGAACAGTCACAAAAATATTCTAAGGCCAAAGAAATCATAACATCAACTTATCTGGATAAGCAGCTAACTAAGGTCAGGTCAGGTCAGGTTGAGAAGCATGCACTGGTAGAACACGTTGCCACACCCACCATATGACGAAACAGCTTAGGATCCTGGTTGGCAACCCCCCCAGGCAGACACGCAGTCCAGTCCCACCCTTTGGAAATGACCCTCTATCTGCTGTAGCCAGGTGTTACGTGGACGTCCCCTTGGCCTGGTCCACAGCAATGAGGATCCTGTGAGCTGGATCACCCTCAGGGAATCGCACCACACGGCCGTAGTGCAATAACTGATGCTCACTCACAATGCAGGTAATGTGCCTCATTTGGGACTCCATGAGCAACTGGCCATTTGAAGCAAAGTCAAACCAACGGTACCCAGGTATTCTCTGAAGAGACACAGTACCAAAGGAGTCCAGTCTTCGTCTCAGCTCACTGGATATTATCCATGTCTTGCAACCTTATAGCAAGGCAGGGAGCACCAGGACTCTAAAGACTTGGACCTTCGCCCTTTTGCATAGATATCAGGACCGCCACACACCCCTTTCCAGTGACCTCATGACCCCTCATGCTCTCCTAATCCATCTACTGACTCCATAGGAAGAGTCACCAGAGACATAAATGTGTAAGTAAAGAAAAGAAATAACTATAAAGAAAAAAAAAAATTAAAATAAATAATAAAAATTAATAAAAAATATAAAAGAAATAATAATAAATGAAAGGAATCATAAGATCAGCTTATCTGGATAAGCAGCTAACTAAGCTGTACAATAAACGACTGAGAGTGGTTCTTCAGAGTGAGGCCATAGGGGAACTAATTTTGGTTCCAAAAAGACCCATCCACAGGAAGGTTCTAGAAATAACCTTCATTTATTTAGATCCGGAACAGGCCCCATATAGTAAATAACCATGGATTATTGATAAAAGATTTGTAAATTATCCATGGATTGTGATTTTAAAAATACTCTTGCTATACACAATAATGCAGGTTATGTTTAGGTTTTCTTAATATGTTATCATTCATTAACATTCCCAGGTTTCTTTTACATATTAGGAGGTTTTTCACAACATCATATGCAAAGATCCCCTCCGAGAATGAACTGGTGTTTTGCCAAACAATAGTTCTATGAGAAACCACATAACCCAGTAACGAACCAAAAAGTGCCATTAAAGAACCATTATTTCTAAGAGTGTAGGTTAATCATTTTCTTGTATTACTAGTGAAAAATGTATTTTGTACACAAATATTTGTACATGAATAACTCATCCATTTATTTCAAACTGACAAATTGAACAGAAGTGAAAAGAACGTTTCTATAGTCAAGGAAAAATTTACTTACTTAGATAAATGCTAAGAATCAAATTCTGACACTTTCATTTTATTTTTACACAAATCTTTTTATGGAGTTTTTGGTGACATTATCACAGTGCTCCAGGTTATCTCCAGGTTTTCCTTGGAGTGTTGGTGTTTTCCACATTTAAAATCATGGACACCACCATTTTGTGGCAGTGGACACTGCACATTGCCAGCCAAATTGATGTAGACGTATAACATGTAACATCTGTATGGCTACAAAAGAAGGTGGCATGTGCTATGAACTGTCTGAATACAGGGTTTGCAACCCATGCAACCTTACAAAAAATAACTAATAAAGAAAGAATTACTGGTAATTGACAATGAAAAGCTTGGTTTTTGCCCTCATAATATCTTAAAAGATAATGGAAATTTTCCTTGTGTTGACCAGGCTAACAACTTTGACAATTCTTTTGCGTTTCCATAAATAAAGACTTTAAATATTTCTGCATTACAAATGCAATGCAGTAGAATAATTCTATACATTATTCATTATCAGTGGGTTTAAGTAAAAAGGTTAAACCATTTTTTCCTATGTTCTAAAAATTTTTTATTCAGTGTATATTTTCTTAATTTATTAACACTATACAGTTTTTTGTGACAAAATCCAGTGGTATAAACCAAAAAATGTGCAGATAAAACAATAGTATATTACTTACACCAAAAAGTAAATAACGAAACCAAAAGAGCAAAAGACCTTGAAAAGAAAACAAATGACCAAACACAACCTGAATTTAACATTTATTTTCCAAATATGAAGAAAGACACAGAAAGGAATCATTGTGTGTGTTGGCATTGACAGATTTTTAATTGTGAACTGTGGCACCACTTTTCCAAATATTTACATAACAATTTAATGTTCTACAAGATCGAAATTAAAATGATTAATTCAAAATATGTTATGATAATTATGATTTCTAAATGCAAATATGAGTACAATTTTAATTGAAATATCCCCATAAAATAAATTACTTGAATAATTAATTTTTTTCCTGTGATGGACAAGCCTGCTTGATTTGTGCATTCACACCTTAAACAAAATGGAGGTCAACACGTTTATTGCCTTCTTGCAGATTATTTTAGATACTGTACATTTCAATCAAATGTATGTAATTTATGGAATATTCCAAATGAGTTAAAGCAGCAGAAATATTCAGTTAAGGCTTTATGATAAGTTAAGGTCATATGAAGTTTCCATTGAGCCCAAAATGTTCCATTCTTTGGTTGCAGTAAAAACAAAAGTTGCTAATTATGTAACAGTTGCATTGCCTGGGAAAGCGTAGGAAAATCATTATTTCAGTTTAAATTACTTATGAGGTACTCATATTATACACACTATTTATTTAATGATAGCACGTAAATTTATATCCACTTAAATGAACAATGCTAATTTAGTACATTACAGCATATTCATTTAAATTGTAAACCTTCCACTGTTATTTAATCCTATAAAACAGTAAGGTGGCACCAAACCTCCAACTGAACAAATCACTTTTAAATATTTCTGCTTAGTGAATTATTCCACTTAGACTGAAAACTGAAAATAACTGATGTTCACGCTGCCCATCGAAGCTGGAAGATCAGAGTGAATTTTAAAAATTGGTTATAAAAATCATAAAAACCTATCACTATGTGCTCACTCATTTCAAATCCCAATTTTTCACCTATATTTTACTTGTTGTTTTAGCATTTTTGTTTTTTAATTATTTTTATTCTTACTGCACATAGGGTACTGAGGAGCACACATTGTAAGAACTACATGATAAGCTACCCTTTGAAATGTGAAGCATTACTGCTGAGCTGTAAAGAATTTTATATAATTTAAATTATTAAACCTAAAGGAGTTGCGCCACTTCTACATATTTAAACAAATATGCATTTGTCAATTTAGTCAACAATTTATTAAGAGAATATTATAGTTTAGCCAGGGAAATGGGAAATTTTGGAACTAGGTGTTGGCAACCCAGGAGTGTCCGTTGTTGTTTTGGTCCAATGTGACCTCATTTAGAACCCCTTGCCATTAGTTATAATGGAGCAGTGGAGTGGTGTGCAACGATCGTTCGCTGTGAAAGCCTTTTATAAGAATAGTGATAGTGTGACTGCTGTGCAAAGGGAATTTCCAGTCATTACCAGTTAGGACGTCATGATCGTGCCCTGTCTGCTCATGTGATTACAACATAGGTACTTAATTAAAAGAAACGGGTTCAGCCTTTAAAAAGAAGTCCCCAGGTGGAGCCACTTAACATAGTGCCCGACAATCGATGGCAGCTATTCGACGATTGTTTGGAAGGCGTGTCATTTCACGCAACAGTGACATTCCATGGCCTCCGAGATCCCCAGATCTCGCGTTTGTGATTTTTTTCTGTGGGGACATTTTAAAAGCCAAGTGTAGCCTCTCCTCTAGTCCGGTCACTATTTAAGGAGTGGATTTAGAGGTGGACAATTCCTATAAGTATTT
This sequence comes from Polypterus bichir lapradei, assembly GCA_026402145.1. Lineage (NCBI taxonomy): Eukaryota > Metazoa > Chordata > Cladistia > Polypteriformes > Polypteridae > Polypterus > Polypterus bichir. Next base: position 120,280,101 of record JANRMT010062814.1, on the reverse strand, counting down.
GGGGGTCCACATTTATGACAGGTTGGACTGGTCTCAGAAGAAACTATAGAAGAAAGAGCAGAGCAGGCTGTGTTTTCTTAGGAGATCGTGTTCCTTTAATGTGGGAAGTGACATCCTTTGCAATTTCTATAACTCTGTGATGGCCAGGATGATTTTCTACCCTGTGGTGTACTGGGCTGGTAACATTACTTTAAGAGAGGCCACTGAATCAAGCTAAATAAAAGCGAAAGCTCAGTTATAGGATTCACTCTGGACCACAAAACTGAGTTCCCTCATGAACAATGCTGCACATCCCCTCTCTGACACCCTGACACTGAGGACTTTCAGCCAATGAGTTACTCAGCAGAAGTGTGTCAGATAGAGCTACTGGGGCTCCTTCATACCAACAACACTACACCTGCATAATGTTTCATTGTGACAGGGACAGACAAGTCAGTACTTTTATTTCTTTTTAAAATTTCCTTCCTTTTAGTCATTCTTGGTGTTTTAGGACCATTGTATGTGTTTATTTATTTATTTAGAATAAAAATAAATAAAGTTCTATCTATCTATCTATCTATCTATCTATCTATCTATCTATCTATCT
>JANRMT010062814.1:120239945-120279505 GCA_026402145.1 Polypterus bichir lapradei | reverse complement strand
TCTATCTATCTATCTATCTATCTATCTATCTATCTATCTATCTATCTATCTATCTATCTATGTAACATAACATTTAAATGAGTATCAATTCAGCTATCAATCATTTTTCCATCAGACATACAGACCACCATTTTTAAACATTGATACAATTTCAATGATTAATCAAATTATTTTATGTTGTTTGGTGCAAAAGGAAAGGTTGCTTTTATCATGTGGGGTATTGTACAGTTTCTCCAGTCTATCAAAAAAACCCACCATAAATCATCTTACATAACGAAACAACAAAAAAACAAAATCTTCAACACACACAAAAAAATGAGCATGTTGGCCACAGGTGTGAGAGTAATCAAAAGCAATTAACAGTGTTGCTCCAAAGGGGCCATTCCTTATACAAATATAAAAATATAATAACTTTATACACATTTAGTTTTCTGTGCCAGTGTGACTTCACAGCAATACAACAATTTTTTGAAACAACAGTTTTGCACATTGTAACAATTCATTGACAAGTGGAACTTTACTTCATTGTTTTTATTGTTTAACAGATTTTGGCAATAAAAATACAGTTGATTTAATGTACTTTTACAACATTTATTCAGTGTATTCACCTATTTTCCCCAAAATGTTCAAGAAATTGAGTTTTGAAGGTCCCTAAAGTCCTCCTTGTATCCCCCTCATTGTTTGATCACTTATTCCTTGTGTCTGTGGTTCTCTGTGTAAATGAAGACTTTCTAATGTCTGTATGATATCAAACAAGCTTCTGTCAGTGTCCCTGTAGGCAGGATATCACTTTTAACTCTCATTTTACCATACATAGAAGTTAGATGAGATCAGATAAACTTTATTGATCTCATGGGGAAATTCATATGCATACAGTAGCAGAAACAGAAAGAAACAAGTATGCAGACTCACAGGACAGATAATACAGCCAATTAATCAATCAAGAAAAATAAACTTAACAAGTACATCATACATACATACATCAAGCATTGAATTGCCAGATAGCAGTGGGCAGAAAAGACTCCAGTGGCACTTCTTAGTATACCGGTAAGAAGATGCACAAACTGAAAATGTCCCACAATGCAATGTAGAGTAGTCCAGATAGAATTTTATTGTATTTTTCTGTATTGATCCAAAGATGGCTTAGCCTGCTCTGATTACATGGTATATTTTTCAATATAGTATTTTATTGTGAAAAATGCTTGCAATTTTTTACAGTGTAGCTATATCCACTACAAAGAGATGTAAATATTTTTTCTTAGCAAATTATGTGTAGCCTCACCATATTAGGGACTTAAAAAAATTAAATAATTTAGCTAATTTACTATGTCATATGCTGCTTGAACATTAAGCCACTAATGATAACAGCAATAGTTTAGGGTATAGTTTGATTAACAGTCATTATGTATTGGGGGGAGGGAGGGTCTTAGGTTTATATGGTAAATATTGTTACGTGTACAGAGTGCTGTGAAAATCAGGTTTGTCTTCTTAAAAAAAGTGAAAACCTTATTGAGTGAACAATAGAGGCTGGTGATGTTTGCTTACTTCTGCATTACGCCTGGTGCCCATAACACCTTTCAATACATAGATATATACTTATACATATATTTTAGCCTGCGTGGAGTTTGCATGTTCTCCCCGTGTCTGCATGGGTTTCCTCCGGGTGCTCCGGTTTCCTCCCACAGTCCAAAGACATGCAGGTTAGGTGCATTGGCGATTCTAAATTGTCCCTAGTGTGTGCTTGGTGTGTGGGTGTGTGTGCACACCCTGCCCCGGGTTTGTTTCTTGCCTTGTACCCTGTGTTGGCTGGGATTGGCTCCAGCACACCCCTGTAGTTAGGATATAGTTAGGATATAGCGGGTTGGATAATGGATGGATGGATGGATATATTTTAGCTGAAGCAGTGCCCCACCAGCTGCACCAACCAATAAGTGCTACTTTGGATTAAAAGATTATGAGAGTGCCATATTATGTTTTGGTACTCTGTATGTTATTGTATTTGAACATCGCACCAAACACAGGCCAGTATCAATATTCAAAGACAGACACAAGCAGTTTAAGGTAAAGGCTTGAAAGAAGCAAAGAAAAGGAAAATGAAAACACCACCATTATGCAAAAACTTGAGAGAGATAAATTTCTTCGACTCTTTAGTTTGGTGGATAATGATTAGGTGATTTAAGGAATACTTCAAATCTCATTTCTTTCTTTTTACTTTGATCCATACAGAGTTGTAAAGTGCAGCACTTTTTTTTTAGTTAAAATGATGAAGTTATCTCTCTCACTAACAGATTTAATTGTCATTCTCACTAAAACATAAGCTGATATGCCTGGTAAATGAGTGGAAACAATTCTGTCTATCAAGCTTGTTTAATTAGCTAATTTGAAATTGATGATCATTGTGCCTCTAAGCCAGTGGTTTCCGACCCTTTCTGAAGATGAAGAAGTCAAACTTCCCATTTTGAACCACATAGAGTACTTTGGGAGAGCCAAATGAACTCAAAAAAATAAACTTTCAACTCAGTGCATAAAATTTAAATATAAATTGGGCAATTTACTTTTAGAAATCTCATTAATTTGGTAAATGTGACCCTCATGAAGATACTCGATTGAGGATGCAGGGTTCAGGGTATCCCACAAATCATTAAGTGCCACGAGGAAATGAAACATGATCAACAATCGAGGAGTTTGGGGGATTGGAAACAACTGTGATGCATCAGGTGCTAGCGTGCTGCCAAGCAATGAAATATAGTCGATGAGCTTTGTCCCCCGATAAAACCTGAACTGCAGTTTAAAAATAGATGTGCCGCCCAGTTAAAACTGCTGTGCTACTGTCAGGATCACCAGCAGGAGAGACAGGCTGAATGTAAGCAGCAGGTGTTGCATCCAATTTAGTCCTCCTTGCCTCCCCCTGACTAAAATGTCATAATCGAGCCTTGAAATCTGGGATGTTTGCACAGAAATCAATACTACACCTGGTCCTCCCTTGTCCTATGGATTATTGGAAGGTCCAAATTCCATTCTTTTAAAGTTATTCACTTTTACAAATGCTCCGTCTACAGCAAGGAATCCATGAGAACGTGCACTTCTGCAGCTCATTCAGAGGTGACTATTGCACTCGCAATGTTTGATTCTTTTTATATAATAGACCAGGAGCAATTACTAATGACATACAAATGATTGCATATGGCAAGACATCGATTAGACCACAGTGAAGTCAGAAAACGCACTTATTTCAATATTGGTAAATTGTGATGCAGTCTTCCTCTTTGTCACACATCCTGAAATGCCATTTTGCACCCCCTGGGGATGTGGACACCCAAAGTTAGAAACCCCTGATCTAAGCTATTGGTGTGCCACTTCAAAACACTATAACCCTGCATAGACGGCTGTGTGTTTAAAAGATCCTCAGACTGCTAAAGTTATGCCTGATTATTATGGAAAAGTCATTCAACATTCACTGTACTTAGGTTAATTAATATTTAATTTTTGTACTGTATCCCTAAAAGATCACATCATTAAAAGGTCCTTTCCAAAGTACTTAAGATTTTTTAATGCTACAAGCCACCAGGACACAATGCAGGATGATTCATTTCACGCTTCCATCTAATATCAAAGGAGTTAGGGTCTATTCATAACAACATCAGGCAGCAATGAACCAAAGCAGGAGGGGCCCTAGTCCATTACAGGATATGCTCATACACTCTTCTAAATCATATTATATCACATTGAAATAAACATCAGGAACAGCTACAAAAATAGGGAACAAATAAAGATTAACAGTAAATGTGCATAAATGGCACAAGAGAATCAACAATACTTTGAATCTTAACACTTGGCACCCAGTGATTACCGGTAGTAAAAGATGTCACAATTTCCATATTGAAATTGGAAAAATACTTATGTCAATGTGGAATTGAACTTTAAAAGTAAAATAAAAGAAAATATTAATGATGTTTATTGGGTAAAAGCTAATTCATGTATGTTTCTGCAATATTTGAAGCAATGGGGAACAGTGGTTTAATTATACACACATGAAGTCTCTAATCCATCATCTACCTAAAAGGAAATTTTCCTATCTCATTTATGTAATAATATACATATAAAAACATATTGAAATTATCTTGGGGGGACAATACTGAAAAATAATAACACACTGAAAAAAAGAAAGTTATATGAGGCTTTTCATCCTCTAAAATGAAATTTCATTTTATGCACATGACAAACTTAAAGTCTCCACATATGACAATTTATACATCATTAAAAAAATATTAGAAAATCAGAGAAATTGAAGATCTACAGAAACACTAGAAAAATATACAAACCCCACATAAGCTGTAAAGTAACTAAAGATCACCCAGCTTACTGGAGCTCTGAGGCACCGACACTAACTTCTGCTCCATTTTTAATTTTTACAATATGTTAACCTATTCTACATTCTTAACTGTAAAAAAATAATTTAAAAAAATGCATTTTTTTTGTTATTCATGGAGCTTTTCCAGGATTTTCTAATATATATAAAGCACTAATTTTACAAAACAAACAGACTTGTAATAATAGTATGTATCACATTACATGAAAGGGCCGCTAAGACAGATCATAAAATTATTACCAGTTCAGATCTTTTAAACACAACATTTGTTAAGTGCTTCTTTTTATTTCAATGTGTAAAACTTTTCATTTCTAGTCTCTTTGATAAAAGCCACTCATGTAGATCAAATTTTGGCACAATTACAACATTTCTCAATTTTGATTTGTTTCATTTGTTAGATCTGAGATATACCTGTGATTTTCTTCTTCATTTTTTAATATATTACATGACAAGATGATAGAAAAACTCAGATATTAGGGTGTAGTGAGAAATAAATCTTTTTGACTTTAAATGTATTCTTCAGGTCTTACAGTGAGTATGGTTTGAGCTACTTCTTTATTTAAAACAGCCATATACACTAATTTGTCTAGCTAATTTTCTCTAGATAGTATATGCCCTCTTTAACCTGTCCAAAAAATGCAGTTCTGATGTCTTCCAAAATCGTGTTTGGATATCTAATATATTTTGCTTTTTGATATCTTGCATTCTTTACCAAATATTGTTTGTTGAAAACTATATGTAATTTCTGCACAAGCAGTTTGTATTGCTTATATTTATATGTCTCCAAAATACATCTAAATATAGACCTGTATATCTGGAAGGTTAACTATTTTCAGTGTAACTGTTTGAACACAAATTTTAACTGTAAGGCAGTAGTTCTTAAACTTTTTTTCTTACAACCCAATTTTGCCTTTTTTGTGTCTACGAGACCTAGAAAATCAGCCGACTGTCATCCCAGGTAGGCGGAGGTCCTCCTTGGAGAATAACCCCTGACCATCATCCCGAAGAAGGGAGTTGGTCCTTTTTGTAGAATCACTGATGCAGGTAGTAATAGCGTTTGATTTTTTAGATGCTCTTGGCAACCCATCTTGAGACACCCCACAAACCATACATAACCCTTTCCCATTTACTACTATTGTGAATTGCGCGACCCATATTAGGACAACACAACAATTTATTTCTTGTACATCCCAAAATCACACAAGGAGTGCCTGAATGGGCGTTAACAGGCCCTGTTTTTTACACCTCCCCAGCCTTAACTCCCTATGAAGACAAGAATGAATTCCTAATGAGAAAATACCCTTGTAGGGAAAAAAATGGAAGAAACTTTGGGAAAGGTAATTCAGAGACAGAGAAAAAGAAAGCGAGAGAGACCCCCTTCCATGTAGGTTGGGCATGCAATGGGTGTCAAACATTTGGTAAATACAGCAGAAAACACGTGACTCATAGTTTAAGGACCTAGGCTATAATTATTGTCTTGCGGTTTACTCCTCAAATATCCATCCCCATATCTGAAAATACAAGAAAGTCTAGGGGAGACCACTCCCGATTTTTTTAACAAGTTTTGATTCTTTATGAGAGCTTGAACTGTACAGCCCTTTTCAAACTTCCTAGTCTTTCTCAGAGATAGCTTAGCGTATAAACCACTGTTAACAACATAAAATAAATGTTCAGTGATGGTATTTTAAACATTTTGTAAAGCTATAACAGAAATTAAAAAGGTAAGCCAGACTAATATGCTCAAAGCACATGAGATTACTCCTTGGTGAAAAGACTCATGATGATGAGCCTGCCTTGAGGGAGGACAGAGGGGTTAATCATAGAAGAGAAAGCCCTTACTATACAATTAGGTGCTAGAATTAGCATGAAATATTAGACAATTAACATTCCTCTGTTATCTTATTGGGAGCCAAATTCTGTTTAACTATTAGAACAGTGGCTGACTGCGACACTCATTGTTTGATCTTATTGTTCTGTTTGCTAATTAGATATGTTTTGTACAGTATTTTCTGTATTCAACATGCATAATCAAAATCCATAAGCTCCTCACATTTTGAAATGATGTATTATATAAAGTGATTGAGAACATTTAGTATATTCTAGTGTTTTTAGTGTTTTTAAAACTAGACAATCTTTAGTGGACAAGGACTTTTGTTAAATATATTGCTTTATATTAGCCAGTGTTGTTTATGATACCACTTTTGGTGAGTTAAAACTGTTTTTAAAGCAAGACAGCTATTAATAACAATTGTTGACATTTTTTTTACCTCATGAGAGGTAGAAATATAAGGAAGTGTGTCTGGGGTAAAAATGACATTGAAATGTGGGGTTTTCATTTCTGTGGTGTAAGGTCATCAAACATACAAAACTTAGGTAAGAAAAAGTCAATAAGCCATTTCAGCAGAGAATGGGGATCGCCTGTTTTAAGTACTTAGTTAACTCTCAGGCCTGATTTAGGATGGCTCTGTCCTATATAAATCTGACTAAGCCTGTCCCTGTTATCAAAGTGAAGTTGTTAGCACACAGGTTCTATTGGCATGTCATTGCCCACACAAAAGAACAAATAGTTTTCTGAAAATATGTACAAAATGTTATTAATATTTGTTAAGAAAGGATTACAAAGCTATGTGCAATGTTCTTGGCCACCACCCATACAAAGTCTGAGCAACATTGGGTAACTGTCTACATTTCGTTAGGTTTATAATATTTCCGTGCAAGTCACAAAACCCTGGACTAGCCTCTAGGAACGTGCAGGGCTCTCTTGCTTTGACCAAGTATAGAGTTCATGACTCCACAATCAGAAGTGCACAAAATAAGATCCATGTGAGACTGCGAAATCGACACATCAATTAGGATATGAGTGGCCACCTCAGGTTTGCTAAAATGTTCATCCTCAAAACATCTGGAATAATATTATAAGAACAAATTATTAAAATATACCTTTTTGTTGGAAATGAGGCCAATAATACCCATAAAAAGCTAACTTAGCATTTGACATTTATGACTAGCTAATGAGCTGGTCTAGAAAATAGCTTATTTGCACTGTTCAATTGTCACTTGTTTGGAGTCATTAACCAGAAATCAGAAACAGGACCAATAAATGCTCAATGTTGGGAAAGAGCAAAGACAGAAACCTGAAATTCTGCCTTTTGCTCAGATATTTTTTAAGAAAAGTGAAGAGGCTTTCCTTTATTAGTTATAAAGATGACACAAATGCTAACAGCTATTCCAGATAACCAGGAATCTACTATATCACCTTGTCATGGCTCTGCAATAATTTTCCTAGAAACCAGTGCTAGGCCAGAACTTAATCACATTTTTAAGGATTCAAAAAAAAGAACATGAAAAAGAGATTTAAAAAATCCCATGAAGAATACGAAATAAAATATTAAAAACACACCAAAATAAACAAAAACAGCCTCAGATCCTGACAGTGGTATGATGGTTTCATGCTCAGCTGCATCCTGACCTATACAAGTGACTTGTCGTCACTGAAATAATTATGAATTTTGAGTGTCAGGTCATTTGCTTGTGAGCTGAATCTGAATCACAGCTGACGCATGTAACAAGACAATGTCCTGAAATACAAAAGTAAGGCATTATGAGAATGATCAATCAAAATGAAGTTTGGGGCTTTTGAATGGTCTAGTGATAAGATAAATCAGATGTGTTGGAAGGTCTTCATGTTGTGTACTGGAGGAGATTTAAATTGTGCTAGGAGGAGCACACAAACATTTCTATGTAGCACTTTTAGAAACAATGTTATGAAAAGTCTAGTTACAGTTACTGCTATAGTATTAAGGAGACTTAACCAGTCATTTATTACATGGGGATAATGATGATTGCCACACATGGAATTTGGTGTTTACTAGTTTTCATAAGTATGCACATTTTGAACATTTGTAAATTATAAGAAATACACAGTATGGCTTGGTGCATTGAAAAATTTGTATTTTTTTGTGATGAAAAATGATCTGGCAAAAAAATCAATATATGGATTTAAAATACAAAAATGACAATGTATATATTTATTTTTCATTTCGCACACCATCACACCCATAACACTTTATATACAACTGATGAATGTGCATCAACTACATTAACCTTTCTCTACATGACCCCATGTTAGGATATAATGGGTTGGATGATGGATGGATGGATGGATGGATGGATGAATATGGTACTGGGACAGTCAAAATATGAGTATTCAAATTATGATGTGCATTAAAAGAGCAAAGCATTTACAAAAATGTAACTTATTTAGGACAATTCAGTGTTGTATTTCAGTACCATTATAAATGCAATTTTTCATGTGGCTTGGGTCCATTTCATCGTTCATTTCTTAGTTTGTTTTTTTTTAATATGTTGTCACAAAGTACAAGAAGGCATTGACAGTGAGGCTAAGGATCTGTGTTGGTTTCTGGAAGGCTGCTGATTCAAATCCTCTTACTGCCAGAAGAGATCTTACTGTGTTGGATAGGTTTGAACATCTGTAGATTTTACGCCATCTTGTACCATTTAACTTACACTATATCAAGTGGCAACCCAGTCAACGGGAATCGTTCACTTACATCAGAGGAGATGTGCTAAGTTCCAGTAGGGAGCCTCCTGAAACTTAATTAGCCTAAAGTTAGATTTACACTACTGAGTCTCAGGGCCCGAACCAGAATTGGTGAAGAAAGCTGATCCAATGTCTGTGGTGTTTATATTATATAGTGTTACAAATATGAGGGTTCTTACGTGGAATGTATGACCTGCAAAGGCAACATGATGGAGTGACACAGGTAAAGCATAAATATTCCTCCATGTATGCTTTTTCTACATTTTAGAAGCAGAGCTCATTTCTAAATACGGTGAGTCTTGTTTACGCACTGTACAAACCACTCATGTTTTCCACCATGATTCCTTCAATTTGGCACAAGATGCTCAGAAAGATGTCATAGTCATTCCACATTTGAGTGAAATGAGTGATTAGAATTGAATCAGTTAGTCTAAAAAAATCAGTTATCACAGTGTTTCTCAACCTTTAAGTATTTGTGACGCGAGTTTTCATAACAGTTTTAATCGCGCCCCCCCAATATTTTTTTGAAATGTAGATGCATATTTTATTATACCTACTTAACTTTTATCGACATTTATCTAACTCTATATTTATTGTTCTAGTATCAGAATGTAGTTTAAGTTAATTTGTTTTGGTTTCAACAGATGTTTTTTTCATATTTTTGATTCTTGTTTTCTTTTTTTCACATCTTTGCGCCCCCCTTTTTGTTACTTCGCGCCCCCCCAGGGGGGCCCGCCCAACAGGTTGAGAACCACTGAGTTATCATATGGTTTTGCTTGTTTATACCAAAGTTTGATCAATGTTGTTAAAATTGGAATAACAGAGTGGTAGTGTAGGCAAGCATGTAGAGTGTGTTAAAATGAAAAAAAAATCAGTTTTGCTCAGTTTTGTAATTCTCCAACTAATTAGTTTCCATTGTCGTGTTTCTCAAGAAATTCTCATCTAACAAAAATGAATTTTGAAAACTTTGTGACTCGTGCCGTCCACAAAAAAGGGCTTACCGTAGAGGTAGCCACAGTCAGACAAGAAGTGCTTCACGGTCGCTGCAACGTAAGCCACAGTGTGTCTCTCATTGAATTATCTAAATGCAATAGGTTATCAAACCTGCTCAGTCTAATTCAGGGCTGTTGAAGGAGCTTGAGCCCATCCTAGAAGCACTGGACACAAGGCCTAACAAACCTATCCAGAGCACCCACACTCACTCACATTAGAGACATTCGTTAACCCAAACTGTATATCTTTAGGGATGTCAGAGGAATACCAATGTACCTGTAGAAAAACTGGAGGAAGATGTGGAGAACTTGCAGACTCCATACAGAGGTTCAAACCCTCTGAGGCAGCAGCAGCACTAACCACTGTACCACTCTCAAAATCTATTGACATATATGAAATTACATGTTGGAATCACTGTCCAGAACAAGGTTTTTTTTAAGAAACAGTAGCTTTGAACTATTTATGTTCAAATATCTGTAATAAAGTTTTTCTTATTCAGTTTTGTTTCTTGGTAGTCTTTGGTGCTTCTTTATAGAGGCCATTGAAGTCAGTATGGTGTCTTAATTCAGTGATGGATTGGCACCAACCAAAGCTGCCAGAATAGACTTGAGCGATTCACAACCATGAACTGTTTGAAAATTATATTCTCTGAACTCTTGTGCCCATATAAAGTTTCACAGGAAGTCAGAAACCGTCCTGGCGGCACCTTGTGGTAGACATGAACCATCATGGAAGTTGATCTAGCTTATCCTTGGGCACATTCAGAAGAATCGTTGATGGCAATCAATCTTGACAGAGATAATTCAAAGCCTGAAACCTAAACCTAGTAGTTGCAAGGCATTTTCCTTATCCACTTAGCCATCCTAATATGTCTGTCACTTTGGAAATACAAAAAAAAGAGCTCATATGCAAATTCTGGGCTAACAGTAAACGGCCTAAATTTTACTTTCCATTCTTGACTGTGAAACCTTACAGTCTGATTTCATTTTAATCAATATAGCACTCATCATGACTGTGGATGTGTCTTTGTGATTCGTCATACTGTACTCTCTATAAATGAACAGCCATTGTTTAGCACAGCCAAATATTTCCGACATCCGGGATTTACAACATACTGTTTTTCCTACGCATAAAACTCGTTTTCAGTAAATGCATGTGCCACATATCTGCCCAATTTTAAATCCTCTGCAGTTCTTTCTTTATTGATTTAGTTGCCTGCAAGGTATCTTCCATTTCCCCTAATTTTGTGTTGTCAGCAAACCTAATTAACTTGTTTGCCATGTCTTGATCTATATAATTTATATAATTTAAGTAGAGCAGCAGCCCCAGCACTGACCCCATTGGACATGATGTTTTACATCTACTAACTCAAAAATCAATTCATGCACCATAACCCTTTGTTTTTTGTGTTTAGGCAATTTTGCACTCCATTGTTATTATAGTTGAAAAGCATGATGTATGTGGACAATTTCCTTTTTTATTTTGATAAATGAATAAAAATTAGTTAGGGCTTACAAAAGGGTGGCCTTGTCATTGAAGGGTTATATTTGAAATTCAGTTGTGATGCATTATGAAGAACACTTCTCTAAAAATAAAGTTAATTTGTACAGTCTTACTGCTAGCTAGGCAAGCAAAATTGTATTGAAATTTCAAACTGAAGTGTACAGTGTGTATTTGGATATCTATATTCAGAAGTGAGTTGTTCTCTTTCTTTTACACTGTATATCGTCATCATCATCATCATCTGTGCTACAGCCCAAGAAGGTCCTCCTTGAAATCCTTCTTTGCCAACTTCCTGAGTCCTGTCTTGGATCCATAAATCACAATAAGTCGTATTACTGTTAATAAGTTCTAAGTTTTGTTGTTCTACTTATTATATTATATTTAAAAATCCTGGAGTACAAAGCAACATTAGATGCCCTTTTGCTCTCCATGCATCAATTTCCTCAGCAATGCAGTTCTCATGTGTGATCAATGTGCCCAAGTACTTGCTTGTTTTGCTTTTTTCAAGTCTTCTTTTGATTAAATGTTCAAAATTGTCCAGCTACAATGTCTTGTACAGGCACAGTGTTTAAAGTAAAAAAAAGCTGTTCTTGTGCTATTATTATTATCTTTTTACAACTGAAATAGGGCAATCTGCAGAGAATAAACATTTTAATCTACAGAAGCCACATAAATCCTGTTCAAACCTGCATGAAGTGGAGAGATATTTGCAACCAACAACACAAATGTTAATAAGAAATGTCAAATGTGCCATCTGTTGAATATGAAACACACTTGTTTATCTTTTGAATTATTAATGTTAAAAATAGTTCCTTTAGTTGTATAACTTTGCTTAACAAATTTGTAAGGAAAAATTAGTAGGTCTAGAAATGAGTAAATAAGCACTCCAGAAATTAATGAGACAGTTACAAATTACAGAGCAGCATGCAAGCACATTTTGCTCCACCCTGACGTGAAAATATTTCATTTACTTTGGATTCTCAAACTGGGTGCTCCCAGTCAGACTAGCAGGAAGAAGCAAGGATTCCCAGTGTTGCAAGACACTTGCTCATTGTTCATCCATCCATTTCTGAGTTTTTTACTCTAGTTTAGGGTTTCACGTAAGTGATCATATTTATTTTTTGTATGTTTTTTCATATCATTAGTTTTTATTGGTCACCCAGGAGAATTAAAGGCCTCATTTTTAGATTAAATTACTTTAGAAACTAAATGTGATATATTGAAAGAAATTTATATAATTATGTATTTTATAGGACAAAATATAAATTTCTATCTAAAATAAAGAGATTTACAGTGAGCACCTATACTGAGCATGTTTAACATACTGCTTGCAATTATGTTGATCAGACACCTTCATAATTGTCAAACACACACGTTTTACGTTTGGTGTCAAATACAATTCTCATGAACATTATTATTCATCAAAGCAATAAAAAGAAATACAGTAAATAGACCTTTTCATGATTAGAAGAGCAGTACGGACTTTTAAAGGCTTGGTGGTGCAAGATAAGTCAAGAGCGATGATTCTTGGTTATGCATCACCCATAATGATCATAAAGATCCTTAAGTGTCATAAACTTGATTTTGTATTTCTGATAAAGACTTGGCTAGATATTAATTATTCATTTATTTTAATTGATTTTAAATTCTTGTGGCATAGTAGTAGCACTTCTGACTCGCAGTAAGGAGAACAGGATTCAAATCCCCGGTCCTCCCTGTGTGGAGTTTGCATGTTCTCCCTGTGAGTGTGCGGGTTTCCTCCCACTGTCCAAAGACATGCGGGTCAGGTGAATTGACGTCACACTAAATTGACCCTAGTGTGTGTTTGGTGTGTGAGGGTGTATCTGCATGTGTGCCTATGTGTTTGCCCTGCTTTTGTGGGTTAGATAACGACATGATATTACAAATTTTCGTGTTTTTAGAATTAATAAGAAAGGTGGTCAGGTTGACTGAATTACTGCATTTTATACTTTAAGTATATTTCTCCAGGGGAATTTTTCTACTTTTGAAAATTTTGAAGTGCAGCTAAAGGTTAAATCAGTCCGTTTTCTTTTTTTTTTTTTTTGCCGTCTTTTTGTTGCCCTCCGATATACAGTTCAGAGTTTCTGAATGAACCTTAGTATTTGTTTGTTTGGAATTTTAATTGATTTTAAATATGTTTTAGTTACTGGTACTTTTAATTTTCACATTGGCGTGCCCTCTGACCCAATGGTTTCCAAGGGTTTTATTCTTCCTTTCATTTTATGCAGTATATTTCTAGCCCAACTGAGAAACTTTGCCATTCATTAGATCTGGTTATTGCAAATGGTTTAGGGATTAAGATTTCTCACATAGACAGGACTGATGTTGTCAACATCGTGTCTATTTCAGTGCCTCTATCTGTATAAATACAAAGTGCAATAAGAAAATGATTACTTTGTGTTACCTTGCTGCTCATTCTACTTTTTACGAATCTTGTGCTCTCTCCTCCTCCTCTCAAACCTTCTTCCTGTGATAATCTAGTTGGGGGGTTTAACTTGAGACTCACAGAATGAATCAATATTGTTACCCCATGTAAAATCACTGTGATTATCAAACAACTGCTAAAGCAAAGAAAAGTCATCTCAACCCGTGTGTACACTAATTACACATCTATCTCGAACCTTCCATTTTTGTGAAGTATCTACAAATCATTTTTGATATTGACATCGGTTTTATGAACCATCTTAGTAATGCCTGTAAAGCAGCGTACTATCCTTTACATTATATTGCCAATTCACAATATTCTCTTAACTGCTGACCATGGAAACTTCTGCCCCCAGACTGGATTACTACGCTACCCTCTTATTTGACTGACACAGGAACTAAACTGCAGATTTACAACAGGCTCAGAATTCTGCTGCTAGAATCCCTACATGTACAAGAATAAGAGATCATGTTACACCAACACCACTTAAGCCTCTGTATCATTTAGCTAATATTTTAATGATTTTTTTTTAAAGTCTATTTGGACTTGCCCTTATCGTATTAGAGATGTTCCAACCAGATCACCCAGATCATCCAACAGCACTTTACTGGCTGAGAGTGGGGAGACAGCTTTTGGTAACTTGAAATCTGTTTACCACTTTTAAGAAAGAGTCTTAAAACAAATTGCTTAATATTGCTTTTATCTACTTTTCATCTTTATGACAAATTTTGTTTTTACTGTCCCTTCTTTCTTGTATTTTATATTTTAAATCGGTATGCTGTTGTCTGTGTAGCACTCTGTAATGATAAATAAAGCTACTTATTATTACCATTATTATTGTCACATCAAGTGACTGAGTATCAAAATAGGTTTTCTTACTTCATGTGATTAACTTTTTTTGTTCAAACACGTGTGATTTTCAAAATCTGTGTAGTTATATTTATAGTTTCATTAGCTGTAACTATTCATATACTGTAATGATAAATATCAAAGGCCCATGCATTAAATTATTTGTTTGAAACACCATTGAACTAAAAGAAGTGAGAGTTATGGTAAGTACTGCTCTGTAGCATTATGTTATAATAAAACACCCTGTTATTTTAATTTGACATTATATTTGTCAGTAATGGGCAGTATGATGCAAGGGTTCATGGCTTCAGATTTCAGGGTTATTTTCTGCCTTGTTCTCAGTATTGCTGGGATTGACACTGATTCTCCTTAACCAGAAACTCAATTAAGTGTGCTAGAGAATGTTAAATTATTTTTCTATAATGAACAAATTTTATCAATAATCACAGTTGTTGGAACTTAAGGTATGAGAAATGTCAATATTTATTTTACATTAACAGATAATATAATGCAAGAACCAAAGACACTTTAGTTGTATTGTGACTGAAAGGTTACTTAAATCTCGACCTTACCTTCAGAACTAAAACGACATAATGTACCATCGCCTAACTTGCTTAATTCATTTCATGCCCGCAGGGGTCCAACTTTCCTGTTTTAATTCTTTGTGTTCAAATGCTTGAAATCCAAGCCCAAGAGACTCATTTTAACTTTTTCCTTTAATTTTAAATGTGATAAATATCCAATGTGCTTATTTGTCTGTGTGTGGATGGCTAAAAGAAAAGAAACATATTAATTGCAAATGCATGGTTTTTTTGAATAGGTTTACTTCCTTTGTGAGCTAATGATGGTGTTAGGCAGAAATGTCACAGGAAGTCCGTTAGGGTTATTCATCCATCAAAACTGCTTTAGCCATAATTTGTGGATAAGGACCCAGTTCTTGGACAGGGCACCTGTCAGACAATTCCTGATTCTTGACCAACTGGTTAGCGTACCAGTTAGCCTAACATGCCTGTCTTTGGGATGTAGAAAGATTATTCATTCAAACCCCTACTTAAACACGAGAAGAACATGCAGTCTCCACACAGACTATAGCCAGACTGGTATTGAGATCAGTCTCCTGGAGCTATGACGAGGCACCATTAACCACTGAGTCACTGTGCCTGTGCCACCCATCCATTTTCTAACCTGCTAAGTCCTAAACAGGGCTGTGGGGGTCTGCTGAAGTGTATCCCATCTAACATAGAGTGCAAGGCAGGAACAAACCCTGGACAGGGTGCCAGCCTATCGCAGGGTGAACACTTCACACACCACGGCCAATTTAGTAGCGCCAGTCCACATAACCTGCAGGTCTTTGGAAAGGGGGAATAATCTGGAGCACACAAAGGAAAGCTACACAGACACGGGAGAACATGCAAACTCCAAGCAGGGATGACCCAGGGACGCAAACTGGGGTCACAGTAAGCACTACAACTGCGTCACCATGCCTCCCACATAAGAATTACTTTTTGCTAATTAAATCATGAGACTGTGTCCATCTAGGATTTTTGTTTTGCATTGTAGGGTACCACATTATACAAAATAAACATTTTAAATCATTGACCTGCAATCACCCACACTGGACATAACACGTAGGACCATTAGCTCTATTCCTTAGTTTCTTAATTTGGGGCCGGTCATTTGTACTGTTATTTTAAATTCCAAATACAACTTTGTATTTACTATAAAAGGTACCATGAAAATGTTCATCTGCCAGTTTTTTGATGTTTGATGTTATGATTTAATTTTATGTTTAAATTAAGATGCAGGGAATATGGTTGAAAAATATAACAAATACGTAGACATTTACAGCTTTTTGACCTAAACCCTCCAAGCTGTACAAGTCCAGCACCTTTAAAGTAAAAATAATCAATAACCTACTTTTAATATATTATTGAAAGGAAAACATGCAGAAGACAGGAAGATATGGAAAAAGAAGATCCGCTGTGATAACCCCTAACGGGAGCAGCCGAAAGAAGAATTCAATTGAAAGGAAAACATTTGAGAATTTCTCCAGATTTACCCGAAGGTTGAGGATGGAGGCACAGAAAAGCATAGCCCAGTTACTTTGCCACAGCACAGGTAGAATTCTTTTAATTGGTAAATACAAAATGAATGTGCTTGAAGAGGCTGACGTCAGGGTCTGTTGTTGAGCTCTGAAGTGTTATTTTGCAGTCACCTGACAATTCTGCTCTCATTTCTTTTTTTCCTCTGTGAGCTGTCCAGCAGTGTTGTTTTGCCTTATCCTTTCAGGCACAGCAAGAGACAGAATAGGCTTCCTGAATGTGCTTTAATTACGCACGCCCCTATAGGACCTCATCTTTTAAGGAAAATTAAAGATGTTTTCATACATGGATGAGCAGCACGTTCAAAGTGCTGAGGCTAGCAAGCAAATGAAATTAGCTCGTTGAACAGGCGGAGTGTTAAGGTCCGTGAGACAAGGGGGTGTCTATTCATGAAATTAAGAAGCCTATTAAGGTATGCTAATCCATCTCAAGCAGAACAGAAATGTTTTGTAAACAGATGTTGACTTTTGCCTTGAATTATTAGCCTGCATGGGTTGAAAACATTACAGATTTCAAATGATTATCATTACCCAGCTTCTATTTCTATTTTCTTGGAGCAGGGAGGAAATTGTACCTCATCTTTGTGGTTTCCCTAAAAAGTGTCATCCAATTAACCTGGATTTTAGTGCAACTGGTCTGCAGGCAGTTGTTTGCAGATGTGCTCTAATTTAAGGATGCATTTCCTTCCTATAACAGTCAGACTTATTTTTTAGTTAACACCATAGAATGACAAAACTGATGAAAGGTTAAGATGCTAATCACTGATGAAAGGTCAAGATGCTAATCATTGTTAAACTCAAGCAAATGCCTTTCAACGGGTTTTCCAATATAAGACATGTCAGAGTAATAAACAATACCTGAGGTGAGGGTGTGGTACTATGGAGCATTGTCTATCAGTAAATGCTAACCCCCCATACATTGCACATTCATCATCTTCTTGAAGTCAGATGTGAAGAGAACCTTGTTTACAATTTTGTCACATGTACATTTATTTGAAAACGCAACTGCAGTGTCAGGTTCCAATGCAGAAGGAGCAACTACAAACAAAAGAAAAAATTGCCTTACCTGAAACCTTTTCTTCGCCCAGATTTTTTTCATAGTGATGTTGTGTCCGGAGTCCACTTCCAAATTATAACAGCCTCAGATGAACCTTTCCTGCTACCGTTTCTTATTATTTTTATTCCCTTTTCCTCATATGAACATATTTATATGTCGCTCAGAGATCGGGAGAAGGTCTCTCTTTGATTTTGATATGGGTTATTTTCATAAAATACAAAACCTTGCAAAATTGCATCCAAGTTTTCCCTGATATCTTCACAATAATAAAAAATAGCAATTATATAAAAAAAGTCCTGATTCAGTACTGAATGATATAAAAAAAAATGGAATTTGCTATATTATGTGTCTCTACAAAGTTGCTCTCTATATTTTAAAGCATAAAGTGAGTCATTCTCTTGTCTGAGCTTTAAGGCAAAAATAAGCTTCAACTGGTGATGAAAATCTCCAGACTCGTAGATTGCTAACTACAACATGTAGCACCAGATCTGAAACTATTATAAAATGGGCAATTGAATGACAAGAGCAAAAAGCAAAAAGAAAAACTGAAAGCTTTAAAAGAGGACTGCATCCATAGCCTGAGAAGTCTCACACAACATCAGCCGGCACCAGAAAGGCAAGCAATAGCATTTTAATAACCCTTCCTCCAGTGACTGTAAATGAGTCAGCCCCCCCTCTCGCTATCATCTGTGGTGGAAGAAACAAGCTGGATTTCCCTGCTTTTAATTCCGTTCTCCGAGAGCTTGTGTCTCCCTCCCAGCAGCTAGAGGATGATTGCAGTTTCAGCAAAGGAGCCTCTTTACCCGAAGCCATCAATTATGAATTCGGGATCAATTGCTGTGACGTCAGGCTGCTTTGGATCGATGTTGCTGTTGTGATAAGTAGTGACTAGCCATTACACAGATAAACACTGCTCTTTTCACTCTGCCTCGCTCCCTCTCCCCCTCTGCCTCACTCTCTCTCTCTCGCCTCCCCTCCTCCCCTTTGCCTTTCTCCCTTCCGTTTTCTTTCATGTGCAACCCGGTGCTCTCCAGTTGTGTTTTGCTCCTTTCTTTATCTCTGTTTTTCTTGCTTAGTGCCTTTTTTGCCTTATGGTGTCTCCCAGTTCTCTTTGCATTAATATATGCATTTGTTGAGAGCATTTCTTTAACGCTCCCTTCAGACATTTTTCAGTCCCATATTTGCTTTAAACAGAAGCATTAATTCATATGCACATGAAGAACATGCAGATTTCACTGAATAATTTAAAAATATGCATGCTGCTTTTGTAGTGCAGGTAGCAAGTCAATTCCAAAATTAAATACACATCTAATTTTGCATCATGCTTATTGATGGGTAGTACAGCAGGATTTTTTGAATATTAAGGCAAAACACAAAGGATTCTTCAGAGGGTAAAGTGTCATTACCACAATAATTTAATATTAGTATAAATAAAGAAAGAATTAAGCCAAGAATTAAAACTGTAAGGTGACAGAATTGTGCAGTGCTTAGCACTCCTGCTTCATGATATCAGCATCCAGGGCTCAAATAGCACCTGTTCACCACTAAGTTTAACAAAAGAAAGAAGATAAAACTAGAAATAATAGAGTTGACCAGGATCAGAAACTTTAGAAAACCAGAAAATACAAAGAATCTGTCCTATCTTTTTGATGTACACCAAACCATTAAACCAAAAATCAAAGTCAAAGCCGTAAAATGGGTCGGTAACACAAAGAATGAATACTAACAACCACCCAGAGTGATTTATTTTGACTTATCCGCAAACCCGGATAACAAGGAAGCACACGGTGCCAACATTTTATCCCATCACAATGATAATGTCAACAGCACGGTCCTCCAAAATGTTCAAAATGGCACCACCCAGGGGAACAAAGATGATGCTGGCAAAAAATTTGAAAATTATGTCTAATCCAAAGACTTGTGCTAAAATTGAGTTCTGTGACCCCAGAAAATGAAGAACCAGAGCTCTAATTTAGAAGTAATTCATTTAAAATGAACATAGCAATCACTGTGTGGAATTTCAATTCCACATATATTGCATGGATTTTCCTCTTAGTTCTTTAGTTAGATAAGCAGACTGTTCTAGATTAGCAGTCTGTGGGTATGTGCATAAGCAAGCCCCTGTGGTACTCCATCTAAGGTTCTTTCCTGCCTTGCAACCTGTTGCACCAAGGTTAGACTCTGTCTGCACAAAACTCTAAATTAAGCGACTCTGAGAATATTACATTATGAAAGTGTGAGTTATTTGTAGTGTAATAAGTCCTGTGGTGAGCAAGAGAATAATGAGAGGAAGAAGACAGCACACAGCAGAGGCAGGGCTCCACAATGGCGAAGAGAAAATGATGAGCTAACAGTGGTAGCCATGTGTCATAACATAACTAAAAGAGAAAGGCCATGGATGATAGTCAGATAGGTATAGAAATTTCCTCAATCCAATGGGCAACCGCATGGAGCTCCTGGAATAAGGCCATAGGCCTCTCCCATTTATTATAGAGCATAGACAGCCTGTTTGGAGATTTGGTGATGCAGAGCTACCTGGAGAGGAATGTAAGAGGGAACGCCAATTTGAAGTTCTACGAAGGAGAAACAGGCTCCGGAGGCTATAACCCTGAACTGGATTAAGAGGCTATAACCCTGAACTAGATTAAGCAGGCTTGAAAACAGACAAAGGAATTTTGTGGTGCAGTGCATCCCAGACTCACTATGGAAGCTGTTTCCATGAAGCATTATTAATAGCAATTCTAACTTCATTCTGAGGTCTGTAAGAAAACTCTTTTCCAAATTTCTAAGAGTTCAAATTTAGCTGACATTAACAATGATTTTCAGATGGAGGGCAGTTTGTGGAAGAAATTATCTTGAAATGAATCACTTTAGGGAATTGAAGAGGAGGTAAATAAATAAGCTGTGCCCTCTTTTCATTTTCAGGCTTCTTTGCCACTTTAGACACTAGATGTGGTAGATCTATTTTTGTTTTAGTAGGAGAAAACTATAGCACCTGAGTATTATCATCTTCAAGATTTCCACACTTCTAGATTTAATCAGTAAAAACGTTCGATTGAATTCTGACAGTAGAAGAACAGGGTAAAGCCGATTATGATTCTTCACACCAGAAGTCATTCTTGAGATTATTCCAAGAGGAACTGTGGGCTAAGCTGTTGAAGTTCACTTGACTCAGTGGCCCAATAAATGTTTTTGCCAAGATTTGAGTCGGGAGTACAATTGACTGGCAAGAGGTTGAGAGGTTCTAGAGATCCAAGAGAGACTGGAGATGCATGGGATTGGTTTAGTTTACTTGTATGATGGGCAAGTGTACCATTTTCCCCACCTGGAAGACAGCGGTTAAATAACTGCACAGGTAAACTCAGAGAACATATAGATTTTTTTGTTTCAGTTCTGTTCAGTTGTTCTTTTGTGCTTCTATTTAATCAACCCTCCATTTTTATTTCATATAGGCCAAAGAGTACCTTTGTAGACCAAGTGACATTACAAAATCACTGCTTATGCACCACAGAAAAAAAAATTATATGAAGAAAAAATATAAATATTTCCACATTCAACAGTGATTGAAGTCTTGTAATCTAAATAACATAGAGATGTGTGAGCAATTCCTGATGTCTAGTGCCAGGTAAAGCAGAAGCACATCTACTATATATTAAAATACTAAGGTCTATGTGTGTGTCCTGTCCCTTAGATCGGTTGATTGGTTTATGGCTTTGGTGTTATTGGTCAGTTTGACTTTGGTGATGCGATCAGAAGATAAAGTGCAAGTGTTAAACACGCAAGGAGGAGAAGTGGTTTAGGAGGCATGTGCCCTCAAAGACAGGAAGAATAAAACCAGTTAGGAGGCGAGAAAGGTGCCTTGAAAATATTTTAGTGCTTTTGATTTAATGGGAGATATAGCATGCTTTAGCACAGTGGAATAGCCTGAAAACTAAGGTTAAAATGTTAACGTCTATGTAAATTGTATTGTGCAAGATAAGAAAGAGTGGAATGCTAAACATGTTAAATTGCAAATAGGTAAGAAACTGCTCCTTGTCTGGAGCAATGGACTTTAACCAATTAGAATAAAGGAGATAAAGTGTGCAATGCTGAGAAGTATGTGCACATAAGAAATTAGCAAATAAATGAAGTATTGCTCTACCTGATTAATCCATGCTCCTGAAAGGACCATTCAGTAATAATGTTAGCTTTATATCACATGTTATGTATGCCTATTCCGTTAATGAAGTGGTTTATAAATAAGATTTTGTGCTTTGAGGACCATCCCACCCACTACATCTTCTCATGAGATGAAAATAAATGTATGCTGTCAAGCTTCCTCCTTTCTGGATTTTTTTCTGTCTGACTCTATGTACATACACATAAAATAGTCAATGGTGTAGATTGTAAAAAAAAGAAAAAAAATCAGTAACAAGATGTCCACATGATAAAAAAAGCCCAGTGATTACCAGATAGGCCTCAGCTTTCTCTAAAGTTGCTAGCCTGTGCTAATCTCAGAAACAGTTAACCCCAAGTAATTTATTTTAAGAATACACTTCCAGTTGCTTCTTGGTGTCCATAATTATTCACTTTAAAGTTTTTCTGATAACCTCAGATGGATTAGCCATCAGTTCAGGGTTGACTAATGTACCTGATGCTGCAGGGCTAGTCTCTGGGCTCCTGTGATCCTGAACTGAACTAAGGGTTTGCGAATGCAAAGTTATTTCTGATGGCCTTGTACCTTCCTTGTAGAAAGGCCACAGTTTCATTGTTTTTCAGTATGATCACAATACACAAAAGACTCCTTTGTAGCCCTGATTGTCTTTGGCTTGTCTACCACAACCTACAAATACATCACTGTTCACATTCACTTCTGGACAGGAGCATCACTAGCTTTGGCACTTACTGGGGGCTTAGCCCCAGGTCCCTGATGACCTGGGGGGTCCCCGTTGGAGTTTTCATGCTGTCAGGGACCAGAATAGAACCAAGGCTAGTTAACAGAAGATCGGGGGCTATGGCCATGCATGCAATGAACAGGTGTTAAGGAGAGCTCTCAGAGATCAGGGGCCACACACCTAAAGCCCCAGAAGCTCCATAATGATGCCACTGCTTCTAAAGCTGGTTTAATATCTATCAGTATATTGGTCCCTAAACTATAGTCTCTACAAAATCCCTTCTTTGTCCATTACCCTTCTGAGCAGTGACATTTTGGAATGAAAAGTCTGTTGAGGGCATAGCAAATAATTTCTATATTTGTGCCAACTTCTCCAATATAAATATGAACTTAACTAACTAATAATATATGTCTTTAATTTTGCTAATGATTGGCAAAACATGCAAGTTCACGTAACTTTTACATCGCAAAAAAATCAATCAAACACTGGGATGATGATGTCTGGACTGTCTTAGTTGCCACCAGATCATTGTGATATCGTCCAAAATTGTCATCATCTGGCAAAGTACATCAATATAGACTTAAATGCTAAGTGAGACATTTGCAGCCACCTGCTTCTCAGGAAAATGTACTTAAATTGAAACAGCTTCAAATAGCTTTGAGGTGAAAAAGGACAAATCACAATAACAGAAAGAGTAAGGAGCAAACTACACACACCGTGCAACTCAACTGTATACTGCACTTCTGGTAATAACACAAACTTTCGTGCAGTCCGGTGTTTGTTGTTCAGAGCAAGACCAGCAAAAATCTGAAAACGAAGTTTTAATACATATACCTGTTCTTTTTACAACAGGGTTCTGTGCATCTTTGAAACAGGAGCATCATATAGCTGGTCACCTTTCCACAAAGTGAATGAAGCATAGATAGGCCTGCTTGGTGTCTTTTTCAAAATGAACACAGTCCTCCTCAGTAGTGGGAAAAAATCAAGGCACAGTGTAATAACTTGTGAATGATACATTGCTGATATTGATCTTAATTTTTTTTCTAAACTACTATGGCTACATTTAATAAAGTAAATGGTACTGGACCTGATTGGGAGAAGCTCGAATGAAAGTGCAAAAATGCAATTGAAAAAACTGCAAAAGGTGGCCTTCATTTTAATATGAATGACGACCATCAAGCTCCATTGTTAAACTGAAATGTTCAAGTTGCATGTTTGCAGAAACAGCCGAGGCTACTGAGGACACTGCAGGGCCAATTGGTCCAGCTCCTCCACCAGAAACAGCATTTCTGCACATCGCACAAAGACAATTTCATATATTACAAGGGGCAGTATTTTTCCAGATACATTGAGCATATGTTAGAAGATTTAGAAGAATTGTTTACAAAGACAAAGCTGAGGTTTGTTATAAACATTTTAACAACAAGTTGTGAGGTGATGGCAGGCATTCTTACGCCTTCATAGTGGAAGGACCGGGGGAGAGTGTGTGTGCACAGGGCATTATCTCCCCTGGATGCTAGCTGTTTTGCCTCAGATTTCCACAGGGCATGCTGGGAGTTGGAGTTTGGTGGCTCAGCTCTGTTGGGTTCCGGGGGAACTGCCAGGAGATGCTGTGGGGACTGCATTTCATTGGGCTTTTGTCTCTCCCAGAAGTGCATCTGGACTATGCTAACAGACCGTCAAAAGTACTCCCGGGTGCAACATAAAAGAACCCTGCTGCCTTCATTTAGGTAGACAGAGTCAGAAGGAAGGAGGACAAAGCTTGCCAGGTGGAGGCAGAGAGGTGCTGAAGAGAGACAGAAGAAGAGACAAAAGAGTTGCTGTGTGCTGGCTGTATTTTGCTTGTGCTACAGTGGTTGTACTTGTGGCTGTGGCATAAGAAACGCTTGCCTGAGAAGGGTTTCCCACGAATAAAAACTCTTTATTCATTTTATACTAGTGTCTGAGCTTGTCTGTGTTGGGTTTGGGGAGTTGGATTGCCTCAGTACACAGATGTTAAATTATATACAACTTACTTTGCACAACATCTAGTGAGATTGCATCCCACTGTAGAAACACAACTGCTGTAGACACACATTTGTCCTATAGCACTTTGGGCAAGGAGATAACAGCCTGATACTATTTACTTACACATAAAATAGTCAATGTTGTAGTTTATAAAGAAGTGTGATGGTGTTACAACAAAGTAATGTAAATGAAAATACTGTGAACTTATAATAAAAACTAGAATATAGCAGATCTCATGAGATAAAACATTTAAGGCCAAGTAGGTTCATTTACTGCATCACTACATTGAAATCCAATTAAAATTGTTGATTGGGATTTAATCAGGCTACTCTGAATCTGCACACTTTAACTATTACAGCTCAAGGGCATGTAGTGTTTGATTTGTCACATCAGCTTAGAGTGACTCTGTAGCAGATGCCATGAAAGTGAACCCTTTTGACAAGCAGACTGACAACATAATAAATTATTATAAAAAAAAATATTAATTTAATATTTATTATTAATATTTATTAATAATAATAATAAAAAAAAATTAATAAAGTACCTCTCTATCTATCTATCTATCTATCTATCTAACATAAAGCTCACAACCATCTTCCAGATTGGTAGGTGGGGCCCTGCTACCCAGTATAGAACGCAGGAGGCTCAGAATCTACCA
Source organism: Polypterus bichir lapradei (assembly GCA_026402145.1). Taxonomy (NCBI): domain Eukaryota; kingdom Metazoa; phylum Chordata; class Cladistia; order Polypteriformes; family Polypteridae; genus Polypterus; species Polypterus bichir. The sequence continues at coordinate 120,254,087 of JANRMT010062814.1, read as the reverse complement.
ATCATGAGTGCAGGGCACCTGAAGCCACAGGAGCTGACCCAAGGTATTCAAAGGGGATGGTGTACAAATAGTTCCCCAATAGATCACTATGTGAGAGCACTGTCATAGGAGGAAGAAGACCCAACATATACTTAAAGGAAGCTAGCAAGGCTCCCCTTTAGGCTATTAGAAAAGCCCCATATGGGAATGTAGTTCCACAGGAGGCCACTAGAGGCCATTGACTAATAACAGTTATGGTCATGCACAGTATAGGCCATATCTAACCATGAAGTCAACTCTGGGGGATTTTCATGCCAAAATCTAGACAAGGGAGGGAGTATGGGAGCAAAGGTACATTTCCAAAGATTAAGATAGAAGAGAGAGCCTGGGAGAAGGGAGCTAACAGGAAGCGTTCTTTATGGTTACATATAATCCTCTTGGGCAATATATGGTATGTCAATATTAAAGGACAGTTGTTTTTAAAAGTTTTTGGGCAACCTGATAACAATATTTTTCAGCCAGATCCTACTTATCGCCAAATATCAACATGAAGGAGTCAAGCAGCCTCCCACCCCATAGTGTATTTGTCTCCCCTTCCGGAGACCTTCTTCAGTAATAAAGGTTATCCACACTGCCTCTTGTTTGACTACAGTGAACATTCCCATTTTGTTCCTTCCCCTGCCCAAGACCACTTTAAAACCAGTTCACACTTCCCATGTGAATGGATCTGTACTCAATAGTGCTACACTCAGAGAACATATAAACACTCAGTCAGTGTTTATGAGATTGGTTTCTGGCCCCCATGAAAATGATTAGAATCAAGTAGTTCTCTGAATGTTAAGTAATATTCAACAATAGACTCTATTAAGTGCTTGGGCACTGAAATGCTAACATAGTGTGCCTGCTGCTGAGTGCTAGGTTCAGTACATCTAGCTTTAGAAAATGGTGCCATACTGAAAGAAAATAGATACCAAATATCTAAATATCAATTTTACTTATCAACCATAATTTTAAAAACCATCAAACAGATAAATTGTTGATAACCAAGTGCTTACATTTTTCAGGTTTCTGATTAAAATTGCCAGTAAAAATTAGACGGTGCAAACTATTTTATTTTGATCATATGGATATAATTTCAAGACCTTATTCATATAGTACAGCATAGTCTCTTTTGACTATGTACTCGTTACACCCATTTGAAAAATCAATGATCGCTGATTCAAAAGAGCTGAATGTATTAACCCTTGCATGTAGTATAAGGTTGCATGTAGTGTACAGTTTATTCTACATATATTTCAAAAAATATTGTATGTGGATTGCTCAGAAAAGCAACATGGTTAGAACATAACAAGTTTAAAAAATGAGAGGAGACCATTCAGTCAATCAAGCTCGTTTGGTTACTGTATATTCTTACATTGGTGGTTGCATTGGTTTTGTTATATTCTAAAATTGCAATTATAGCTGCTTATTTAAGTTACTATTATTATTACAGAGATGTCACCACAATGCCATTTTGTTTTCTGCCTTTTTTAGATGCTTGTCCTCATTTTGTGACTGCCTCTGCATGGTGTCAGTCGTGGTTTTTATGACATGGAGGTCACATGACATGTTCTCCGCCTGCATAAGAGGGCAACAAGTTCTTGCTTTTGTTACAGCAATTACTGGAAAGAAACCCAAACTAGTAAAGGACCTCTTTTGTTTCTTGTCTTTGAATTTACCTCATCTATTAATGCTTCGTTTTCTCTGACTTTTTGGTTTATGAATTTCTATCTGTCCCCTGATAATGATTCTGCCTTCCCTTTTATTGTCTAATGTTCTACCTTTAGTTCCAATTACTTCAGATAAAACTTTTTTTATTTTAAAGACAAAGTACCTCTGGGCAGTCCTAGCACTGACGACACCATGCATTGCATTAAAATAACAGCACAGTTAAAACCCTGAGCACCTGTTTTTACCTAAATATTCATTACATCTTAAAATGCTAGAGGTTATGTGTTTAGCAATTTAATTTTACACTTATTTTTTGTTTTGGCCTTTGCTATATTATTATAAATTTTATTTTTTTCATTATGTTTTAGATGTTCTAGTGTATGTCATTTTGTGTTTTGCTTTGAGATACAGTTTCCACCATTTTGTTTTTTTTTACAGCAATTGTAGACTATGGAATTTTTTGTTAATGTATAATAATTTTTTTTTAAATCTATTACAAGTATATAGATATGAAGCAATAACAGAATTCATTATTAAACATAAGAAAAAGGACAGAATGTAACTCAATGTTTAACTAATTGTAACTTAGAGCTTAAACTCGTGAGGTCTCTGCCTCATTTTAGAGAAGCTACCAAAGTAATTTTCCAAGGTTAGAATGAGGTAAATGAGTAACAAACACCACCCAGAAAGTGGAGATAAATTGATGGGAAAGCCCTTACACCCCTCCTATGAAGCAGTGCTAAGATCAATGGGAAATTCTGCTAAAGACTCCTCCTAACAAAGCCGTGTTCAGAATAATGGGAGAATCGACATGAGTTATGAATTACTGGTGGTGTTAGTTGGTTGGAGGAGGTAATAAAGTTCTACATATTAAGAGCGAGAAGACATGATATATTAGATAAGGTAATGGTAACTAGAAAAAGTATAAAAGCAGATGAATTATGCATTTGATTGCTCATTCCATGGACTGAGATATTTTGTATAACTCTGTGTAAATAAAGAAATGTTCTGCATTCTCATCTGAACTCTGTGACTGCCTTCTTTGAAGTCAGAGAAAAATTCTTTCCATGACAGTTGTTGTCAGTTACTTTACAACGTTACAAGTACAAGACCAATGGAGGCGCTGAACCGTTAAATCATGGACAGGATGGTACGCTTCTGACGTCACGCTTCCCCCTCTCCTCAGCCCGTAGTCTCTGTTTCAGAATAGCGCAAATAAATCAGTACCACAAGCGAACTATGATACTTAGCGCAATGAGAGAAGTCACAAAATCAACCGGAATGTACAAGCAAATTATAGAAAAAACCCAATCTAAATCCATTAAGTAGTTCTCACATAAAAAGTGGACAGACAGACAGGCAGACATTGGATTTTATATATATACGGACTAGAATTTTTCACTTGTATCTTCAAATTAGAAGTTTTGGTTAATGTTTTCTTTTGGTACTTTGGTCTGATCAACTTACTAGCATTTGACACTCTTGACTTTTAAGTTTTGGATTAATTTCTCTCAGCTCTACCTTTCTGGTTTTTTGGGCAGTATATGGCAGCAACTATAAGTGTCAACTTGTTGCTAGTCTGGTTTGTTTTTTATGTGAGCTGTCCAGTATGTACATCTTCTATGGTTTTGGAATCAAACAAATAATACAAATACTGATATCATGATCGGAAACTGCTGAAGTATGGCCTTAAAACTTTGTTGGCAGTGCAATTCACAAAAATGTCATTGCTACATCTTCGTTTACAATAAAGGTAAAGTAATAAACAAGGCATCTGTCGACACAGATAGGCTAGAATGCAGTGGAAAAGATGGAGCGGAAGAAAAGACAGTTAAGTAGCCCAGGTTGAAAATGGAGTCCCCTGCTTAATCCAGTAGAAATGTGTCTATGTTAAAAAAACAAAACACTGTGAAACAGGAGCCAATCTAACAAAGCAAACATTCATGCTTTTTTGTCCAAAGTAAAGTGTTTAATTAAGCATAATACTACAAAAGCAATGCAACCAGGAAATCATAAGCTAAAGCAGTGCAACATCTTTAGTTTCAGACTTATTCTGACAACATTAAAAATCGATGGGATTTTTTGGAAACGAGAACTAGCAGAAGCTGCTATTCTACTCTCTGGTGTGAGATTATTGGGAAGAATGAGTGTTCAGCATTGTGAAAGAATTGAAAACATAACACTTCATAACTGAGAATGGTAACTTAATTCAGCTACTCCTGTAGTGTATTCAAAACAATGCTTTTAACATGAGATTTTATAGTGTTAAATGTTATGATTAATATGCAGAACAAAGGAGGAAAGAATGCATAAGCAAATTCTGCCACTGGGCAGCATTTTTGCCATTCCAATAGTTGCACAGATGTGTGCCTGGTAGGGACAACTACAAAGAAAGCAAAATTGGTAGACAAGTAACATTCTGAGTCATCCCCAGGGGAATGCTTGACTCTCACAGTCCTAATAAACCCCAGAGAGAAGGTAAACACTGGAGGCAATAGCACTTCCAGGATCTTGGAGGATATTTAAATCATTCTCTGGAAGTGGACAAATGTGACCATAATGTGCCTTACACTGAGTGAGCAATCTAAATTCATTTTTAACGCTTATGAGCCTTATATGGGTGCAGTAACACCCAGGGCCACTAGACACAGCTCTTTTCTATAGTTATTATTAAAATAATAATAATAATACATTTTATTTATATAGCGCCTTTCCCATGCTCAAGGTGCTTATAGGTCCAAGTCTGAACCAGATGTAATTGTAAAGATAAGTAGAAGTGGCTTCAAGAGCAAGTATAGAGTTCCTTTGCAGGCAGAATCCTTCTCAGTGTATGATGCTGAGGAAAGTTAGGGACAAACACTCACCTGATAGGAAGATGGAAAGTCAGAGCTACCAGAGCAGCGTACAGGAGGTGGGAGAAAGGAGTTTTTGTAGTGAGGTGTAAGAGTGGAGCAGTCACCGCACCTTGTAGAACAGGCTGCCGACTTGTTTACATACAGTAGATCTAGCAAGGCCTGTTTTATTTCTTTTCTCATCTGTGTATCTGTCATTGTGTGCTTATTTTGCATAATAATGGAATCACTGATATTGTTCTGGGGTCACAAATGCTAAGAAAGAGCCATTTTATTGTTAACAAGACTATGAATTAAAAAGCTCAAATAAATAAAAGTGCATTGTATAATGTAATATATTAGGCTCAGTGAGGCAGAAAAGTAAAGGCTCAGTAATGCAGCCTTGGCATTTTACACAATCCAAAGTATAACAGCACCCTAGAGCTTTACTAGACCAAAGCAAACTGTATTCTGGGTAAGAGGGAATGAGAATTAAGAAAATATTTTCAATAGAAAAGAGAGCCTAATTTACATTGTTTGCTGAACCTTTTTGGTTTTTTTTCAAAAGCCCTGCTCTTCTGCTCATTTTTATTTAGATATTTAATTTTTACTCATTCATAGTATTGCGTATACTATAGCACCTTTCTGTCGTGAATGACATTGAAGGGACTTAGATTCTCATCATAGTTCAATATATTCAAGTTCAGGCTTATTGGAATTATAGATAGATAACAGCTCTGTCTAGTGACCTTGGGTGTTACTGTACTGTACTGAATCAGTATTTTGCTAGTAAGTGAATAGCTTCTTCATTAGATAGATAGATAGATAGATAGATAGATAGATAGATAGATAGATAGATAGATAGATAGATAGATAGATAGATAGATAGATAGAATATACTGCATTCATAAGAAGCAATCACGCAGTTGTCAGTATGAATTCCTACTAAGTAACCTGATGACCTGTTGGCAAAAACTGTCCCTGACCAATATTCCTATACTATTTTCTAGAATAGATTAGGGATAAAAACCACTATACAAGAAGGGTGAGTTCTTTAAGATTACTTTTTTGCTTTCTAAGACAGCATGTGTTCCATGTCTTCTCAATTAAAGTAATTTGTGCATCAGTAATATTCTGAGCCATCTTCACATCTTCAGTGCTCTACAATCATGAGCCTGAGAAAGTGCCATCCCAGGATATTATGAAGCCCATGAGTATGGATTCCACTGCGTACATGTAGAAGATGGTGGATATAGATGGAGACATCCAGGCGTTCCACTTATGTTTAAGGAAATAATGTCATCTGTGAACTTTCAGAATTCTAGCTATGATGTGTTGTGCCCATTTCATGTCTTCAGGTCACTCCAACAATTGTAAAACTGTTGACCCTCCCCATTGCTTCTCTGCCAGTGTAGATGAAAGTGATGTCAGCTTCCTGCTTCCTCAAGTCTGTGAAAGCTCCCTGGTTTTGCTGACAGAGATTATTGCTCTGGCACCACTCTGTCAGAAGGAATATGTTCCAAGTCACTCAGTGAATAAGTAGCTGAAATTGAACGAGCAACCTTATGGTTTAAAATTGGAACAAGCATAAGAACATTTTAAGATACATTAATGTATCTCAATTGAATATTAAAAAAGAACTGAGTAGCCAAAAAAGTTTTTTTTTATTATTCTTCTTTAAGAATCTTTAAGAAAAGGGTAACAGTCATTTTGGAAAGCCACCTACAGTATGTCATAGCTATTCCATATGCATATTCCTTTTAGAGTGGCTTTGTGCAGGTGATGTGCCGAGTTCTTTATATATATGATTATTTTTACATAATGCACATCCTACTCAGACTTTCTTGTCTGTGTGTGTGTATATCTAAAAGTGTCTTGCAAGTGGCTTAGACAATGGTTTGCAAACAAGTCAGGTATTTTTCCTTCAGTTTGCATTTCCTCAGAGAGATACTGCCTTCTGCAAACCTGACATTTCTGTTCAATCAAGCTCAACCAACAATCTTCATAGTAAAGTGAAGAGTGCATCGTATTATTTAGGAAAGACGGAGGCAGTTAGTCGGGAGCCTGACATGAGTCAGATGCTTTACGAGATCTGCTGTGTGCCAGGAGAACACGCAGCCATTACCAGCCTATATCGAGTAGATCTATGCACTCATAGTTATTTGTTGTTTGTTGTATTGTTGTTCACTGTAAAAATTGTTTGTCATATGAGGTAATATCCTATCCTCACATGTCCATAATTTGTATGAATTACCATATTTCATTATATCTTTATTATGGAGATAAATATGGGGTTGTACTAATCATTACTTGTTTTATGAGATGTACATTTGGCAGGGTTCTGCAACACTTGATAAAATACCAGTAAAAATGGAAAATGAACGGCTATGCATGTGGAATATTCAAATTGCAAAATTCTTATGTGTAGTAGTGTTAATTTCAATGTAGTTGTTCTTTAACATATTAAAGTCAGTCAGTCAGTCATTGTCCAACCTGCTATATCCTAACACACAGGGTCATGAGGGTCTGCTGGAGCCAATCCCAGCCAACATAGGGCACAAGGTGGGAACAAACCCCAGGCAGGGCGCTGGCCCACCGCAGCAATATATTAAAGTTGGTATAAAATTTGAACAGAAAATAGATCATTAGAAAGCCGCATCACTATAAACGGTCAATCTTGTTAACTTTATTGGGAGTGTCACTTACCTGCTTGACCTTGAAGGACAGAGAAAAGGCACAAAACAACACATCAACATGTGTTGATTATTATATTTAATAGAAGGCATTTAAGCTTTAAGAAGCTTCAGAAATTAGCAGTACAAATGTACTAAAGGATTTTTAGAGAGACACGGCTTAGGTGGCTCTACAGGGCACGTCGGTCTGGACAGCTTACGTTTTAAACTCTGGGCTATGACTTGGACTGTACAGCTGTTTTTGAGAGCAGTTCTGCTCACCAAATAAAATTTGCACATAAATTGCCTGTCTCTGTAGAATATTTCAGATTCTCAATATGTTATAGTGGCCCAGACGTATCTCTATATACATAAAATCCAATGTCTGTATGTCTGTCCACTTTTTACAAGAGAACTACTTAACAGATTTAGATCGGGTTTTTTTCTTTGCTCGAACAATCCAGTTGATTTTGCAACCTCTCTCATCGCACTAAGAATCACAGTTTGCTTGCAGGAGTGATATATTACTGCTAACCCGAGACAGAGGCAGCAGGCCGAGGAGATGGGGAAGCCTGACGTCAGGAGTAGGGAGCCGGGCTACTTTGTGGGCGGAGCCGCGGGGGACAGCTAGTCTTTATATAAAAATGAAAAAAAGTGAAGAAAATACAGCTGTTTTATTTTGTTTTTTGATGGCTGCTGTACTGTGTCACGCATCTGGTTCAGAGGAGCACCTTCCAGGCTCATCAGTGGTATGTTGTACTATCCCAGAATGAAAGAGGGCACTATCAGTAACCGTGTCATCTCCCTTTCTCTATTAGAGCGCAGAGAAGACACCCTGTGAGAGCCCTATGAAGTCTGGCCTCCCTGTAAGAAGGCCTCTATTGTTGAACTAAGCTAACTGCAGGACAGAGCTTTATTCTATTTTAGATTCGCTGAAAGAATGGCTCTAGTATGCCTACCCAGGCTATTTTCTTTTCTTAATGTTGTGACTGCGCCATTGTGTGCTACTTTTGTTTGCGTTTCAAGGAATCAAACAGGATGGCCCGGCTGCTGTGCCATCTTTTTATATTTTTGGGCTGTGTTATTCCCCAGCTCAATAACAACTATAGTTTCCTTAACCTTTTTTTCATAAAATTCTAATAATCCAGCACAACTGATGAATATTTGGAAAGCACAATTATTTTCTCTCTGTCTAGTTAATACTATTGTACAAAATCAAACTGAATGTCTTTATTTTGAAACTTTTTGAATCCAGATTCAGTGGATTAATGCCTAATAATATGAAATATGTGGACAGTATGCATGAAGGTTGATTCTGCAATAGAAGAGATTGGAAAATAATGTCAGAAGCATACAGTTTCAGCTACACAGCCTTTAGTACAAACTAGAAATTCTTCATTTTACTTTCTATGTGTTACTTACTAATCAAATAAAGTTCTCTCTATCTATGTAATGATGGCTCTTGGACATGTTGGTGACTCGTTGCATATTGATAAGCTGTATTCTGTACACATGACAATAATGACACCATAAACATTTAACAGTTAAATCAGCTCTGTTAATGGGAGAAGAATAAATGCCATTGGATACTTTTACATTTTATTCAACCTTAAGCAAGGTTTTCTATTTCAGGTCCATCCTTTTTTTAAACCTGTTCAATCCAGTTATAGCATGACATAGGAATTGGGGTCTATCCTGGCAGGATAATATATAAAGCCAGAACCCACTTTGGGTGGCGTCCAGTTGTTTGCAGTACACGATAAGTCACACAGTGGCAGGTAGATTGAATGGAAGTCATCAAATACAACAACAATGGTTTGCTTATCTGCACCACAATATGAATTCTGGGTCATGTCCAGTGTAATACAAACCTGGAGAAAAAGAAAACTGCTGTTTGAAATAGTTTCAGATTAAGATTTCCTCATGTATCAACTGATAGAGATGACATTTTTTTATCTCATTTTTATTAAGTAGAAAATACAAGTAGCAGGAAATCAAATATAACCATCACATTGCCTACCCCACCCTACAGCCCCAAATAACACAAATCAAACATGGAGGAGAAGGCACAGTGGTCATTAAGTAAAGCACCAATTCTGATAAGTCCTAATATGCTGTATATACAATTGCCACAGAAGTATCTGAGCCGGTCAACACCACTAATTTTAGGGGCAGATAGCTCAAGAAGGACAAGGTTGTAGGAAGAGGATTTCCAGAAATTAAAGGACAGAGAGTCAGATGATTTCCAAACTAAAGCCACAGCTAACTTTTCAGGGATTGTGTCCAAACAGAACAATCTCAACTGAAGAGAGGAAAGAGAAAAAGTGGAAAGATCCAAAAGAAGGAAAATCTGAGGAGTAGATGGGATATTATAAGAGAAGACAGAAGAAAAAAAATACTGATACAGCTCTCCAAAAGGCCAAAAGTTTAGGACATTCCCAGCATATATGTAAACAATTACACAGGGGTTTAGTAGAGCAAAGAAAACAAAGGGGATCATTGGAAAGGCCAATAGCAAACCGTTCATGGGGAGTGACGTACAGGGGGTGTACAAATCTGAATTTTGTGTGTTAATGATTGGGATATCTAGAGGTAAAAGTGGCGTTCCTATAAATCAGACCCCAATGAAGAAGAAAATCAGAAAGATGACGATTTATTTACAGTACATGCAATAATTCTAATGTACTTCTGTTAAAATTAACTAAAGTTTAATCCTACAAAGTACGCCTAATACGTTTATTACAGTACTACTCTGTTAGAAAATTGCTCTCTTTGATAAACTTTGCAAATCTTTTAAATTTATTATAAAATCAGTTTGGGGATATCAGTCTTATGTTATTACTAATCTGCTACGTCATTCTCTACCCTTAACAAATAAAGAATAAATTTGATCAAATTAAGAAATAATTTAAGCATGGGGTTGTTTGCTAATAAATTAGCCCTGCAGTGCCTACCATACTTTTGCTGGTGTCCTTAACTTGTTCATTCCTGGTCTCTTAAATATATATGACACTGTGTGAGCTCTTTTAATGATGGCTATGAAATATTTTTATCCTACAAAGTCAACATTACTATACCATTAAGATAGTAAGAAAGAGAAAATAGTTGAGGGGGCCTTTGGAATTTAGATATTCCTCTAAAACCCTTTGACATATGATGTAGTTAAGGTTAGATGAAGCTGTCTAAAGTGAGGTGGCATACAATTTCAATAAATGCCAGAGCACCAAAAAGCTAAATAAAGCTACCAAAACTCACAGACAGAAAAGCTTTGAATCATTTTCTGACGCCGTGAAGGTTGTTACTGGAATGTACTGCTGATGAATTCACTCACAAACTGAAAGTGAATGGTGGGTGATAGAATTGCATCCACATTTTAAACTCTAATAAAATGTATGCCATCGGATATATTAGCGAGATGTTGGGTATGTTTATTTCAAAGGTGAGCCTTTTCTGTTCAGCAGCCTTGGAGCCTTATACTCGTAAGAGATGTTTTAACATTATTAGTAGCTTTACATTTTTTCTTTGCCTCAAAAATGAATATTTGAAAAAATGGGGTTCATCTGTTACTTACTTTACAGGCATTGACTTACAGAGAGTCAAATCTGTTAAGAGACCATTTATGCTTTTGATTCTTAAATATTGCACATTCCATTAGATAATCTCAGAGAGATGAATATTCATTGATTTCATGTTATTTAAATAAAATATGCAGTGGTGTGCAATGTATAAATAAAATAATAACCATAAATACCTCTGTGTGTGTGAAATATATGCAGGTATGCTCATGTGTTGTGACAGGAGATACCTTCATAGCCAGAATAAATGCCAAAACTTACAAAAATGTCATTTTTGTAAAATTAAGCACATAAGAGAGGATGAACAAAGGGAGAACAACAATTGGTGATAGACAGCCCTGATGCCCCTCCTAACTAGCAGGTGGTCTCTGTCTAGCCTATGGGCTGGTTACCCCAGTGTACCACCTCCAAGTAGCAAAGTAATTCCACCATCCCTCCTTTCTCAGAAACACTCTGGACTGGTCAGCATTGAACACTTGTCCCTGTTATGTAACAGCCAAGGGTTGTTCCCTGGCTTACAATATGTTCTCCTTTTCATTGTTGTTTTTATATATTTATGTAATTTGTGCTTAATATTCTTTTATTTAAATGTACTTTCATAATTTTCTATTATGTATTTTTGTCTCCTGCCTATGTTCCCTGTTTTCTGTGGGTGGAACCCCCCAAGAGGCAGAGCCACCAAGACATCACTTCTGAGGGACCAGTCCTCTGTCTTTATATTGTCACACATGTGTGCACGGGAGACAGTTAAAGGGCCTGAATGAGAGTAATTTCACGCCAGACCAGGGGGTGGTGGAGTGCACTAACTCTTTATCACACTTCTCTGCAGACCAGTTACGGGGAAATTCCGCCTGGCCCTGATGGTGTCACTTCCAGTACTGGCCCTGATGATGCCACTTCCGGTTCCTGCCCCATTAATGAGGTCACCTCCACTGCCTCTGCTTGCAATGAAAACCGCCATTTTGACCATCTTAAATCAGTTGATTTCTGGACTCCAACCTGTACAGTTCAGTACAATTATTTTCTAAATTTGCAGCTGGAAAATAATATACAGGTGGCTGCCAAAAACCTTTCTGTGGCTCATTGTCGAGTTTCTGACAATATTCTGATGGAGGGAATGGAGTCCCACAGAGCACCATGCAGTGTTGTCAAGTGCAGCTTTCCATTGTAAGTACTGTTGGTTTCTTACAGTTTGATATTTTTTGGATTCTGAACTTCTGTACTGCTTTACCTTGAGTTGCCTTTTTTAAGCCTATCCTTCTGGGATTATTTTGCATTTTTTCTTTTATTGGCCAATTCTGTGCATCTTTTTGTTTATTCAAATACATTTCTTCATTTATATAAAAAAAAATCGTACTTGGCTTTGTCTCTGAAGCATGGGGTTTACTTTCCCTTAAAGAATATTTTTGAAAAATGTTAAAGCATAATTTGAATTTTATAAGCCAGCTCCATATTTTGGGCCTTTGCGGGCCACAGCCTGCCATTGGAGTTAATTTTCTTGCTGACAGGGGTGAGATCTATCTTTAATATTGCCGGTAAGGTTCTGGCCTGGTTTTTGGGTCTTTTTGGAGGATTGTCACCCTTTGCATTATGTTTATGTTGGCCATCTTACAGCAGCCCTAACTCATCATATGATACTAAGCTCAATGGAACTTCTGCCATTACCTTCTCCCTGGAGTCACTTCTAGCCATGCTCTTACAGGGTTAGGACCACCTATTTTCTGTTAGAGGGGCAGAAGTCTCAAACACCCTCTGACATTGTTTTGTATTCATGCTCATCTGAGCCATCAGTCTCCCTTAAAGTCTGGCAGTCTGCAAGCCCACTCCCTTAAATGTAGAATTCTATTCTGTCCTGTAGGCGAGTGCTGTGCTCCTGACCTGTCCTTTGAACAGACTTCCTTGCTTTATCTTTGCAAAAGGTATCCATATTCTGCTAAATTCTGGCCAGAAGGTTTCATGATGTCTTGGCAGCCTTTCCATACATAACTCCAATGCTGGGGCCAGTGTTTTTTCATGCATTCAGATTTTGGCTTCTTGAGACAATATTTAATATATTTCTGAACAATTCTGATGTATGTTTCTGGTGGTTCCTATTTTTTATCACTCTGAAAGTGATGTTTCTGATACTATATTGTAATTGTCTAGTCCAGGAATTCCCAGTCTCAGTTCTGGGGACCAACTGTGGCTGCAGGTTTTGTTCCAGCCAGATTCATAATCAGTGACAACATCTGATAACACTGATCAAATTTAATTTTTTTCCTCTTCACTTATTCTACATTCAGAAAAGCACTGCAGCATGATTTTTACATTTATAAGACATTTAAAAATATTTCTATTTTTGCTATAGATTTAAAGCTTAACTCTCTTTTGTTGATTTTATTATATGTTGCCCTTTATTTGTGCAGTGTGCTACCTTCATTGTATCTTATTAACGACAATTAAAAACTAGCAGAGGAGGTACCCAGGCAAAAAACACTGAATTGTGAAAGGCTAATTTATTAATTTAGCGGCAGGCATACTAATTGATAAATAATGGATGAATTAAACAATTAGAACACCTGGAAAAGTAGAATGAAAATCGGGATGAAAATATTAATATTGTTCCCCAAACACAGAATCTGGGAAGTAACAGTTCACTTAATTAGCTCAGGAGTCCAATCAAAAACAGAAACTGGTTGGAACAAAAACCTGCAGCCACAGTGGGTCCCCAGAACCGAGATTGGGAATCCCTGGTCTAGTCTAATAACACAGAGGAACTATATTTGAAAAGGAAGAGGGGGCTCTTTTTCCTTAGGAGACCGTGTTTGTTTAATCTGGGTAGTAACATCCTTCATATCTTCTATAACTCTGTGATGAGCAGTGTGAATTTCTATACTGTGGTGTGCTGGCTGGTAACATCACTTCAAGAGAGGCCACTGAATCAACAAGCTAATTAAAAGGGCAGGCTAAGTTATGGTATGCACTGTGGACCTCTTAGTGGTAGCAGTGAAGGAGTGAATTAAAACAAATCTGAGTGCCATTATGAACAATGCTGCACATCCTCTCTCTGACACACTAGCATTGTGTACTTTGAGCCAACGAATTATTCAGCAGAAGTGTGTCAAGATACGCTATTGGGGCCAACAGCAATACATCTGTATAGTGCCTCATGTGAGTGTGACAACCAAGTCAGAGGTTTTCGTTCTTTTTAGTCATTCTGGTGTTTGCGTCTGTGTGAGAGTGTGTGTGCACGTGTTTAATAATTGTTTTATTTATTTAATGAGCTTCTGTAAAAGGCAAATTTCCCCCTGGGGGCAAATAAAATATCTATCTATCTATCTATCTATCTATCTATCTATCTATCTATCTATCTATCTATCTATCTATCTATCTATC
>JANRMT010062814.1:120200824-120222651 GCA_026402145.1 Polypterus bichir lapradei | reverse complement strand
ATATATATATATATATATATATATATATATTTGAAGGCAAAGGTATGCAATATGGTTTGCATATTTATATATTTGTATTTGGAAATCCATAAAGGGAGCAAATGAATCACATATCTTAGAACAGTTTTTTATTCCTAAACTTTCAATTCTTACCAGGAATTGTCATCAGAGGATGCAGTACAGTATATGTATTTTCCATGTTTTCAGCAGCTTTACAAACATCACTGATACTAGTTTTATCTATGACTCATGGAAATGGAAATTAAACCTGTTCTTGTCTTCAACAAAACATTTTTGTTGTTAAACTTCTTAACCTTAGATGCCATTACTTTAATGTAATTATTATTATCATTGATTTCCAAATTCCCTCATTAATTTCCTAGTTAATTACCTTTGTTAAGGATGATGTGACAACCCCCAGCCTGTTCAAGATGCTGTAACCAAACCCTGACACATTCCATACTGTATATTATAGCCATGTAACCTCTTGGCTGACATTACTACCTTAGGTGCCATTTCAGTAAATGATAATCTTCTGGTCTCCACAGCACATTACAGAAATCAGCTTTCTTATTCCAAAGGCATTACACACTGTATGTGAGCATTCAGATCTGGGCTGAAGACCCTCCTGCTGTGTTGTCTATCACATGCTGAAAGCCTGTCAGTTATTTTCCTCACTGCTTAATGCTGACTTCTTAAATGTATGTTTAGTGCTCTCAATGTGCTTTTAATACATCAACCTGTATTATTATTTTTCTCCAGCAAAATGCTTAGCTATACTATCCACTGTGAAGAGGGCTGTTTAAAATAATAACTCAGCAATGACTTGTTCATGGAGACTTTTTATATATACTGTATTATGAAAAAAGTAATGTAATGAAACAATGTAATCATCCAGTATGATAATACTAAAGAGCTGTTTGCTTAGATGTGTATTCATAAGTTCATTCTGATGGAATATTTTTGTGTGTAGATCAGTTTCCTGCAGAAACTAAATGTCAGATTTTGTATACAGTAGCTATTTATGGTGTTCATAAACATAAAAGTTTTTTTTTATCCATCTTTTTAATGAGCCCCCTTTTTTATTATGAGAATTGGAGGATAAGCATATTCTCATTTTAAATGAACTGAGATTTTGTTCATGCTTTAATTTTTTTTATATTTAAACTTATCCATGGTGTTTTTTTTTTTTGTTTTTTTTTTTAATAAAACAAAATTCCATTTGCAGAATTTGTTGCAATGTGTTATTTATGTCCCTTCTAAAGAAATAATTGTTCTGCAGTTCAATATTATTGTAATTTTTTGAACATCACCATATTAATATGGCCTGTATCTGAAACAGAGAATCCCAGTGCTGTGGTGCTGAGTCCTTGGTTCAGATTCCATTCCCAGTCATTGTCTATGTGGAGTTTGCATGCTCTCCCTGTATCCAGATGGGCTTTCCTTGCCGTACTCTGGCTTTCTCCAGCACTGGTAATTCCAAACTGGCCCTTTGTGAGTATAGTTGTGTATCTGAGTGGCACTGGCCCATCCTGTGCTGTTGGGATACTCTCTGACCCCCATAATCCTGAATTGGATTAACTGGGTTTGACAGTGCTATGTATATGGGCTTACATTTACAGCAATATGACAGCAGTGAAAAAAAAGGAATCTATTGCTCCCCAACTGCTTCTGCAGTTTTGTTTTGTTTTTTAATTGAAAAACTGCATGTGTTTTTTTAGAGGCAGCCATTAGTCGCAGTGCTCACACTTAAGAAGGCTGCACACAGAACAGCTGAGCAGACATTTCAACTTTGCATTGAGGAGCATGTGCCAGTAAATGTGAATTATAGCTAATAGATCAGATCTCTCCAGAAAAGTAAAAGAATGGCCCATAAATAAAACTTTCAATGGTGCAGTACATACTCAGCTGTTTAAACAAAAGTATTTAAAAAAAACTGTTTAGCTATACAAATTTTGGATAATGAGTCTTGTGACTAGGAACTGGACTACACTACTAAAACGATTGCTGGATGGCTTTTTGTGCTTTTTATTTTGTAACAGATTTTGCTGGTTACAACATGATCATTAGATTAAAACAAGGGTTTGGATTATCACAGCACTTAACTTGGTTTATATTTATCTGATCATATTTATCTGATAGAATATTTGCAGTTGCTATTGAGAATGGAATGTCCTCATTCGCTCCATTTTAGGCCCGATTTGATTTTCTTTATACATGCTTCCATTAGGTTATGTCATTCAGCAACATAATATACTTTTTCATTGTTAGGTTGATGCTTTGCAACTTTCCTAGTAATGTGTCAAACGTATCTGTTCTTCAAGACTGTTTAATTGATACAAGAAATTGGATGTCCTATAATTTTCTACAACTGAACTCTGACAAACCTGAGATCTTAATAATCAGTTCAGTAAAACAGTCCCTTGGGTGTTTAGAGTCTAATGTTGAATCAGGGTCCAGAAATGTAGAGGTGTTCTTTGAATCAAATTTGAATTTTGAACAAAGTGGTAGAGTCCTGTTTTAACCAATTAAGAAATATTGCCAAGGTTAGGGCTTCATTATCACTTGAAAAAACTGAAAGAATTATTCATGTTTCTATCACATCTTGCCTTGATTGTTGCAATGTCGTGTTTGCTATGTGGAGCAGCTCTTCTCCTTCTTGGCTCCAAGTGGTGCAGAATACTGCAGTTCGACTCCTTACTACAGTAGCTCTACAATTCTAGCATCACTTCACTGGCTTCCAATTCATTATAGAATTAATTTTAATTTTAGTTTATTTATCACTTTTATGTCCTGCGGTGGGCTGGCGCCCTGCCAAGGTTTGTTTCCTGCCTTTCGCCCTGTGTTGTCTGGGATTGGCTTTAGCAGACCCCCCTGTGACCCTGTAGTTAGGATATAGCGGGTTGGATAATGGAAGGATGGATGGATTATCACTTTTAAGGCTTTTCATGGTTCTGCTCCTGATTATATTACAGCATTGTTAACAGCGTATCAAGCTATGAGACCCTTACGGTCGTCAAATCAAGGCCTGCATGCTCTTCCAAAATCTACATTAAATACTAAAGCATTTTCACAAAGTATGTTCGGTGCTGGTCCCTAGACTCAAGCATTGCCTCAGCTGATTCTGTAGCAAGTTTTAAATCTCACACAAAGCATTCATTAATATACATGCTTCTTAATTTTTATCTGGTTGCTAGATGACTTCTTAGTTGTTTAGATTGTTTTTGTTTGTGATTTTATATTATTATTTTAAATCATTTTACCTGCTTTTGCCAATTAATTTGATTTCTACTCATTCCCTTTGCTGTTTTTTTTTGTTCCAGATATTATTCTTATTGTTCACTTTAATTCTTTAATTTTTTTTAAACTTTTGATAATTATTTTGTGTTTTCCATGTTCCAAGTGAAATACTTTGGGCCGCCAGGCTTAAAAAGCACAATACAAATAGTCATTAGTATTATTATTATTAGATGTTATGAATTCTACGCCATTTTCAGCTCTGGCCTTTATTTCTAACTTCATTATATTGATTGATCATCCTCTAGTAGATTATCATCTAGTCCATCACATACTGCTACCTTTATCAAAAGAACCATCTAGAATAATATTTTGTGTTGGTCTGTTCTGGGCAGCAGAGTGATTAGTGCTGCTGCCTCACTGATCTAGTGTTCTTGGTTCAAATCCTGCTCCGGATGTTATACAGGTACAGTTTACACAATCTCCCTGTGTCTGCATGGGTTTGTAGTCCTAGTTCTTTGGTTTTCTTCACACTTCCCCAAAGACGTGATGATTAGATTAGTCAGAGGTTCCAAATTTGCCCTGTGCGTGTTTGTGCTTTCAAAGAAATTTTCCAGTCCAATATGGGTTCCAGTATTAAAAATATGACCTTTGGTGTCAATAGTTTCACATAAAACTTGAACAACTGGTAACTTATCTTACTGGTAACGTTAATGCAAAGATATAAACATGCCTTGTGATGGACTGTCACCCCATCCCAGAGCTGCTTCCTCCCTTGTTCTTGAAGCTCCGTCTGGTCCTCCATAACTCTGAATTGGATTAAGCAGGTTTCAGAATGCCATCCTGTGTTATTTTACTGTTAAAACCTGTGTGTGTATCAGGTTACATTCCAGTGCCAATGCTTTGGTCACACTGTTCCATTAGTTCAACTCACTTTCTACCTGGTCTTTAAAAGAGAGGACAAGCCACAGCCAAGATGCCAAATCATTACACATTTATGACACAATATGCTGGCCCTTAGTATTCATTACAGTATTATCACATGTGCAGGAAGAGGGGGTTGGGAGTTTGTGCACCCACCACACAACAAACCAGCAGGGTATAGTGAAATTCTTACTTGTGTGTCCAACCAAAATGATATAGAAGTAAAGAGTAGTAAGGGGTATACTGCAGACATCTCTGTTAATTAGTGCATGCTATTTTACTTAATGTAAATTGTTTTTAATTAGTTTCACTAATTTTTAAGATGTAAGTGGAAGACGGAACCCCGAGAACATCTGCGTGCTAACATGAAGAACTCGTAGTGCCCTCATTTTGTTTAATTTGACTGGAGCTGATAGGTAGCAAATATGGTTTCTAAAAATTGGTTTTGTGTGAGATGGTGAGTGTATGAGTGTGCTGTGATGGAGTTGCAACCTACTTGGGTTTCTTCCCTCATTTTAAAGATGTCAGGTTGTTAGGAGTATCTAAATCGGTTGAGTTTAATTGTCGGTATTTGTTGAACTGCTGCTATGTGTCCCGTGTTGGTATAAGCTTCTGTGTGTGTGGAGAAACATCTTGTTTGCACTTGGTTCCTGCCTTGCCGTAGATACCTCCATGATATGTTCTGGTTTTGTGGAACCATGCAACCCTGAATTGGAATAAGCGTATTCAAGTAATGGATTGATAATTTCTATATCTCCGCATATCGATTAGATTATTCTCCTTTGGTCTATGTGGATGTTTCCTGAGCACATGTATTTCCCTTCCTTTCAGAAAATGTGCATATTAGGTGATGTGTTGTCCCAGAATAAGGGTGGATGTAATGGACTGGTGGCCATTTCATGGGTTGATTGCCACTTCTGTGCTGCAGTAATAGGAGAGCCCATCCAGCCTTAGAAAACAATGGGTGGATTTAAAACAAAAGTTGGAGGCGCACTCCATTACTTTAATCTTCCATTTTGTGTCTCATTGTAATGTTATATATTTTACCTGTTAAATAATGAAAGTTTCTGATTTTTTTATTGAAAATGCTGAAATGAGTTTCTAAAGTCTTGTAGCTGGAGGACCTTCATTTATCAGGGCAGCAGTATATGAGCTAAAATTAGGGATGAGCCACTCCACATGACCTGGCAGCCAAAATACATTACAGGTAAGCTGGATGGGAGCTGCTTGCTACTTTACTCACATGAAAAACAGGAACAACTGCGCTCCTGAATCAACAGGGAAATCCCCAGCTAAGCAATTAACATGGAAGAAACAAAATATGTCCTAGGGTTTTACATGACATTAGCTTCTCTGAGTACATGTCCTTATACTGAAAGCAGCTACTTGTGCAGGTTGCTCCTTCATAAATAAGTCTTCATTTAAAATATACGAGGGGGAGTCAAGCTAAAGTTCGAAAATAGGATTTATAAGAAAATGGAATGAACCTTAACAAAACTGATAATGTCATTCATTTCTCAATGTAGTCTCCACCCTTCTCAATGCACTTGTGCCACCTGCCTGGAAGTGCCTGGATTCCAGCAGAATAAAAGGTTTTGTTATGTCCTCACAACCACTCGTGCACAGCTTTCTTCACGTCATCATCTGTCTTGAATCTATGACTACCCAGATAATTTTTAGTGGTCCAAAAAGATGGAAATCACACAGTGCCAAATCTGGCGAATAAGGAGGATGTGGCAATACTTCAAACTTCAGTTTCTCCAGACAAGTCTTGGTGTTCGTAGCAATGTGTGGGCAGGCATTGTCTTGCAGCAAAAGGACTCCTTGAGACAGCAGTCCCCACCACTTGGATCAAATAGCAGGTTTCACATTGGTCTCCAGCAAGTCAAAGTAACTTGCCCTAGTGACTGTAGTACCTCTCGGCATGTAGTGATCGACAATAACTTGGGTGCACGAGGGGTTGCGAGGAGAAGACAAAACATTTTATTCTGCTGGAATCCAGGCACTTCCAGAGAGGTGGCGCAAGTGCATTGAGAAGGCTGGAGACTACATTGAGAAATGAATGACATTATTAGTTTTGTTAAGGTTCATTCCATTTTCTAATAAGTCCCATTTTCTAACTTTAACTTGACTTCCCCTCGTAGCTCCATTCATAGCAAGCAGCATTGCATTATACTTTAAGACACAGCAAGACTGAATTACTATACATCAAGTTAGTAGGGTACGATCCACCAGTAAACTATCCAAAAATGCAAGGAAAATACACTTTCGACTCTTAAAAGATGATAATTCTCTGCTTCTGGAATCACCCATATCCATACCGGTGGCTTCAAATTAAACATGTCTAACTGAAAACAGCTCTAATAACTACTTAGTGCTTGAACATACATGTGGATGAGTTTAAAAAGGAACATTTTGAAGTTGGATTTTGATCAGAATAATTTATTCCTGTTTTTTTTTCCTATAATGATAGAGCTTCCAATACCTAAACAAAAAGTAAAAATATGGATTTTTTTCTTCTGCTACTTTCTGAACTCCCAGCACCAGCAGTGGTGTTTAATAAAAAATGAGGTTTATTCATACAAATCTCTTATGACTTAGCTTATTTTGCCTTTGTGTCTGACTTGTGACTAAGTCAAGATATTAGCTGAGTATTTCTGCAAGAATAATAAGACCTTGAAGTTCACCCTTCTTTTTCAGAATTTTTTTTTGGGAGGTACAGTACTGATTTAGTGGCAAGGGTGTACATTGCAGATCCAGTATTCTGTGTTTGAATCCTATCACTGCTCATTGTCAAGGTGGTGTTTTCGTGTTGTGCCCATACCTGCATTTAGTTTTTCTGTGGGTGCTGTAGTTTTCCTTTTCCATCCAAAAAACACAGGTTTATTACTTGATAACTCAAAATTGTCCACATGTGGAAGTGTTTGGGGCCCACGATAGATTCAAACCCTGGCCATCCGATGTCCTTAATTTAGATAAAAAGAGTTTGGAAATCCACCTTAATAAAATGATGTGTCTCTTTGTCTGTTTGTGTGTCTGTCCTGTTGCTATGCTTCTGTCATTTCAAAAGATGGCACATCACAAACATTTTTAGAACTAAAATGCATTGCTATTGTTGTCATTCCAATAGATGATGCATCACTAAGATTTGTAGTAAAATTTTATTACTCCATGCATTACAAAATACATTCCACTATGATGGTGCGCTACAAATGTTAGTAATGAGGTCACCATTGATTATTTTGATTTCAGCCCGTCTTAGACAGATAGCTCAGCTATTGTTATAATAAATCTTTATTTTAAATTCTTAAGGTGTCAAAATCTGGAAATTGTTATGGATCATGCTATGGATGGCTTAGCGCCAGTTGAAGCCCATATGGATCCCTAGGTGTGGGAAGTGTGGCACATGCTCCTAGAGTAAAGTAAATGATACCCCTCAGTGGCTGTGGCACACAGAAATTACATTAAGACATTGAGAATGACACCCCATCAGTGTCCTTGACTTGCGTTAAAGGCACCCCTCTGATGACAGACCATAGGTAGCCAACTAGGTCACCTAATGGATTGACTGGCTCTGGGGTGGCTTCCTATTTGTTGCCAGGCTAGCCTCCAGTCATTCGAATCATTGAACACAGCTTACACTAAAACAGGGGGAGTTAGTATAAAAGAACACACTCTCAAAAATCCCATTATTGTGTGTGTGTTTCAAAAACATTACATTAGAACAGTTTTGGTAGAAAAATGACGTTCAACCCAACGTAGCTTGTCAGTCTCTTTTACATAAAACTCTTGCAAAATATTCAGTAAGGTTTGGATGATTCACATAATACTATGTACAACCTCACTTGGTCATTTATTCCACATACAGTAAATATGGCTCTTTGAGAAAAGGAAAAACATTCCAACATTTCTTAACTAAATTCCATTTCTGCATCTGTATTCATTTTAAAATAACAGCTTTATTCTTCTGTTAGATTTGGATACTTCTATTATGGATACTCTTAACCGCAGCTTGCTTACACTGAAAAGATTCTGCTTTTTCAATCTTTCATCATAGTTCATACCCTGTAGTTCTGGAATCAGTATCTCCTTGGTCTTCTGTAGTGCTGCTATGTTTTTCTGGGATTACAAAATCCAGAACAGCATACAATATTCCAGATGAGGCCTCATAAGTGTGTTATATGCAGTATGTTATAAATATCTCTTCTTTATTTGTGTCACATCTGTGTCCTGTGTACATGTGGACCATGACATGCCCACTATATCTTCTAGGTCCCCCTAATAAGGCACAATTTCAACTTTTAAACACCACCCCTATTGGCTAACACTTTACATTTATTTAAAATAACTTTCATCTGCCTGTGTGGAAATTATTCAGGTATGAATTCTTCACAGTTTCATCAATAATGATTCTGTTGATTCTAGAGTGTCCTCTATTCTATTCTAGTGTATAGATGATTCTATTCCATCCTCTATGAACTAAGAAAAAAGACTGCAGCTTTATACTGTAATGTCATATTACCTCATTCTTCTTACCTTAACACTTTGCTTCAGGTATTTAAGCTAATTTTGCTCCCTTTTACTCACCACACCTTGAACTTCAGTTTAGTTTTATCACTAGCTTCTCACGTGATACCTTTCGAAAAGCATTTCAAAAATCAAAAAATAACGTCACGTGCACTTCTCTGGACAAAATGCTTTTGTTGCTTCCTCATGGACTATAATATTTCATATCTAAAATCATATTGACCATTCAATAATATGCCCTGAGCTGTCTCTGCCATGTAAGTGAGTCAGGTGTTTGCCTAAGCAGGCCAGATTTGTAGGGGGAGGATCAGTTTTTAAACAATACAGATGTTGGCTTACAAACACCCTAAATGTTCAACTCTCACTATCCCTAATATATTGTTTTATATTATTTTTGTGTAATAATGATGTTTGGTCTTAACGTCTAATGACCTACACAATCTCTTTACATGTGGTCTTCTAAATCCCAGTATTCACTGTACAGAGACTCTCTTTACACTGAATGTCCTCATTTCTTTATTTTGTTCAGTTGCAATTTTTATTTTTGTTTCAATACAGTCTCCCTTTCCTCAAGTTTCTTCTTCATCCTATTTTCTATCCTTATATTGACATTTGGCTGATGCAGATTTTGGATCTGTGCATAGTCTATATTTTTCTTCCTTTATTTAGCAGGCATAGTGCATTGCCATTATAAGCAGTTTTAGAAGGACCTTTTATCTGCTTGTTTTGAATCCTGACAATATTTATCTGCTCCAGATATGGAACAAAAACACCACTGGGCTGGATTTCTGTCTAATTACTGAACTGGTTCTGTATTAGTGTTAATGTGAACAATTTGTTAAATTAAAAACCCTAACATAAATTGCATATTTATATATAAGCATCGTCAGCAAAGTCAAGATCCGTGAATCTTTCTTCACCAAAAGATGTCCCACAGCCACTGGACCCCATGACCTTGCCCAACACCCAGTCCATACAAACATTGAACAGAGTTGGAGGAAGAACACACCCCTGACGAACCCCAGAATCAACTGGGAAAAATGCAGAGGTCCTGCCTCCACTCTGCACAGCACTCCCAGTACCAGTGTACAGGCTGGCTATGATATCCAGCAACCTCGAGGGGATCCCACAAACCCTCAGGATGTCCCTCAGGGCAGCTCGATCAACTGAGTCAAACACCTTGTGAAAATCGACAAAGGCTGCAAAGAAACTCTGCCGATATTTGTGTTTGCGCTCCATGAGAACCCTCAGAGCCATGATGCGGTCGATGGTAGATTTCTTAGGCATAAACCCAGACTGTTCTGGTCGCTGGTAGGTGAGCAAGTGATCACGGATCCTATTGAGGACAACCCTAGCAAGGACCTTATCCAGCACAGAGAGCAGTGTTATCCCCCTATAGTTGCTGCAATCCAGACGATTACCCTTCCCTTTCCACATAGGGACGACAAGTCCCGTTTTCCAGTCAGTTGGGATGATGCCAGTCTCCCAAATGGAAGCAAAGATTGCTTGCCATGCCAGGAGGACAGCCTTATCACCAGCCTGGAGAAGTTCACCCTGAATACCACAAATCCCTGCAGCCTTTCCCCCCCTTAGCTGGTTCACCACCTGTGCAATCTCAGTGAGACTGGGTGGTTCACAGCTAATTGGAGGATCAGATTCAAGAACTGTTGACCCAGAGATATCCAGCGTCCTAGCCGGAAGATCAGCTTTGAACAACTGCTCAAAGTAGCTAGCCCAGCGGGTCACAACTGCAGTGTCATCCGTAAGGACCATTCCATCAGCCACCCTGACTGCGACTCTCCGAGGAACAGATTCACATGTGCGTAATGCTTCGATTTCTCTGTAAGCAGGATGTGGGTCGCTAGACCACACATGGTGTGTCACTTGCTCACAGATTCCTCTAACAAACACCTCTTTATCTGCCTTCAGAGCCCTCACTGCCGTCCTTCTCAGTACAGACCAGAGTTGCCATTGACCCGTGCGCTGCAACTCCTCTCAATGATATCTAGGGTGCCCTGTGAGATGAAACACCTCCTTCTGGGAACACCGGTAACACCAACACAACCCTCAGCGACCTTCAGGGTCTTGCCACGGAAGGTCTCCCACATCACATTAGGATTGGCAGTCGTATCCAAATCTGAAAGTTCCTCACACAAACTGCATGCAAACTCATAAGAAACAGCCTGGTCTTGGAGTCTGGTCAAGTCCAGGCTCATTTTCCTAGTAGGTGGTAACCTACTGGACCTAATCTGGATCCTATGGGTAGCAACAACAAGTCTGTGGTCAGAATTCACAAACTGGGAATTTTGCAAGAGCCTCCAGCGTCTGTCCATGAGGATGTGATCAATCTCCTTCACCGCAACACCAGTATTGGAGTACCAAGTCCAATGATGCGGTTCAGGGCACTGGAACCAGGATCAAGCGATTCGCAGCCCCTGACCTTTTGCAGAGTTATGGAACATGGAGCCACTTTCACCACGGTCACCAGACCCATGGGGACCGAGACAATCCTCATAGCCAGCCCTGTCAGTGCCAGTGGTTGCATTGAAGTCACCCATGACCAGAGGACTGTCACCTTGTGGGCACCCATCAACCACCAAGCAAAGCTGCGAATAAAATGTCTCCTTTGCCGAGACATCACTGACTGCGGTCAGAGCATACACTGAGACAACAGACAAGGCACCCAGGGAGTGCCGTAATCTGAGTCCCATAATACGCTCATTGAAAGGAGTGACATCAGGCACCATTGGAAGAAGCCAAACCGCTACAGCAACAGCTACTTCCTGAGTATGACAGCCATCAGACCGACCAGACCAATAAAAGGTGTATCCACCTACAGAGATCTGGCCAGTCCAACATTCAGTAAAAATATGAACTCTTGAAGGAGATTAAAACAAGACTAGAAAAGATCTCCTAAAATATACCATGCTTTTCAAACCAAATTCACACTCCTTTTACCTCAATTTCATATCATGTCTCCTTTTTTGTCTAAAGCTATTTCTCCTAAAGAATTTCAGGAGAAACATCTGTGACAAAGCTGATTCTTAAATGAAACATAAATGAGAACCTCTTTTAAGTCTCATGCGCTATCAAAGAATTAACCTTTGAGTAATAATAATTTCCTATGGGGCAATATATTGACAGATAAGTTAAGGAAGATTCCTTTCTTTTGCTTACTGGTAACAATAGAGTCTATGTGACCTGAAATGGAAAAGTTGGGTTCAGAAAATTTGGTAAATGTATTTTTATTTATCTATGCATTTTTGAACTATAGTATATTGAGGAAATGTTAGCACCAATCAATTCTATGGCTGCGACTGATGCCCACCACTATAAATGAGTAAGAAATTCAATTAATCTCATTATTTAAACCCACTTACCTTATATATTCACGTATAAGTCGAGTCTTGAAACCCGAAAAATCGATTGTAAAATCAGACCCCAACTTATACGACCGTTCAAAAATGTGACACTTAAATTTTTTTTCATATCTTCTTGCCTCCTCCAATCTTGCATCAGTTTCTCAGACGCATCGAATTTTGTTGCAGCAGCGCAGTTACCAATTTCTTTCACCACTTCAACAACGTTTAATTTAAAACCAGCTTCATATTTTCTTCTGCTCGAATGCTCCATCATAGATAAGGGATTCCCTTATGATAAAGGTGTATCAGGTGTAGAGGGTGTGAGAAACAAAAAACACAAATCAGTGCAAACATTGCTTTGGAATAGTTTGGGTATTACCATGTGGTCACGTAAGCACAACACATAGGAAAAAAAAAAGGCAGTGTGCTCCGTGGTTACTCTGTCAGTTGGGCGTTAGCATATCATTAACTCTTGGACTCAATAGCGTGAGTTTTCTGCATTCAACTTATAAGACCAACATTATAAAATACCAGAAATTAAATGATAAAATCATGTCCTGACCTATCCACAAGAGAACTTATCCGCGAGTATATATATGGTAATTAATGAGCAGGGTAATTGGTGACAAAGCCTCTCTTGGCAGCTTCAGGTGCAAAGCAGTTATCAATCATGGATAAGGTGGTGCCAGTTCGCCATTGGGCATACTCACTGCCTCTAAGTCAATTTAAAGTCATAATTTAACCCAATGTAAATGTACCCATGAGTAAGGATGAGAGAAGAAAACCATAGGACCCCAAAAAAAACCCACAGAGACATGGGGGCAAAAAGTCAAATCCCACAGAAACAGCGCTAAACAAACTGGCACCTACTTTAGCAAAAAAATTCAACAGCATTAAATCAGTAAAGTCAAACAGAAAGCACATTTTTGATAAGAGCATGCCAAACAAACATACAGTGCATATGCTGAAAACTATAAAGAATCTATTAGACATGCAGGCAGTTTCCCTCCACAATATTTCTACTCGTGCTTCTATCTATAATTTGACCTCAAGTTTCTCTTGCACAGAACGGCTTCCATCATGATTCCCTTCTGCATGAACAGTAGTAAAATGCAAGTGCTAAACTGTATATTAGTAAACCTGGCCTTACCTGTATTTCTCACAACAGAATGGACATCAGCATTAATGCATCCTGTTCTTCTTGCTTATTTCCTTAGAGTAGCTGTCTCTGGAGGAGGAGTTCTCTATTATGCATCCTTTACAGATCCTATTTTTAACTAATTTAATCGCTGGCTATTCTGTCTTGCTCATCACCGCCCATGGCCTGTTTTCTTGCTCGCTTAGACTAGTTGACTCACTAGCAGGAAACTATTTCTGGTCACTAGTGACTCCCCCCTCCAGCTACTGTACAATCATCAATGAATACACTCACCATACTGTAGGTGCAATTCTTCTAAATAAAAATCAAAGATAAAATAAAAAAAAAAAACACAGTAACGTAGTATAGGTGGACTTAGCAATAAACTTCATTCTAAAATTCTAAACTTATCTTCAGTTATTTGGGAAGGTGCACCTGTTTATAGAGCATTTACACTTACACTAATTACAACTCTCTGTGAGGCATTATTACATTTGTAAATTCATTCGCTGTTGTCTACTTCATGGTTTAAATGATTCATATTATTTCATGTGGCATATTCACTGCACAAAAAATATTCAGTGATTTAACATAGACAAAAAATAATAAGAACGATTAAAGTAAAAACAAATACACAAAACTATTTTGGTGTGTCTAACTGGGACTCAGTTTCTTCCTGTTGATGTAGGCTCCAGTTCCCCATAAGCCTTACCAAAACGAAGGCTCTTAAAACAGATAGATGGACGTCTTCGGAATATGTTAGAGAGCAAGAAAAGTTTTTCAAATGATTACATCCTGATGATGGTATGGTGGACCAGTGATTAGTGCTGGTGCCTCGAGGTCTTGGGTTTGAATGACAGCCAGTTTGTTACCTGTGTTGAGTTTGCACATTCTCCCTGGGTCTACATCAGTTCTCTTCTAAGTAACCCCCACCCCAAACACCCTATAGTCATATGTGTTGAGTTGACCTTCAGATTAAATATGTCTCTGCCAATGTCTTTTCCAGGGCTGGCTCTTTCCTTGTGTCTGATCCTGCTGTGATGCCACATGATACTGAACTGGATTATGTGGGTTTAATGATGGAAAAATGGATACTTGTGTAAGTCTGATATTAATGTCAATAATTGAAAGCAAATGACAAAAAAGTCATATATGTTTATTATACTGTATATTTTATTGAATAGTGTGTTATTCTTAAACTCTTATTCTTCAACTTTTTAAATTGTTACATAGACTTATGTCATCACCATGTCAATATACATAAACATTTAGATCTAAATCTAATGAACAAATCTTTTTTGGTTGTGAGAAGAAAATAGCTAATTTATTTTTATAGTAAAAAAAAAATAAATCATGAAAGTGTTTTTACATTTATCATCAACTGCTTTGGCCATGGAGCTATCAGAGAACAAAGACATACTGTAGATAGATAGATAGATAGATAGATAGATAGATAGATAGATAGATAGATAGATAGATAGATAGATAGATAGATAGATAGGTGAAACTTTATTTGTCCCCAGCATGAAATGTAACTAAAATGTAGGATCTTGTCAGCCAGGTTGTGCCTCCCTTCTTGTACTCTTTCCATTTTGGCCTCCAGGCTGTGTAGGAGGTTTTCCTGGCACCCAGTTGGAACACCAGTCCACCCACTCCTGCATTTACAGTGGAGGAGGAGGAAATCCTGCTCATAACACAATTTTAGGGTGGTTCAATAAATTTCACTCTACTTGTAGAACTAGGGTGTTGTACCGTGTTAGCCATTATGAATGTAGTGAGAAGTCAAGCAAAATGACACTTTTTATTGGCTAACTAAAAAGATTACAATATGCAAGCTTTCCAGGCAACTCAGACCCCTTCTTCAGGCAATTAAATCATCTTCCCCGAAGAAGGGGCCTGAGTTGCCTGGATAGCTTGCATATTGTAATCTTCTTAGTTAGCCAATAAAAGGTGTCGTCATTTTGCTCAACTTCACTCTGCTTGTAGAATGAATGACGTGTTCTTTGGACCATGGAGAACTGTAAGAATACCAGCAAATAAACAAAAGGTGACAGAGAATGTAGACCAAAGCTTTTGGCATTCAGCATGATATCAGTCAGTGGTATTAAACATTTTGAGTTAGTCTGCCAAATTGTTATAAAGATTTATTCTAAAACCTTCAGAAAATACAGATAGTACATCAAAAAATCATTATATCCTATCACCACATCTGTTATGAAGAAGAATTTATTTCTTGCAGCTTTACTAAAGCTTACACTAAGCATTTACACTGGCAGTGATATGCCTCAAGAATCTATTTACAGGTGTGTATGATAATTATTATTTTATTAATAATATATTTGTTTTCTACATTCCTCTTTTATTAGTATTCCTATGAGAAATATGTTTGAATGGAATCAAAAATATTTTCTTTATTATATGGCAACTTGTACAGCTCTACTGTCATTATGATAATGAGTCCCCTTCTAGGGTCCTGGTATGGTACTGAATTTCCTATTAGAAGTGCTCAGATTAAAATGTTTATGAGCCCATGATAAAAAGGAATTAAGTATGCCCACTAATAAAACACTATATGTTTGAACAAAGTTAGTAGAATGTGAGATTTTAAGTTACTTTTAGAATATTTGTTTATACCAATACTTTTAACCGTAGCGCATATTTATATATTATGTAAACTCATTCCCTGTAGTAATATTTCATTTGTAAGTCTGAGTGCTTTGTGCATCCTCAGCATGGAATTAAGTTATTAGGTTGATGTTTTATCCATTATTGTTTCAACTGGCATATCAAAGTCAGAGTTCTGATGATGTACAGTACAGAAAACAAGCCAGGAACCAACCCTAAATGGGATGTTAGTTTTGATATTTTTATTTTCTTAATTAATATGGATATTTGAGATACATTTTAGTGTGTTTCTCTTGTATTCACTGTCTATTCAGGATCAGTTCCTTCCATGTATCCAGTTCTACCAGGACAGCCTCCGGCCCACCATAACCCTGGATTGGATTATATTGGTGAAACAGGTGAAGTCCTTTTGTTTTCTTAAGCAGTATCCTCTTAGAGCATTATAATATTTCAAAACAGAAATAATATGTTGGATGTAATGATTAGTTTTCAAATTTCCAATTTGTCACCTAGACAGTGTTTTATGTGTTTTGATAACATATTGATTTATCTACTCATTCATCCATTAGAAAACTAATTTATCCCAATGAACTTCATAGGGAAGAGAGCCTATCCCGGCAGTTTTGGGCACAAAGCAGGATCCAATCATCAAAGCGAGGGAAATGTTTTTCCTTCATTCCAAATTGTTTGTCTTTTCAAAGGAATATAAAATGGTTACTGTTGTAGTGGGTGATACAGTCAGGGCCAACATTGTAGTCACTTTAAGGTGGTGCAGGACAATGAATACACTACCAGTGGTGCCAGATGTTGTCATGCCAGTGCACTAGCACAGATAACACCAGCAGGCACTATGTTTTTTGAGTGTGTGGGGTGCCAAAGAAGTTCTGCAGGCAGGAGCAACATCACATTAGGTGGAAGTGTGCTATGTTTCCACTGGACACTAGAGAGCAGAGAACATTATACATGGTTGCCTAGTAAAAGCATGGTATAGCTCTTTCAGGCTTACTAACAGCTACTGTAAGTAGACTTGTGAATTTCACTTCTCTACCACTTCTCACAAAGCTGTCTCACATCCACATTCCAAGACCACACTTAAGGCAGTTTTCCTCAATGTGTGTTCCCTTCTCCCTTCGGCATCATGAAAATAACAAACATCCTTGGAATGGTCCACCACGGTGCACTTTTGTGGTCACAGATATTTTAAGGACACCACTTCAAACACTTTTGTAAAACTCAAGATGGAATCATATCATCCTTTATTTTGAATAACAGAACTCAGGATTTGATGAGTTTTGGAATTCCTGTGTCTGTTAATGACAAAATTATTCTGAGATTTTAAAAGTAAGTGAGACAGAAATTTTGAGGTTAGGTTGTTATATTCACTGATTGTGGCACCAGTGACATGTTGTATGTTGATCAACATGCTGTATGAAAGTAAGAATTTGTACAAGTAACAATAATGGTCCTATACATGTATAATAACAACACTTATTCATGAAATCATACTGGATATACTGTATTCGGTTTGACTGAAACATGATTACAGGTTTTTTATATATTTCAAATCTCATCAATCAGGATGTGCTGGTATTTCTATCATTTACAGAAGTGATTTTATTGCTTAAAATAACTGTTTTAGCATATCATTCGTTTTAAATATATTGTTGTTCAATTATTAGGCCCGTAACTACTTCCTATTGTTATAGGATATTGTTCTCCTAAATCAAGGATGAGCAAGTTAGGGCTGGAGGCCCACCGTGACTGCAGGTTTTTGTT
The DNA here is from genome assembly GCA_026402145.1 of Polypterus bichir lapradei. Taxonomy (NCBI): domain Eukaryota; kingdom Metazoa; phylum Chordata; class Cladistia; order Polypteriformes; family Polypteridae; genus Polypterus; species Polypterus bichir. The sequence goes on along the minus strand of JANRMT010062814.1, from coordinate 120,205,062 downwards.
CCAACCCAGTGGCTTAATTAGAAAACAATCCTTGCCAGTAACAGGTCTCATTTAATTTCATGGATTGTTAGTGTTTTAATTGTGCCAGGTCAGGTCATTCTTATAGTGCAGGTTTTTTGTTTCATTTCCAAGGATATCCTCCAAATGATTTCAAGCCTAAAATGGATGATTAATTCTCATTCCTTCACTTTTTTCTCTTGAGTTCCCTCCAAATATTTTATTAAATTAATTAATTAGTTCTTAATCAGGATCAGAATCAGAATTCACTTTATTGGCCAGGTACACTAATGTGTACTAGTAGTTTGTATGGATAGTATTGGCGCAACATACAAGGACAAAACTGCATACAAAAGACAAATATAAGAAGATAATATATAAAATGATAAAATATGATGCAGCATACAGTGGCAATACAAAAAATAACGAGATAGTAGGATTAAAATATCCAGGCGTTACAGTGTGCAGGTGCACATAGATATCGAATAGACGCTCAGAGCTAATTAGTCAGAATAACTGCACAAGGAAAAAAACTGTTTAGGTGACGTGTTGGTTTTAGCTTTCACTGCACAAAGACATTTGTTGGAATCTTTGGAGCAGGTGATGCACTGGGCAAGTCAGATCAGCAATGATCTTTGCGGCCCACTTCCTTACCTTGGACTTGTATAGGACTTCATTGTGTGGTAAATTACAGTTTATGATCTTTTCACAGGCTTTGATGATGTGTTGCAGATTGGCCTTAGCGTGAACAGATACAGCACCAAACTAGACAGTTATAGATGAGGTCGGAATGGACTCGATGATGGCTGTGTAGAATTGGACCGATATGGCTTGAGGGAGATTGAATTTCCTCATTTGATGCAAAAAGAACATTCTCTGATGGGCTTTCTTAATAATGCACATCATGTTATTGTCCCACGTAAAGTTTTGTGATACCTCAGTGCTCAGAAACTTAAATGATTCTGTCATCCCAACAGCTCAGCCATTTATAGCAAATGATAGGTTTCCTGAAATCTATGATCATCTCCTGAGTTTTTTGAATGTTAAGGTCCAGATTATTATGGCTGTACTACAATGTCAGATTTTCCATCTCTTGTCTGTAGAGTATATGAACTCATCATTGTTTGAAATGTAGGTCTATTAGTGTTATGTCAACTGCTATTTGAAGAATGTTTGCAGATGAATTGCCAGAGGTACAGTCATTTGTATAAAGTGAGAAGAGTAATTGGGAACTTGGACTGTCAAGGAATAGATCTGTGTGGTGCACCAGTACTATGGGTTAATGGGTCAGGTATACAGTATGTGTGCCCAACTGCACATGCTATTTCCTATCTGTTAGAAAGTATAGGATCCAATGGCACTAGGCAGGTTGAACTGGGTGAGTTTCTTATCTAGGAGCTCTGGGATGACTGTATTGAAAGCAGAGCTAAAGTCCACACACAAGATGCCTCCACTTATCAAGGTGATGCCTCAGACTTAAATTCACTATATTATTCACAGACCTATTGGATCTTTATGGAGACCGAAATGGGTCCAGGAGGTCTTTTGTAGCATTCTTGAGCCTTAACATATCAAACCAACTAAAATAAACCATACTCATATTTTTCCTTTTGTGACCATCTGTTATAATAATTATTAATCATACAGCTTAGACACTTTTGGTCTTGTTAAAGAAGATATACCTTTCCATTTAATGCACTTTTTTCATCTTGTAGCCTCCTTGTTGTCCTATTAGTCTGCCTCTCCCCGATGGGAAGTCAGACTTTTACTTACATTGCTCCTCACTTTTGAAATTCCCTCTTTCTAGAAAGGCCCTAAACGAAAATTAATATCAAAGGGGCCGATTACAGCCTTCACAATTAGACTTGTGAATTAAGTACATCTGAGTCGAGATAAATTTGTATGAGTTGAATTAAACTATGTACTGTGGATCGTGTTATTGCCTGAAGAAGGGGCCTGAGTTGCCTCGAAAGCTTGTATATTGTAATCTTTTCAGTTAGCCAATAAAAGGTGTAATTTTGCTTGACTTTTCTCTACTATGTACTGTGGTAAATTTATTGTTTATTTCTCCTACATTAACTACTGGAGATTACATTTTGTACAAAGCCCATTTCCATTCAGTAAGTGTTTTTTTTAATAGAAATTCTTTTGTTTTGTACTTTACCCTGCATATAATGATTTTGGAGTGAGGAGATGCTACAGGAATACACTTTACTTTCCCACTGTAATATAATTTATCATCTTGGAATTGAGTGTGGTTTGCAAAAAATTAATATAGTCAGCTAGTGAGTGACCAATCATAAATAACTCTTCAGCAAGACTGTTTATATTTCAAAGGTTCACTTTACTCTGCAAAGCACATTAACAGACGTATTATCCAGTTTTCATATTTGTGTATAATATCCAGTCAATCAAATAATTAATGATGTGTTATTGCTAGTTCATACACATTGCAGAATGCAATTACTTTGTAATTAAAATACATTCATTTTAGAACATGTACGTTGTGCATCTGTTCTGGATCCTTCATATTTACAGTTATTTGTGGTGGTCTAGAAACTTGGCAGAGTGTCAGAAGATTTTGAATCCTTTACCAAAGACTGTGAATAGCTACTGACTGCCAGATTGACTGCCCATTATGGCATGCCAGAGCTGAATTAACCCAACTTTAAAAGGACTGTAAACAGTATATGGTGATATTCTGTTGCAGAAAAAAAGAGGTGCTCTTTGTTAGAAATTCAAGTTATCAAGACAATTTTAATATAGATGCTAATACAAGCATCTATATCAACACCAGTTGACAAGAATTAGGGAACATAAAAGTCAAATAAATAAACTTTTTTTGTACTTTATTATATAAACTGCATTTTGCTATTTCATAGCTGCTGTATCTAGATGTTCTGTAACTTAATTTTGATTCATAATGATTTAGGTTTAAAATAGGGTTTTTAAAATATATTACAGACACTTGATGGCACTGATAAAATGTTCAACTCAGACTTGAATTGTATTTTAATAATTATACAAAGGATACCCAGCAAAAATTACAGAAAATTAATGATTGTCATGCTAAGCACTATACAACTATGAAAACTAAGTATTTTGCAAAGGATCTGAATAATTGCCACTGAAGGCTAGATACCAATGTTGTTACTTTAGAAGAGACCCTTTCTCACATTGTTCCTGTTCCAAAGACTGCAGACACCTCTTCACGTAATGACTACAGACCAGTGGCACTTACATCTCACATCATGATGACTTTTGAGAGACTGGTCCTGGGCTATATGAGTCCTCTTGTGGTAGACCACCTGGACCCACTGCAGTTTGCCTATCGGACAAAGATTAGAGTAGAGGATGCAGTATTCTATCTGCTCCACAAGGCGTATTCTCATCAAGACAAAGCTGGCAGCACTGTGAGTATAATGTGTTTTTGATTTCTCCAGTGCCTTCAATATCATCCAGCCATCCCTGTTAAGGGGTAAACTCAGAAATATGCTCTAAAGAACCTATATGTCCGGTCACTATTCAAGGAGTAGATGTAGAGGTGGGCCACTCCATCAAGTACCTGGGGGTCCATGTTAATGGTAGGGTGGAATGGTCCCAGAACACAGAGAAACTATATAAGAAAGGGCAGAGCAGGCTCTTCTTCCTTACGACACTGCTCTCCTTATCAAAGGACATCCATCAAATCTTCTACAACACTGTGATGGCCAATGCAATTTTTCTTTGCTGTGATGTGCTGGGCTGGTAACATCTCTTCAGGAGAGGACCACCAAATCAACAAGCTATTTAAAAGGTCAAGCTCAGTTAAAGGATGCACTCTGGACCCCCTAGAGGTCATAGCAAAGGAGTGAATTAAAACAAATCTAAATGACATTGTGAGCAATGCTACACATCCCCTCTCTGACACCCTGACACTGAGGACTTTTAGCCAATGATTTACGCAACACAAGTGTGTCAAGAAACGCTATTGGGGCTCCTTTATACAAACAGCAATACATCTGCATAATGCCTCACTGGGACTGCCAAGTCAGACATTTTCTATTCTTTCTTTTAATTTTTTTTTTTACTTTTTAGTCATTCTGGTGTGTGTTCACACCATAATCTGTGTATGTGTATATATACATTTATTTATCTATTTATGTATTTATTCATTTAAAGAGCTTCTGTGAAAAAACAAATTTCTCCACGAAAATCTATCTATCTATCTATCTATCTATCTATCTATCTATCTATCTATC
>JANRMT010062814.1:120154713-120200814 GCA_026402145.1 Polypterus bichir lapradei | reverse complement strand
ATCTATCTATCTATCTATCTATCTATCTATCTATCTATCTATCTATCCACAAACTAAAGGATATTCTTGCTTCTATTGAGATAGTTGTTGATGCTATTAGATTATAATCTAAATGTGTACATACTGGTAAATCTAATGACTTAGATGGGATCATTTGTAAAACAACAACATTGTAAAATAATCTAGTGCACCTACCAAGTTGGGACCAAGAAGCAAGTCTTAAAGAAATAAATGATGTTGGCTGTTTAGTAAATGAGTGTCAGAGCTTTGAATTGCTAAACCAGAAATCATAAAAGCAAAACAAACAGAATTCAAATTGCTGGGCAAATGTAGTTCAAAATTGGAAACTAGAAAAGACAAATCCTGAAACACTTAAACATGCTTTTTTTGTGTTTAGAAATCGAGAGGAATCTTCTCTTTATTTGTCACAAACTTCAGATGGGAATAATTCACAATTTAGTAATGCTACATCAAAAACTGGTATGTGTAACCACTCATCCTCGCTTTTCAGTCACCTCAGGATCTCACATTATCCTCACCTCTTTGTTTGGATACCCTGTTCAGCAGCTTTAGATATTCCTCAAGGAACAGTTCATCCATGTTAAAAATGTGCATAGGCTTTACCTCATGCCTGACAAACCCCATGTAACTAGTGTTGCCATTATTTGCCCCTTTGGCATTCCCAGCACATTTATCCTTGTATACTTGTTTTGTTATCCTCGTCTTTCTCACTTTCTTTGATGTTGTTAGTTACAATTACACCTTCACCATGAATTCTTTTTCTTTTAGGCCTCACTGTCTCTGTGCGGCAACATAGGTTTAGGAACACTAATTGCTCAAATGCTTCTTGCTTCCAAATGAAAGACCTCTGAATTAATCAGAATTTGAAGAAGTGATACATCTAGAATGTAAACTAAAGGAGTACCCATTAAAAACTAGAACTCAACGCATCCCTAGTAAATACTGTGATGTGGTAGTGCCCATTGTGATGAGCTGGGAATTGCTACAGGACTAGGAACAAGGTGGGGAAGATAGTGGTTGGGTGCCATTTAGGCATTATTGCTTAATATATAGTCATTTCTTGCTGTTACATATTGATTATGTTTGATTATATTAATAAAAAGTATTAGGGTGTTGTACCGTGTTGGCCAATATGGATGTAATGGCAAGTCAAGCAAAATGACACTTTTTTATTGGCCAAATTGGTTTTACATTAACCTTGTACACTATTTACTTCTCATTCTGCAGATGTGGTTGAGTAATGTTGAATGCATTACTACTATCTATAACTAGAATCTTGATTAGATTTACAAGTGTTCAAAGATGTTTGAGTACGACTGATACAGAATCCTCAATACACCCTGTTCCCTGCATCATGATTTGAATGTTTTAGTGTGTTTTGGGTATTTTTCTCTTTCATTTTCTCAAAGTTAATTTTTGTGGCTGTGAAATTTATTCCCAAAAAAATGGTTGCTTCAACAGGAAGCATCCTAAGGAATGAATTAGACACTAACGCAAATGATGTCGGCCTTAATGAGACAGAAAATAACATAAAAGATCAACAAAAATTAACTTTGAGAAAATAAAAGAGAAAAATACCCAAAACACACTAAAACATTCAAATCATGATACAGGGAACAGGGTGTATTGAGGATTCCATATCAGTTGTACTCAAACATCTTTGAACACTTATAAATCTAATCAAGATTCTAGTTATAGATAGTAGTAATGCATTCAACATTATTCAACCACATCTGCAGAATGAGAAGTAAATAGAGTTCAAGGTTAATGTAAAACCAATTTGGTGGTCCATCATCTTTAGACACTATTAACACAGGCAGCCCTCAAGACAGTAGTATTCCCAGAGTACATTTTATACACAAATGAGCACTAAGCTTATTTTTCCAGCTCACCCATTTTTAAATAGTCTAATGCTACTCCATTATTAGGACTTCAAAAACCTAACACTTTACCCCAAGAATGTCTTAACAGTGAGACATCAAACATCAAAAGGTGCTCTGATAACTTTTATGAGGTAAATGAGGAAAAAGGCAAAAAATTCGCCCATAGACTTAAAAATGAAAAAGCTTTTCTATTAAAAAACATGTTTTTGTACATGTTTCGGGTGTAAAATATTTATTTTCTTTTCATTCTTGCTCAACGACATTTCAAATTTATCATAGACCGTGTTTTTTCCGGCTTCTGTGGTGGTTTGGGTAACATAACCAAAAGACATACAGTATAATGTGATTTATCATCAGAGCACACTTATCAATAATGAGCACTTGCTACAAATTACTTTAATTAAAGAAAGGATTTCTAGATACACTAGTACCTTACTGTTGGCAGGTGCCACAGCCTAGATGGTAGTTTAACTATTACAATCCTGGAGGCAACAACATCTTAGGAGGTTTGTAAAGTATGGAGTCAGATATGGAAGAGGATGCTTCAGGCTTGAACTGTCAAACTGTGCTAGCCACATGTAATGAAGGTTTACATAACATCAAAAAGGAGAGTAAAAATGAGGTCAATTAGGAAATGAAAAAGAGAATTAGGCTGACATTTCTGAATTAGCCTCTTATTTTTTAGTAATACCTTGATATATGTGACTTATTGATGGCTGCTGTCTGAAGAGTCAATAAATATACAATATCTTTATAGTAATTTAGATATTAATAGAAAGGTAGTTAAAATTTAAATAAATTAATTAAGCTAACACAAACACACACTACTGGAGTGATTTGATATTCCCAGGTCCAATACTGAGTGTGGATGGTGGGTGGGTTTGGTGCTCAGTTAGGTGTGTAATCAATATGTTCACATTGTCACCTGAGATAGCAAAAAGGTCCTGTCCAAATGGACAATTTCTTTTTTTGAGATTAATGATTTCAAAAAAGAGAAAGACAATAACAAAGCACAATTTTCAAATATAAATTTAAAACCCCACCCCTCCCCGAGCTGAACAAAAGAGTAAAAATTGAAATGAATAAAAAATACAGTTCATTGAAAAAATCCAGAGGCCTACACATTCAAATGAGCAACAGAAAAATAAAATTTATAAATTAAGTTGAATCATGGGCTCACTGTCATCCATGACTTAATCATGGAAATGGTGTCTTTCTACTTCTTGATGGTTTGAGACAATACACCATTGAACTGTGTTTCAGACAGTTCTAAAAGAACAAAGATGCAAAAACATAACCTCCAGACACAGAGAGACAGAGGTTGGGAGCATGCGCTGATAGCGAGTTGCTTGTACCCACCACACTACAAACCATCTAGATTGGGACCAAAGTGCAGCGGATGACACCACAGCACCAGACTGTAACAGCGTGAGGTTTATGACAATGGCTGAAGTGCCAATCCTGCCACCAACTCCCAGATTTTCCCTTGCAAGTTGGAGGACCTGCTTGCAGATTAACGTCATACCCAGGATGAACCAATTGAAAGTTAAAGGCCTTGCTCAAGGGCCCAACAGAGTAGAGTCACTTCTGGCATTTACGGGATTCGAATCGGCGACCTTCTGATTGCCGGTACAGATCTCTAGCCTCTTAGCCTCCAGACAGAGAAAGGAACAAATCAGTCAAGGTTCTTTCATTGGGAAGTTATACGAACTTTGTCTGCTATTGTAACTATTGAAATAATACACTGTTGATGAACAGAGAGAGAAAGAGTAGAGAAATGTAAAAGGAGCAGAGAATAAGGAGATCAAGGAGTACAGACAGATAAAATGGAGGACAGTGCAAAATTGAAAAAAATGGGCAATTGTGCCCAAGGAACTGTAATAGTGGAAGATTCCCAGAATGTGTGGAGAGGAGTCCCTGATGCATTAAGGGAACACTTGTGAGAGAATGGAACAGGAGCAAACCCATCAGGAATAGCTTTTGAGGGTAATGATAAACTCTACGAATAACTTTTGTCATTCACATGTGCATTAGAGGCAGCTTAAGGGCTTTGGTGATGGCAATTACCCCCTGAAATAGGGGTTGGCACTGTGTTCTTATGCCATCTCTTCTCTTCTCTCTACAAAATGGAACATTAACAACCACTCCATCGCTTCCATGATACGCCTGCTTGGATCCATATGACCATTTAATTCGAGAACCCACCATCTTGTTTCCTGTTCTGTTCTGAACTCGCACCTGAGATGATGTCTCCACAATTAGTGTGTACTTTTTTTTTGTGTTTCAAAACAGGGTCACTAAGTTGTTGCCCGAATTCTTTATTTTTGTTTGTTTCCTTCACTTTATATTGGTAATTTCTGGAGGAGTTTTTTTTAATGTTTTTTAAAAAAAATGTGTTCCAACACAATGTAGTTGGCAGTGTCTATTTCTGAGTACCTGTGATAGGTGTAATCAAATGGGCAAATTGACAGAAGGGACTAGGAGATGAATTGGGCCAACCAAAAAGGTAAAAACCAGAAAGTAAATGGATGTGTGAAAAAAACAGAACAGCACATAGATTTGATTTCCATAACTCGATTTGTCAAACAAAAAGCAAAACAGCATCTTAAACATATCCGTTGTCATGACATCATACACAATGCCTTGTTGGGTCACATGACTGGCAACCAGCCTGTTACTAAATATAATGGAACCACGGCCACGTGAAGAAGTCACAAAATTGTGTTAAAGGAAAACAATAAATAATAAGAAGAAACATATACTGTAAATGAAATGAAAAGCATATGAAATACAAAAATCATAATATAATATTAATGGAAGGCTCAAATCATAGCAGCTTTCTGCTGTTAGAATGTATACCCATATCCTTCACACTGTCGACACACAGGCCATCACAGAAGTAGAAGCTGACAGGGTTACATTATTAGTGCACTGTAGACAATGCATTACACAGATCAAAAGAAAATAATGCAAAACATTATCTCTGATATTTTATATCACAACCAGTCAGCAATGTTACTGAGAGATGCAGGGCAATTTACATTGCGCATGGGATTTTATAAATAAAATGTACTATTATTATTATCTTAGAATTTGAAAATGTTGAAAATCTTTTGCAGAGTGTATGATATCTGACTTGGGTGTGTGTGTTGACACAGGCATTAGGTTCACAATCACTCGTCGTTGACAGGTCTTTTGTTTGTTTTGAACAGAGCTGATGTGAATGGTGACCCAAGATAGTGCAACAATGCACAGCTAGTAAAGATGTTTTTTTGCAATAAAATGCACAGCGCAAAGACTGCATGGAAAATTAGCCACGTCTAAAACACATGGCAAAGTTTGTTTTTTTAAGAATATTGTTGCTGATTTATGATACTGTCCCCAAACAATTAGGGCGATCTAGTCACCCTACTATAACCCTTGCCACCATCAGCACAATATTTTTCAAAATCTGCATTTGTTATAAGTTTAGTTGGTGAATCCAAATTGGTTAAGTGTGTGTACAAGTTAGGGTCACATGATGGACTGGAGTCCTGTCCAGAGTCTTTTTATGCCTTACAGCCAATACTGCCAGGCCCCCGTGACTGAATTTGATTAAAGGGCTTATTATGTTATCAATAATTAATAACGAATTGCCAAACTGTATTTTTAAAAAATATATTCCAGCACATAACTGAAAAAATGTACTTTCAGTCATTGCTTTCTTTGAATGGTTTATGTTCATATTATTCATCCATCTGTCCATTTTTTTCTATTCTAGTTCAGTCCTTGGTCTCTCTGAACAATAATGAGCTGAAGACAGAAACCATTCCTGTAGGTGCAGCCTGTTCCTGATTTGTGCTTGTCCTGACTTATTTTTCTAATTGGGTTGTATGCCATCTCACTCAATCTTAAATAATTGTCTGTGCCGCAAACACATTGCTTATTCCATGCTACACAAGAGCTATGAAAATACCAAGCAAAGGGATATTTTGAAATATCCACCATGTACGTATTCCATCCATCCATGTTCCAAATCACTTTTTTCCAGTTTCCAGTGAAGAAAAGACAGAGTTTATCCTGGAGGTGTTAACACAAGGCTAAAACAATCAGGAAGGTAGGCAGGTAAATCTTATTTTATTATTAGTCCAACCATAAAAAAATAAAATGAGTGAAAATTCTTAGAATCGGAGCCATATAACAAATTCAGTAAAACAAATGTGTAAAATGTCATAAAGCTATAGAAAGAACATGATGCTGTGAAGGAATACCAAATGCAAACTGTGTTAGCATGTTTAATCGTGTACTCTGGCTCTATGCAAAGACATATTAAAGGATAAGTTCTGTTTTTACACAGGTTACAGTTAGTCAGCAGACACTTTTTATGGGCAGCACTTGGATCTTCAGCTAATTCACTTGACTTTTGTTGGAAAGCATGTCCATGACAGGAATGATAATATCCTCTATTATCAGCAGGGCAGGAAGATAGCAAACATGAAAAAGCTGAAAATTGCCACAGTTCCTTTGAGAGAGCTACTATATCATTAATGCAGAAAACTGGGTGGAAGCATTCATCTTTTTATATTTAGACTTTATTATATACAGAAGCCGAGAGAGGACGTGCAATATCATTATTTTTTTTAATTGTTTCCTTGAGATAATGGACTAATTTTATCGAGATCTCGATAAAACAAAAGATCTTGTTTTCTCGAAATTATGAAATAATTGTATCTAAAGTATAATGTTTAGCTTATTGAAGCCATGTCCTGTTTGAAATGGCAGAAGAGCAAAACTGTATTGATCAGCGCATCACATTTTTGTTCAATCAAGGGCTGACGCAGGCTGAAATATGTTTATGCCTTAGTTTAGAAAATAATAACGTTAGTGTCCGTCATTTAAGAAGACGGTTAGCAAGGCTTCAGCTGTATAGGTGTCACAATCTAAGCGAGCCTGATGCCAGGAGCAAAGGTTAAATTTCGTTTTCTTGAAATTGCGATAAAATTATTCCATTTTCTCAAGAAAACAAGTTTTTGTTTTCTCGAGATCTCGATAAAATTAGTATATTTTTTTGGGGAGACAACTTAAAAAAATAACGATATTGCACATCATCTCTTGGCTTCCATAATTTTATATATATATCTATATATCTATCTATCTCTCTCTCTCTCTCTCTCTATATATATATATATATTATTTGTTTGTCGTTTAATATTTGTTTTTGTTAACTATATTTTCATCAAGGGCAGCATGGTCGTGCAGTGGTAGCTCTGCTGCCTCGCAATAAGGAGACCTGGGTTTGCTTCCCAGTTCCTCCCAGTGTGGAGTTTGCATGTTCTCCTCGTGTCTGTGTGGGTTTCCTTCCACAGTCCAAAGACATGCAGGTTAGGTGCATTGGCGATCCTAAATTGTCCTTAGGGTGTGCTGTGTGTGTGTGTGAGTGTTCGTGTCCTGCGATGGGCTGGCGCCCTGCCCTGGATTTGTTCCTGCCTTGCGCCCAGTGCTGGCTGCTCCAGCAGACCCCCGTGACTCTGTAGTTAGGATATAGCAGGTTGGATAATGGATGGATGGATATTTTCATCATGTATTATTCTTATTGTAACAATGTTGTAGTGGTAATATAATTATATCAACCTAATAATAATATTAATTTAATTGCCTTTTTTTTTCGTCATCAAAAATTCTCAAACAATTTAAAAAAAACGTAATTTTCCTCCCGGGCAACACCAGGGTGGTATTTTCTGTACATCGCTTAAATCATCCGAGATCAGATGCCTCATCTTGGATGAGTTAATGCCAGTGACACTCATCCGGGATCGGTCGGTTTTGTCAAACGCAGCGGTGTAGTAGATTAGTCTAGCTGGATCTAATCATCCGAAATGAATGTGCGCCCGCGTTGATTGAAAAGCCCATATATATTGAGTCTAGAAAACATGATCAGCAGGAGCAGCAGGAGCAGGACCTTTTATTCGAAGGATATGAAGGAATTTCAAGATTCAAGGGGTAACACTGCAAAAGCAGCCCAAACCAGAAAAGACGGCTAGCAAAAAGTGGCCGACAAATTAAACGCTAAGTAGTGTGCATTGTACTTACTGAATGCAGTGTTTCATTTCCTATGTGTCAGATTAATTATTATTTATTTTAGTCATAATTCCAGATCAAATGTGAGCACAAGGAGAACATGGGAACAGGTTAAAGTGAAGTACATGAATATACTTCAACTGGTAAATATTGAACTATTAAAGAATTGTTGACATAAAGAATCATATATAATATAAAAAACATTAATCTTAAAGCTAACAAGAAGGCAGACAAGCAAAAAACAGGTGGAGGTCCACGCGGTCCAGACCTAACCCCTGCAGAAGAGTTGGCTCTCCAGCAAAATGCCCATCGCCCTGTTTCTGAGGGCATTTTTTTTTTGTTGGGTCAGTTGCAGGGAATGTCATATCCCTAGAACTTGTGTCTGACCAACGACATATTGAGGAAGGTCAAATATTTGATGAAGACACTGTGTCTGATTATTCATCAGGAGGAGAGGTACATTTTCCAAATAATGTTTAATCAAACTCCACTCTGATCAGTCCCATGTGCCCCAATCACATTTGGAAATCCTGGGTAATGAGAATGTTAGGCTAATTGTGAGATTCTTTATGGAACTGTGGGTGTTTTTGCCTGTGTACCTGCAATGGCATGAAACGCTTCTTTTATTGTCTGCACACGCAGGTGTCCAGGAAACACTATGAAAACCTGAAGGAAATATTTCAGAGCCAAACAGACTTTACTTTTAGATAGATTTTCCGCATCGCCTACGGTATATACTGTATAAAAAAGTTCTGCTTGCAAAAAAACTCAAAGCAATGCATACTGTCTGTGTGGTTGTCAGAGCCCGACCTCCCCTAGTTTGACTTCAAATATAAGGTGCTAATAAATCTTTGAGGTACAATATTCCCCCTCGGCTAAAGCGGTATCTTTCGAAAAGAATTTCCTCCAGGAGCAATAAAGGATCTTGCCAATCGCGCAAAACCCTCTCTATAAGAAATTCTCTTCTTATAATTTGCGCACCAATATCAATTGTTCGCTCATTCATGAACGGCAAAGCCATGACTGAATGAATTCCATGCACAGAAACTGATTAAGTGTGTGAGCTAATCCTTGTTTACATAGAACAAACCTGCTCCGAGCAGGTTTGAGGATTTGGATGTGCTGCTATGACAACACATCCAGCAAGAGTTTCGAAAAACCGACAGATCCAGGATCATGCCAGATTGTCAACAATTACATCTGGCTAAACGAGTAATCCACGTACGAAAGCCCCCCAGGTATTTCAGCTATGTATTGTGAATGTCACCCGGGCACAGACAGGCAGACATGTTGTTTTTCACCCACCACACGTTTATTTACAAATATATTCACAAGTTCAAAAGTGCTCACACAACCCCCAAAGTCCTGGCCACACACACAATTCCTTTCTTCGGGCCGCCTCCACACTCTCTTCTCCTGCTTAGTCCTTCTTCCACCCGACTCCAGCCCCAAATGAAGGGAGGCGGCCCCTTTTATTATCACCTGGATGTGCTCCAGGTGGGTTCCGGCAATCTTCCACGGACAAACCCCCATGTGGTGGAAGTGCCGGCTGCATCCCCGGAAGCACTCCGGGTGTCCCTGCTCCTCTTCCCCCCAGCACTACCTGGTGTGGTGGAAGTGCTGAGGTCCAGGGCTCCAAAGGCATGGGGGAGCCCCCTACAGGGTGGAGCTTCAAAGGTCTGTACCCGTGGCCCTCAAAGGAACCAGGGCGGTCGCCCCCAGATGGTCTGGGGAAGGCACAAGCCCTCCTCTGGTCCTCCTGGGTGTCCCGGCCGGGTCGCCACCCCAGCCACCTCTGACAATATATATATATATATATATATATATATACTGTATATATGCTCTCTAAATATAAAATCCTAAGCCTAAAAGTGCAATGACTTTATGTTACGTTTTTATGCCACATTTTTTGTCATGCTTTAAATCGGGCTTATTTTAAAACCTACATGTATATGTTTGGTATCATTCTTTTCAGAATTTATGTAGCCTTAATGTGATGTTGTTAGATTTTCAGATTCTCATTCCATTTTTATATTGTAAACTAAACAATATGAAGAACTCACGTCCCGCGAGACAAGACTTAACCAAGAGTGCCAAGAGATTTAGCCATACCCCCAGGCTGGAAATAAAAGACAAAGTGTAGGATAGCTGCCGTACAGGCTTTTAAATGTTCGAAGCGCCGCATGAGATGCAGATCATGTGGCATGGCAGAAGCAGCAGCAAGCTAGCATCTGATTGAGCAAAGAGGAGGTAAAAAAAAACTGTGTTTCCCATTGTATCACTGCTTAAGAGGGCGTTTCAGAGGAGTGACCGCATTTCCTTAGGGTGTGTTCAGCCCCCCTCTTCACAACGCGAGTGGCAGACTGGCTGCAACTTGGGGTTGAGCGTCAATGGCGCCGGGGGCTTGCCCCCTAGTATATATAAATTTATATTGTCACACACGTGTGCATGGGAGGCAGCAAAAAGGACTCAAAAGAAGGTAATTCCCCATCAGACCAGGGGGTGGCAGAGTGCATTAATCCTTTTTCTTATCTTGCCGCAGACCAAATGCGGGAAATTCCGCCTGGCTCGCAGGAAGACATAACTCCCAGGTTCCACCCCAGAAGATGTCACTTCCGGTTCCACCTCACAAGAAGTCGTAGCCCAATGACCTAATTTCTGGTTCCATTCCCAAGATCCCTTCTCTTCCTGCTGTCCAACTATATATCTGTCATGTTTACTGACCTGTGCAGTTCTGTTTTGGATCCTTGTCTGTAAAGACTATTTTCTCAACCTTGTTTCACATTTTGTAGCCAATTCTCAAGTATATGGGAGGCTGCCCCAAACCTGTTTGTATGTCAAGGCTTGATTATTTACCACTATATATATATATCTCAGCCTGTCCCTGTCTATCTGGACCATGTACATTGTCCCAGCGCCCATTTGTGGTTTTGTGTACACATTTTCATTTTGTTCCTTCCCACATCCCAAAGACATACGTGTAAAGTTAAATACCAGCTCTTGACCGGCCCCATATGAGTGAGTAGACTCCAGCCCTGATGTGAATCTGAACTTCAATAAAGCTTGGCAGGATCACTGAACTCTTTTAAGCTGATTCTACCACTCGTAGCATAGAGCAGTAGGCTTATATTTTTAGAGTTAACCATTGTCTGAAGTTGGATCTGAACAGGATGACTTATGGCTACAAATGCAATTTTCTAGCACAAAAAAAAAAAATACTGACAACTGCACCTGACAACTCCACCAGCATACATGGGGCATAACCATTAAGGAGT
This sequence comes from Polypterus bichir lapradei, assembly GCA_026402145.1. Taxonomy (NCBI): domain Eukaryota; kingdom Metazoa; phylum Chordata; class Cladistia; order Polypteriformes; family Polypteridae; genus Polypterus; species Polypterus bichir. The sequence continues at coordinate 120,189,578 of JANRMT010062814.1, read as the reverse complement.
CATTGTGATAACAAACATTCCTACAATATGAGGAATGCAATCCTTTTACAAAAGCAGTAGGCCCCTATTTAAAATGATATGCACATCATAGTCAGCAGTCCTGTAGCATTACCTTATAGGCAATTGTTCAGCTTACACTTTTAATTTGTGTCAATGCTAAGAGCCTGTATGGATATCAAAATACATTTTCACTGTTGGTGTGAGTAACTTATATTTAATAGTGAAGTGAAAAAGTGCTATGTGAGCATTAGGGGCAGTCTATTATGATCTCTCTTCATAACAGCCTGCTATTAGCAATTTGCTACCATCCTACCTGGCAGCCTAGTGCAGTTTTTTGGAGTTATACCAAATTTAATACACTGGATAGTACAACATTTAAATGTTTGTTGCATAAAGCGTTTAAAGAAGTTGCAACAAATGGAGGCATTTCTGTTGGAATAGATAGAATACAAACATGTCTAAAAGTGACTGTGATTTGATTACCAATAAAGCGTACTCTGTATATGTAATTTTACGGTCATCTACAAATGGCACATTCCCTGTCTTAGAAGATGAAGTAGAACAAGACTCTCAGGCAAAAGGCTTTTGATTTTTCTGAAACTTTATAATAAAAACTGAAATTCTATATTTATTTTCTGTGTGGAGTTTCCATGTTCCATACTTTTAGGTTATTTTGTAACCCTGAACTGGCCCATCATGGTCTGGCTCCTGCTTTTTGCACATTGCTGTCAAAGATAATCTCTAACACATTCACCCTGGTTAGAAAAAATACAAATGAATGGATAAAGGGAAAACGAGATGAAGAAGAAAAATTACCAGGCTCCATTGTGAGTTACCAGAAATATTAATCAAGACTTTGGCCAAAATAAAACCACATAGGATGGTTAAAAATAAATAAATGTTGCCAAAATAACTGTACTAGAATGTAACCAGAATCATTTATGAAGCATGACAACTTTTTGGTAGACATGCCTTTTCAACATTGCATGGAGGTCAGGTACAGTACCTCTGGACTGGCAAACTGGGGTGGTGGTCCCCATTTTTAGGAAAGGGGACCAAAGGGAGTGTTCTAACTTTAGGGGGCATCATACTTCTCAGCCTCCCTCAGGCTGTCAGGGTTCTGGAAAGGAGGATGTTGGTCGAACCTTGGATTCAAGAGAAACAATACAGATTTTGTCTTGGGTATGGAACACTGGACCAGCTTTTTACCCTCACAAGAATTCAGGAGGGTTATGTGTGTTTTGTGGACTTGGAAAAGGCATACGACTGTGTCCCTCTGGGGTTTGCTGTGGGGTCTGCTTTAGGAGTATGAAGTACTGGGCAAGCTATTGTGGGCAATTTCGTCACTACTGTACCCACAGTAAGTCAAACACCTTCCCAGTAGGTGTGGGACTCCACCACGCTGCCCTTTGTCACAGATTCTGTTCATAATTTTCATGGAAAGAATTTCTAGGTGCAGCCAAGGAGTAGAGGGATCAAGTTGAATGGACTCATGATCGTGTCTCTGCTTTCTGCAGATGATGTGGTCCTGTTGGCCTTCAATGGGCTGTGACCTTAGACATGCACTGGGGCGTATTGCAGCTGAGAGTGAAGTGGCCGGGATGAGAACCAACACCTCCAAGACTGCAGTCATGGTTCTCAGCCGTAAAAGCTGCCTCAAGCGGAAGGGTTTAAATATCTTGGGATCTTATTCATGATTGATTGACACAGTGAGCCTGAGATCGACAGACTGATTGGAGCACTGGATGTTGTACTGGTCATTCGTGGTGTAGAGGGAGCTGCTGAGTTGCTCAGTTTACTAGTCAACATTCCTATCCTCACCTATGATCACAAGCTATGGGTACTGACCGAAAGAACTAGATTGCGGACACAAGAGGCAAAAACGAGTTTCCTTTGCAGGCTGTCTGGGTTCAGCCATAAAGATTGGATGAGAAGCCCATACTTTTGGGAGCAGCTAAAAATAGATCCACTGCTTTTCCACATTGAAAGGAACCAGTTGAGGTGGTTCAGGCAATGGATTAGGATGCCTCCTGGATGCTTCCATGGGGAGGTGTTTTGGGCATATCCTACTGGGAGGATAACTCAAGGTAGTCCCTGGACATGCTGGAGATATTATACCTCTTGGCTGGCTTGGGAATGACTGAGTATTACCCTCCTGGAAGAGTTGGCAGAGGAGAGGTACTGTATGTCTGGACATCATTGGTTAGACTGCTGCTTCCGTGACCTGGACCCAGATAACTGGCAGAAAACGGGTGGATGTTGAACTTTTTGAAATCACCCAGAGCTTGGATGTCATTCTTGCGGTACAGGGCTCATGTGATGATGTCACACATTGCAAAGTTGTTAGGTAGCTAGTAAAGATTGCCATTTTTAACAATAAAATGGCACAGCAATAAAGAAAATATACAAAATGTAAACCACTGTAAAAAAATCAACAACAACTATATCCAAAAATGAACCATAAAATGCCAAAACTAAAACCATAACACTTTGGGACTCCTTGATAATATAATTAATTTGAAGCGCTGATAACTCCATATAATTTGCAGTGACTTTCTCAAAACTTTGAATGCATCTGTTTGAGAATATTTTGTATAAGTGTGGGATTTGGGAGCTAATTGCTTCAGGCAGCCTGTTATTAAGTCTCTGGTTTGTTGCTTATTGTATGTATGTTATGAAAGTGATCTTACAAAAGCAAAGCATTTTTAGCAGTTCTGTGTATTGTTCAATGATTTCTTGAAATATAGCTGGATTCTTCTTCTGGCATTATATTAGGTGGGACTTGGGACACAGATGGCTTTTAATTTATAAATACTGGTTGTGTTTGTAGATGGCACCCTAAGGAAATTCAATCTTGACTGCAGCACAGTTTTTGTAATAAAGCAAACCATAAAGGTATTGTTCTCCACTATCACAAATAGCAGTTCCAACTATTGCCTCACACATGAAAAATAAAATAATACTACCTGTTTCATTCATTTATTCATGGAGTGGCTGCTGCTTCACCACCTGAGGCCACAGGTCCGCCACGCCCTCGACCCTTTGCAGTTCGTATATCAGGAGAAGGTGGGAGTGGAGGATGCCATCGTCTATATGCTAGTTATATGCTAGTATATGCCATGTGTTATATGGGAGTAGATTCACACCTGGTGGCATGGATCATGGACTATCTTACAGACAGACCTCAGTATGTGCGTCTCGGGAACTGCAGGTCTGACATTGTGGTCAGCAACACAGGAGCACCGCAGGGGACAGTACTTTCTCCGGTCCTGTTCAGCTTATATACATCGGACTGCCAATACAAATCGGAGTCCTGTCATGTGCAAAAGTTCGCTGATGACACTGCTATCATGGGCTGCATCAGGAGTGGGCAGGAGGAGGAGTATAGGAACCTAATCAAGGACTTTGTTAAATGGTGCGACTCAAGCCACTTACCCCCTAAACACCAGCAAAACCAAGGAACTAGTGGTGGATTTTAGGAGACCCAGGCCCCTCCTGGACCCCGTGGTCATCAGAGGTGACTGTGTGCAGAGGGTGCAGACATATAAATACCTGGGAGTGCAGCTGGATGATAAATTGGACTGGACTACCAATATTGATGCTCTGTGCAAGAGATGACAGAGTCGACTATTCTTCCTTAGAAGACTGGCGTCCTTCAACATCTGCAATAAGATGCTGCAGATGTTCTACCAGACGGTTGTGGCGAGTGCCCTCTTCTACGCGGTGGTGTGCTGGGGAGGCAGCATAAAGAAGAAGGACGCCTCACGCCTTGACAAACTGGTGAGGAAGGCAGGCTCTATTGTAGGCATGGAGCTGGACAATTTGACATCCGTGGCGTTGAGCAGGCTCCTGTCAATCATGGAGAATCCACTGCATCCACTGAACAGTATCATCTCCAGACAGAGGAGCAGCTTCTGCGACAGACTTCTGTCACTGTCCTGCTCCACTGACAGACTGAGGAGATCATTCCTCCCCCACACTATGCGACTCTTCGATTCTACCCGGGGGGGATAAACGTTAATATTATACAAAGTTATTGTCTGTTTTACCTGCATTTTTATCACTCTTTAATTTAATATTGTTTTTTATCAGTATGCTACTGCTGGAGTAAGTGAATTTCCCCTTGGGATTAATAAAATATCTATCTATCTATCTATCTATCTATCTACAGTATAATTAAGTGCAAGAAAAATCTATGACAATCAGATATTCTTTTGACAATGACAGTGAGTATGTTTTTAAATGCTGGATGGAACCCAATTCTGATTTCCTCTGCCATTTTTCTGACTGTCATCAGTCAATTCTCTTTGATGAGCTTCTTGATTCCATTCTTTGTTGCTTTTCGAAGATACACTCTCAACAACTACTGAGCAACTACTAAGTTCTACACCCTATTCTTGGCACTGCTACTTACTATTTAGGATAAAACCCAGGGAAGATAAGGAGGCTCATGCTAGGCCTTATGCTTTTCTATTTGCATGTTAAATGGAAGTGCGTTTTGAGTTCTGTGTGGACTTTCCATGTGTTATGCTTTTAGGTTGGCATGCTTGTTAAAATCAAGTGTGGAATTTCCTCCTTCACAAAAATTCGTTCAGCATGGTTTGCATGTAGGACTATGATTGCAAGTGCTGAAACAATTATTTCAGACCAAAATGAACTTTTAATGAGCTGCACATGAACTTGTACACTTCCCTGTCTTTCATTTTCTTATTCAAAGAAACTTGGGCTCAAAGGTAGAACCTGGCACGCACTAAGCCACAATCACAAACTCAACCCCACCTGGACATAGCCAAACACTATAGGAAGGTATTTTTTCCAAAATAACATCAATATGCTCCCCACAGAGCACTGGAACAATCTAGACAAGAACAGGCCATTAACAGTACAATAAAGCTTGCCAGTCCTATCCACTTAATTCTACCAAAATAACATCAAGTCGAGTTTTAAAAGTCCCAAAAGTCCTACTGTCTACCACACTACTTGGTAACTTATTTCATGTGCCTATTGTTCTCAGTGTGAAGAAAACCTTCCTAATGTTTGTGCAGAATTTACCCTTAACAAGTTTCCAACTGTGTCCCTGTGTTCTTGATGAACTCATTTTAAAACAACAGTCTTGATCCAATGTACTAATTCCCTTCATAATTTTAATCTTTTAAATCTTTCATGGTTTTCCCTTAATCTTCTTTTGCTTAGACTGAAAAGGCTCAGATCTTTTAATCTTTCCTCATAATTCAACCCCTGTAGCCCTGGAATCACTCTTTTCTGGATCTTTTCTAGTGCTGCTATGTCTTTTTTGTAGCTTGAAAACCAAAACTATACACAGAACTCCAGATGAGGCCTTACCAGTGCATAACCTCCTTGGACTTGTAAAGATATCTCAGTGCTGAGGCTATAATTCTAAATAATTATAAATCCTAATGATGACCACAATGGAAAATGTCAGCATTAAAAATTACATTTGGAAAATTTTAGCATCCAGCAATGATCCACTAAGCACAGTTAATATTATTAATAATGGAATGGGTAATGTATATCTAATAAACTTTTAGGACCTTCTGTATTGGTTTCAAATTGTAACTTTTAGCTTAATAAATATTACATATTGTCATTTTGTTTATTACATAATTCAGACAACTGGTGAAGTTATATTTACCTGCAATCCTCTCAAAGATCCAATTTAGAATTCAAACAGGCTCGAGATTTTTTCTCCTGCATATCTCCCAGCAGGCAGGATGAATCATTCCATTTACGTTTGGCAACAAAGGCGGCAACAGCATCAGTGTTGGAGTTGGGAATATAAAAGATAATAATTCAGCATTTGATGTAATTATTCAGATCCCTAAAAAAGGAAATTAATCTATAAATATTATCAGTCTTCTTGTATTGAATCGAAGTCTCAATTTTCACTTTGTAAAAGATACATTTGTATCTTTAATTGTTCCAGTTTGAATGACATGTAATGAAAAGCTATTTAAAAAAGGTTATTTTTCCGAATGAACAATGGTAGAAGCCTGCAGTAAATTCGGCAATAATATATTTCTGTTTTCTATGTTACTTTTGTCTTTAAGATTTAAATTCTCACAGATAAGACAACATATGCTTGTGTGTGCTGTATAAATGTTTATATACTTAAATATTGTGAAGGATTGTCCATCTGGCAAGAGACTACCAGGGAGAAGGGAACCACTACAATGGCACAGAGCAGCAAAAAAAAAGTTTCACAGACAATCTTGAGATACAGCAGGGGAGGGAACCATACCGGCAGCAAAGGAGAGTGTGTGTGTGTGTGTGTGTGTGTGTGTGAATGTATATGTATTAGTGTGGAGACAACAGGGGTCACTAGGCAGCAGTACACCTTATATGTGTGATGTGTACTCTGGAAGACAAAAACACCAGCATAAACAACACAGAGAGAGAAGCAAAGTGGGCAGAAGAAGGAAACCACTTCCCTGGATGCTAGGAGGGAGCTGTTGATAAGGATGCTGTAATTGCAGGTACCAGTAATTGGGCCCATGATTATTAAAGAAACAACATATTCAGAAAAGATTTGTTGCTAAGAAAATTGCAATAAATATTATCTTATTGAGATTGGAATTAATAAAGTTTACCAAATCTAATTTAATATAATCTAACTAGCCATGTGCGCCCAACTACGTGTGTGAAGGGCTCCCTGTTTAAACGCAGCTGCCAGTTGTGAACTGGGCCCTTCGTCGCACAGCATTATGATTTTTTATAAGGGAAACAAAATTACAAAAGAAAACCCTTGGACATTGGTTCGATAGGAACAGCCTACTCGGAATCACTGTCCGAATAGTAATTATGTGGTGGTGTAGGAGCATTTGTGCTTCTGTCTGTTCACAGTCCGTCTCGTTTCACGACGCTGTCATTTCCTCTCACGATCTCTTCTCAACCTTTCTCCAATTTCGCAGGTTGCTTTGTGGCAATCCAAAGAGTAAGGCAATATACACGAAGCAATGGTTATAAAAGGGGGACACATAGGTATCCAGCCTCTTTAAAGCATAAATAGGGATCACTTCACTGACATGTGAACAAACCACAGTACAACTGTGAGACGTGCAGCACTCGCTGGCTACAACATAACAATAATAATTTCCAGAACGTGCTGTTACGTTGTCATTCATTTTACCCAGTGTCTTTCTTTCATTCATATGTTACATATGCACGTACCTTTTATCTTCGGCAATCTCATTCTCTAACCAGGCCTCAGGAGCTAATCAGCGTAACACTGTCCACCACCCCTTTCATTATTCCGGCACATTGTTCACATCCATGAGTAACAACAACGTACTAAACTGGAAGGTGGTCTATGCATGCGTGGAATTCGCGGACAAGCAAAGATCAAGATCTAAATGAAGATTATATATAAAGAAAAGATTAGTTAATTTACAGCATAACAATTTGTTTAGTTTGAATGTCTGTGTTTTGAGGTGTGACTGTCGTACTACAGTCTTCAGTAATATAAGCCTGGAGGAGATTCTTAATGCAGTGCTTATGTTTTAGCTGTCTTTCTACTGCCATCTAGTGCTTCTTCTAATTCATTCGCGGACAAACAAAGATCAAGATCCAAATGAAGATTATATATAGAGATTGGTGGATATGTTGCCTTTCATTCAGCATATTCCTGTCTTACTTCTATTACCTTTTTGATAAGGGTTCCTGGAACTACCCAAGAAATTTGTTGAATCACTTGGCTCTTGCTGCAAATCTAGAACCTGAGCCAAAGCTGAAAACAACTGATTAGTTGTGAACTAAACTTTCCAGCAGACGACCAGATTCACATTTTTCTTCTACCTAAACACCCTATACTTGTCGTTATTAGATTTGGGTTTTGCAATATTCACTTGAAATACAAACACAGTAAGCCTCTGACAATACACAAGCACTTATTAAAAAAGGGCTGATGGCAGTGTTCAATGCAACTTGATTACTTGATCCGTAAGTAAATATTCAACTACAGGGAGATTCACTCGAAAGAGACCCCGAATGTTCTGTAATAACTCTTGCTAGGATGAAGCAATCTATTCGAAGCAACGTGTTATGTGCTCCTCAGTATATGGAATTTCAAACAACCCAGGATGCTCCTGTGTCGGAGTGATGAGGTAGGCCATGGGCAGCCATCGTGACGTTTAACCTCCGTTTGCAACTTCGAGTTCTCATCAGGATGGCGGTGTACAGTATTGAGCAGTGTGTCTTCATGGTGCGAACCTATTGGGTCACCAATTTGTTTAAGTGATATCAGAATCAACTGGATGATTGTGAGTTAATGGAAGGTTATTTTCAGCACGATGGAGCAATGTGTCACACATTCGCAAGGAGCATGGCAGAAATTGAGTCCTTCTTTGGCAACAGGTTAATTTCAAGGAGCCTATGTCTAGGTATATAGTGCATTTTTTTGGTTCAAATTGCTTCATCCTAATGGGAGTTACAAAAGAATATTCTCTGAATAATTAAAATACTGAGATGCATACGTGATATAATTTAATGATGATAGGAGTTAAAGCATGTTATTAAACATGAGAACATGGTGGTGCAGTGATTGTTCATGTCTCACGCAAGATGCTTGCTGTGCCATGTGCGACCTTCGATGAAATACTTTATTGTAGCAGTACTGTCTCTTTCAAAAGTACCCACCCCCAATTCCTGTCCTTACTTCTCTTTCTCCAAATACCCAATCGCCACACAATCAGCTCAGTAATAGACGTTAAGCCATCTGTAAGCTTAGAACGCTGATTCTTCAAAACTTTAAAGGAATGTTGAAATATCTTCGTAGTACATGTTTAATTATTCTATCCATCTATCCTTCCAGTGTTGCGCCAGCACCAGTAAGAATACAGCATGAAGCAGGAACAATCCGTGAACGGAGCGCCAGCTCCTTGCTAGCGCTGCGGCACCGTGTCCTCACATGTTTAATTATTAACAATATAGATTATTTAAATAAAGTTAAAGTTTTATCTGTACAATATAATAAACATATTTTGCTGCATTTCATCTTAAAAATGATATCGTCATCATATATAAATAGGCGCTTTATAAAGTGGCTCAGGTTGTGCAATATTATAACTGTAGTGCAAGTTTACAGTGAGGTAATTGTACTTATAAGTACAAACAGTTCTACAAGGAGCACTTGATGGACTGATTGAGTGCATTAATAGTTCTTGGGATGAAACTGTTTCTGAACCGCAAGGTCCGTACAGGAAAGGCTCTGAAGCGTTTGCCGTGTGAGAGCAGTTCAATAGAGAGCATGGCTGAGGCAACGTGTGCTTGATGCTGTATACCAATGATTCTCTTTCCAATCAGCTGCTGTAGATATGTGATTCCCTACTCAGATATAGTGATATAAATACTCTGAGTGGTGCAGTGAGAGTAATATGGAAAAAGATGATCCGCTTTGGCAACCCCTAACAGGAGAAGCTGAAAGAAGAAAAAGAAGGTGCAGTGAGAGTAACAACACTAAAGCAGCTATGGTATTTGGAATACTTTGGCTATTCCCTGGACCATTATATTGTTACAGGTTAATTATATTCTGATTAACAAAAACCTGATAAGGGCTGTTCAATCCCTGTATAACCAGTGTCAGAGCTTGGTCTGCATTGCCGGCAGTAAGTCGTTTCCAGTGAGAGTTGGACTCTGCCAGGGCTGCCCTTTGTCACCGATTCTGTTCATAACTTTTATGGACAGAATTTCTAGGTGCAGCCAGGGTGTTGAGGGGGTCCAGTTTGGACAGGATTGGGTCACTGCTTTTTGCAGATGATGTTGCCCTGTTTGCTTCATCAGGCCATGATCTTCAGCTCTCTTTGGATCGGTTCGCAGCTGAGTTTGAAGCGGCTGGGATGGAAATCAGCACCTCCAAATCTGAGATCATGGTCCTCAGCCGAAAAAGGGTGGAGTGCCCTCTTAGGGTTGGTGGTGAGATCCTGCCCCAAGTGGAGGAGTTCAAGTATCTCGGGGTCTTGTTCACGACTGAGGGAAGAATGGAGTGTGAGATCGACAGGCGGATTGGTTTGGCATCCGCAGTGATGCGGGCTCTGCATCGGACTGTTGTGGTGAAAAAGGAGCTGAGCCGTATGGCAAAGCTCTCAATTTACCAGTTCCTACCCTCACCTATGGTCATGAGCTATGGGTAGTGACCAAAATAACGAGATCGCGAATACAAGCGGCTGAAATGAGTTTCCTCCGCAGGGTGTCTGGGCTTTCCCTTAAAGATAAGGTGAGAAGCTCAGTCATCTGGGAGGTGCTCAGAGTAGAGCCACTGCTCCTCCGCATCGAGAGGAGTCAGATGAGGTGGCTCGGGCATCTGATCAGGATGCCTCCTGGATGCCTTCCTGGTGAGGTGTTCTGGGCACGTCCAACCGGGACGAGGGCACGGGGAATACCCAGGACACACTGGAGGGACTATGTCTCCCGGCTGGCCTGGGAACACCTCAGGATTCCCCCGGAAGATCTAGAAGAAGTGGCAGAGGAGAGGGAAGTCTGGGCATCTCTGCTCAAGCTGCTGCCCCTTCGACCCGATCTCGGATAAGCAGAAAAAGATGGATGGATGGATAATTACAATCAGATGCCTTAAACTAATAAACAATATGCACTTAGTTTCAGTGTATACTGTATGATAAAGCCGCGTCAGGGATGTGGATCAAAAAAAGAAAGGGTAACCACACTTACCACACATAGCACTGCTTCAACACTGGGTGTCGCCAGTTTGCAAAACCGAGCAAAGAACTTGCGTATTCCAGGGTTGCAGCTACCGTGAAAATGTGCATGGCTTTATGCCAAGTTTAGGTTTTATAGATTGCGATTTGAACGTGGAAACGTTCATACGCAACATTTTTGTGTGTATGCACGGTTTATACATGAGGCCCCATAAGGTGAACTGGAATCTTAGTCTGTAATGGGCCAAGGTCAGAATAAGGAAAACTAAACTAAAAACCATCAAACATTAATTAATCAGAGTTGCAAACAACTGCACTCATATATTTGATTTGAATTTATTCAGAATCTTCTTGTTGTGGTCCAGGATAAATGGGTGTCTAAACAAGTGCAGGTATTTAAAAAAAGAAATAATGCAGCTCAAGCCTCATTGGTGTGTGGGAAGAAATCTGTGCGACTGTGGATAACTTAACAAGGGTATTGGCCAATAGCTTATTTATGCACAGAAGTGCATTTGGCACAGCCATCCCTCATTGAGGCTCCATGGATCATTTAGTGCATTGGCACTCACAGGATCATAAAATCGTCTGAGAACAAAAGAAATTGAGATGAATAAATTAAGATGACAGAGAAAGAAAGCACAGCAGAATCGGATTGGAGCCAGTGCGGTGTGAAGGAGGTGAGCGGTTGGAGAAGTCCCATGGAGGAGTGTAAGCAGAGGCTTTTAAAGCACTGATCATCCCTGCTGATTTTAAGGAGCAGGGATGGTTAAGTATTCCAGGGGTCCTGCTGGACTGAAGGAATGGTGGCAGGTTGATGGAGTCCCACTTTGAGCGTCCCAGTGGGCACCGTTGGAGGTGGCTGGGGCGAGAGTCAGTTTGTTGACCGCATGTGCTGGGGTCTGAGCTATGGGTGAGACAGGAGAAAGAGATCACTGGGGAACTAAATGGATGGAAACAATTCTGACTGACTTCATCATCAATTTTAACTATTTATTGCATTTATTTATTGATTTTAACTTCCTCACGTAGCACCGTTTTTATGGATTATTTATTTGGACACTGTTTTATAAACACACTTTACACTTTTTGCACCATATTTGTTATTTGTGTCCTTATTTGCCCCCCTAGTACTTGGTTATGGCTGTCAATGTGCCGCAGAAAGGAAGCTGCCTATGGCTGCCAGCACCCAGAACGTCACACTTGGACAGTTGTAAATAGTGCACTGGCATTTTATACTTGCCAAAGTCATTACTACCAACAGCCAATTTGGAACAAGCACAAAATGGTGCTGCCCATTACTGAATAAATAATACAAGATGGCAGCTTGGGAAAATAAAAATATAACGTTAAATATGACTGATATGTCTAAAACGGAAACTAATTAAAATTCATGTTTTGCATGTTCCCAAACTATAGTACATATTTATACTGTATTCTTTCTGTATATTTAAATGCTTACTTTGTGGTGTTTTATTTTTTTAATTCACTTTTCCTTTGGAATTTGCTTTCTTAATAGTATCTGAACATAGACAATTAATGTTGAGCAGAACAGACACAAACACTAATGACTTTGAAAGAAGCAACTATTTCAGTGCTACTGACTTGTGTGCTTATTAGTAAATAATTGTCAAATAACAAGAACATCTATAATTCACTAAGGGCACGCAAGACAGTGAGCACAAGCAAGACAGAGAGCCCCGCCCGCCAACTCACAGAGCCCCGCCCACCAACTCTAAGACCATGGGATATGCTTGACAGAGCCCCACCCGCCAACTCTAACCCTCCTACCGTGTCATGGGATACACATGACAGAGCCACGCACGCCAACTGTAACCGTCCTCCCGCGTCCAGTGTCACTCTCGAGGCATGTGCACTGCCTGTTCATGTGTCCGCACGCAACAACTCACCAAACACAGCCTCTGTCGCTTTCGTCTGTGAAAAAGTCCACATGCACCTCTGAGCCACGTTGACTTTTCACTGCACGCAAGACAGAGAGCCACGACCGCCAACTCACAGAGCCCCTCCCACCAACTCTAACAGAGCCCCGCCCATGGGTTACACATGAAAGAGCCACGGACGCCCACTCTAACCCTCCTCCCACTTGCGTTTGCAATGATATGCGTCATATGCTACGCAGCGGGTTGTTTAGTTAAAAATATTTAAGAGGAAATGGAATTAATTCTTACCCATCTAAAACATAAATTCCTGCTTCCTTCAGTAAAAAATTGCCATAACCTTTTAGCAATTTTCATATTGTGGTATAAAAAAAACATAGAAACTAGGAAATAACAGCTTGCTTAATTAAGGTAGGAGTCTAATTACAAGGAGAAATGGGTTGGGGCAAAAACCTGAAGCCATGTGGAGCCGCCAGCACTGAACGTTGAGAACCGCTGCTTCAGACAATGATCACAGAAAAGTCAGAAAATTACTCCATTAATTTTGTGATTAGCAATACACACAGGTGTTTATATTCTTAATATGTGGAATATCATGTTTATTTGACCCTTATTTACTTCAGGATTTTTTTTCCAAACATCCAAGATTCAGAAAATGAAACAAGACAAATTTTACTATGCTTACAAATAGAGCAAGTGATTCCAACAGTCCTTGTCACTTTACAAAAATGAGTTTATTATTAGATGTGATGTCTTTCAGTGTAATAGGAGAGCTTGTGGCCTGTTAACATGGCAAAAATCTGAGGCCTGGCACATTCCAGAGTAAAAATAACTGGGAGAGAAATGGGTTAGTGGTGGGGGGGGGGAGAGGGGGAAGGGGGGGATTAAGAGAGTGAAAAAGGAACCATACTGAGTGACAGGACAGCTGCAAGAATCAGACTGCTCAGTAAAGACAAATGAAGCATTGGGGACAGCTTTTCACACGATCAAACAAGCCAGCGCCCAAGAAGCCAAAGTACAGGAAAGGAGAACTAAAAATGACAGATTAGCTACAAATTAAAGGCAGCATGCAAGAAAACAATGTCTACGTGCATAGGTAAAAAAAAAAAGCATATTCTGAATATCAAAAAGGAGTTAAACCTCACTGGTATTAGGTGACATTGAAAATTGTTATGTGATACAGTATGCATCCATTCATCCATTTTCTGTCCTGCATATTCATTTCAGGCTCCAGGCAGCTGGTGCTTGTCCTGGCAGCAATAACAGTAAAGCTGGAATCAACACTAGATGGAGCACAATAATGGATAATTCATTTCCACATTCTATTGCCATTCATTCAGTGTATTGATAATTTGTTAAGTTGTCAATGTGTAGATGTTACGATAATATCTATAATAGAATGGTCACATATGAAGTGAATTACCTTACAATTAATCATCTGTTTGAATGATGAGAGTACACCATTATCCATGTGGAACACCATAGAGAAACCGGAGAGATCTTTCATACCTGCAGGTTCTCAAATAGCTGCTTTGTAAAGCTGTTGATATGGTATTGTAAGAGGAAGCTGGGAGTGGCAGAGAAGTACATAAGAGTGGCACAGGATATGTGCGACAGACGTGTGACAGTAGTGAGGTCTACGGTAGGAGTGACAGTTGCATTCAAAGTGGAGGTGAGATTACATCAGGGATGAGCTCCTAGACCTTTCTTATTTGCAATGTTGATTGACAGGTGGATAATGAGATTAGACAGGTCCCCGTTTGCTGATGACATTGTGATCTGTTCCGATAGTAAGGAACAGGTTGAGGAGACCCTGGAGAGGTTTAAATATGCTCTAGAGAGGAGAGGAATGAAGGTCAGTAGGAACAAACATAATACATGTGTGTAAATGAGAGGGAGGTTAGTGGAATGGTGAGGATGCAGGGAGTAGAGTTGGCGAAGGTGGATGAGTTTAAATACTTGGGATCAATAGTATAGAGTAACGAGAATTGTGACAGAGAGGTGAAAAGGAGAGTGCAGGCAAGGTGTAATGGGTGGAGAAGAGTGTCAGGAGTGATTGGTGACAGACAGGTATCAGCAAAAGTGAAAGGGAAAGTCTACAGGAAAGTAGTGAGACCAGCTATGTTATATGGGTTGGAGACGGTGGCACTGACCAGAAAGCAGAAGACAGAGCTGGAGATGGCAGAGTTAAAGATGCTAAGATTTGCATTGGGTGTGATGAGGATGGACAGGATTAGAAATGAGTACATTAGAGGGTCAGCTCAGGTTGGACGGTTGGGAGACAAAGTCAGAGAGGTGAGATTGTGTTGGTTTGGACATGTGCAGAGGAGAGATGCTTGGTATATTGGGAAAAAGATGTTAAAAATAGAGGCAAGAGGAAAAGAGGAAGGCCTATGAGAAGGTTTATGTATGTGGTGAGAGAGGACATGGAAGTGATGGGTGTAACAGAACAAAATGCAGAAGACAGGAAGATATGAAACAAGATGATCTGCTGTGGTGACCCCTAACACCAGCAGCTGAAAGACGAAGTAAAGCTGCTTGGTCACCTACAAGCAGGACTGTGGAGTCAGTACACAAAACCTTCAACTCCTATTATGACTCCAACTCCTCAATTTATGGTTCCACCGATTCCGACTCTGACTCCTTGATTTATGATACCATGAATGGAAACTCCTCTTTTTTGTAATTAGACTATTATATTTCTATGTTTATTGACAGCAAACAGCATACAAGATACAAGGCATTTCATCACTGCCAGCATAAATAATGAGGCTACTTTTTGCACTCTAATCTGTTTGGGTTTAAAGGCTGTAGCAAAGTTGTTGTGGTTTATAAATATTCAGTAACATTAAACATAAGACTACATTTGCAAAATTAAAAAATAAGCTTATTTTTATAAGAAGTCTGATTGAAAAAATAGTTTAATCGAATTAATATTTGTGAAATTGGAAATTTTAACACATATTACAATTTACATTTAGTCAGAGTTGGAGTCGGTAAAAATGTAGCGACAACAACTTCAATAAACTAATAACTGATTCTGACTAAAACTCCGACTCTGCAGACCTGCCAACAAGAACTGACAGCCTCTACAGTACTCTTTTCCTCTACAATAATATTGTTTAACCTCAAAGACCTTTTCGTTCTTTCAGATCATTCGGTCTGTTAATAATCTTGCACTACAATAAACCACAGTATATCTGTTTGTACTGTACTTAAAGTATGAAGAAAGGTCCTGTATTCTGCAAAATTAAAGTGGGTCACTAATTTAAGGAATTAAATATTCTGTTGAGCTGTTTAATGTGTTTCTCCTGATCTCAAATATGTTCATTTGAACATTCTAACAGATATTTGTTTGTTCTGTAATGTAAAATGACTTGGCACTTTTTTAGTAATATTTTTATTCATTTGTCGCTACTCATTTGAAATCATGCAGCATGTCCATCGCTGACCACTCATTGAACTTTAATACAGTACATGGAAATGATGTTGCACCCAAACTAACCCTGACTCATATTTGGAAAAATAGCTCAATCAGCAACAGTACAAGGTCATTAAATTATTCATTTTTTTCCAAAGCAAACACAATTGTCCTCAATGTGACCATTCTGTCAGACGTGCAAGGACTGAAATACAGGTAACACATGGGAAGCACTTGAAGAATGCAGAGGAAACTGTATGTCTGTCTACTTCCTTTCCATCCTAGAGCCCCCTGACTCAGGAGGAGGAACGGTGACTCTGCCCTCTCTTGACCCTGTGGTTATTAAAGGTCTTAATTCATCAAACGATCATCCTGTACAGATTACCAAGAATTTGTTGCTTAAGGTTTCACCGCTGCCCATTATAAGACATTATTTCTACTAAAAAACAACATATAACAACATGTATACAAGAAAAGCATTATGAATTGTGGTTTTGGTGCATCTCTTTGGTCATTATTATATTTGTTGTTTTATCTCTTCATTTCTTTCATAACATCATCACAGCATTTTGTGAATTATGCCATTGGGCTGATTTTGGGACAATTTTTCATTGGCACATATTGCATTTCACAATGACAGTACTGTTGGTTATGTGCATTAAGAGCATCATTATGTGCATCATTATTATGTGCATCTACCATTGATGTCAAAGTTTTGAAATAAAAAGAAATAAATAAAAATCTTTAATTTTGTTTCTAGCTAAATAGGGAGATGATCTTTAGGTAACCAGGAATTTGGCTTTTTATTTCTTGACTTCAGTTTTTACCTTGCGATTTCATTTTAATGTTTGGTGCTTATATTTTGCCCTTTTGTTTGCCTTTCGGGCGGCACAGTGGCACGATGGGTAGCGCTGCTGCCTCGCAGTTAGGATACCCGGGTTCGCTTCCCAGGTCCTCCCTGAGTGGAGTTTGCATGTTCTCCCCGTGGATTTTCTCTGGGTACTCTGGTTTCCTCCCACAGTCCAAAGACATGCATGTTAGGTGCATTGGCGATTCTAAATTGTCCTTGGTGTATATATATGTGTGTGTGTGTGCACCCTGTGGGGGGCTGGCACCCTGCCCAGGGTTTGTTGGCTGGGATTGGTTCCAGAGGACCCTAGTGGGTTGGATAATGGATGGATGTTTGCCTTTCATTCACTTTTCTTTGTCCAATTACATATTTTTCCAACCTGCTGTTAAGAAAAAAATATTTTTTTGCCAATGTGGAACCTCAACTCCTTGTTTTTTTACACCATTTTACCTATTAACCAATCCTGATTTTAATTTAATTCAGGTAAGGTTGGGTAGCATGCAATGGTACAGAATGTTGGTGCACCCACCACAAAACAAAACAGCTCATAATCCTGGTTGGCAACCCCCCTAAACAGTTACGGGTCCACCCCCTGGAAATGACCCTCTTCCTGCCGTAATCAGGTGTTACGTGGGTGTCCCCTGGTCCAGTCACTTGGGTCTTCAACAATGAGGATCCTGCGAGCTAGATCACCCTCGGGGAATCGAGTCACATGGCCGTAGTGCCGTAACAGACCCTCCCTCACAATGCAGGTAACGTGCCACATTCAGGACTCTGTGAACAATCGCTCATTCGACACAGATTTAATTCAGATATTTGTTTTTGTTGTTATGATAGATTTAATTTCATTTATATTAGACTTAATTTATTACAGCTTTTTCTGCATATGTTTCTTAGTAATTTCCCACACTTTTAGGGTTTCTAATCTTGATTATGATTCTGAATATTACGCTGGTTTGTTATCTTGAATTATTAGATTAGATTAGATTGGGTCAGACAAACTTTATTAATCCCAAGGATAAATTCAAATTGATACAGCAGCAGAAATATAAAGAACAATAATACAGATTCACAGTACAAATAATACATTAAATAAATAAAAATAAACTTAATGAGTATATCAGGTAGAACCACAGAACTTCCTGATAGCAGCAGGCAGAAAAGACCCCCATAGGAGCTTCTTACGGTGAAGTGCGCCTATGGTTAAAAGTGCTCCAAGACAGCCCCTCCTGGAGGAAATGGAGGGAATTTTTCATGATGGCATCCAATTTTGCCATCATCCTCTTTTCC
Source organism: Polypterus bichir lapradei (assembly GCA_026402145.1). Classification (NCBI taxonomy): domain Eukaryota; kingdom Metazoa; phylum Chordata; class Cladistia; order Polypteriformes; family Polypteridae; genus Polypterus; species Polypterus bichir. The sequence continues at coordinate 120,171,455 of JANRMT010062814.1, read as the reverse complement.
ACACCAGCTTCCATTGTGTACAGGATTTACCCTGTGATAGAGCAGGCTTTCCTGTTTCGTTTGTTCAGGCATTGCTCAGGTTGCTTCCCCAGGAGACTGCAGTGTAGAACACCACACTGACTACTATGGACTGGTAGAACATTTCGAGTAGCTTTACACATCAATAGACTCCTTAGCAAGTAAACTCTGCCCTGGCACTTCTTGTACAGCTCCGCTGTGTAGTCAGACCAGTCAAGTTTGTTGTTTATGTGAACCCCAAGGTACTTTGACATTTTGATATTTCTGATTTGTTGTTTTGTCGAAATTCGTTTTTTTTAAATGATGGCCACCACCATTTGTTTTCATGTTTCCACAGAAACCACCCAAATGCATGTGGTATGCAACGTCATCAGAGCGATGGAATAAAAGGTCACCTCTTTGGTCTCTTCTCATCCGAGATTGCAGATAACTCCACTTACTCTATTGATTTTTTAATAGTATTTTGGTCTTCTCATTAATGGGTTTTGGTATCCTTTTGACTTTGGTTTTTGGTCCTTATTTTAAAAGATCTGATGCACATATTTTTGTCTCCCAGTTATAATCCTTTCTTACCTCTTCACTGTGTTGTTTCTCCTGATCCTTATTTTTTTATTTGCCATTTTTCCACTCTTAGCACTCCATTTGTTAGCAGTACTACAATATTCCCCTAAGGCTAAGCTTAAGTACAAGATCAGAATGAAAGCAGACTAGCAGAACTCTGTTGTGATATTAGGGGGCAGCTGCAAAGAAGGGGACACATGAGCCAAGAAGCAATGCTGACTGGGTATTGGAACAGGTAAAGGAGAGGAAGGGATGCAAATGCATCTACTATATAATAAAACACTAAAGTCTGTGTGTCCTGTCCCTCTTAGCAATCCTATTGGTCTATTTAGCTATGGTGTAATTATTTAGTTTGGCTTTGTTGATGTGACGGAAGAGGAAGTGCGAGAGTGAGACGAACGAGGAGGAGTAAAGGCATAGGGCACACTGAGAGTCGTCACCAAAGGCGGGAAGGATAAAAATGGACAGGGCGGGAGAAAGACACCTAGAAAATAATGAGAGTCTGACAAACAGGCTTCGCGGGAATGAGTGCAAGAGAGGGAGCACGAGTTAAGAGACTTTCACACACGTAAATACAGAGGAAAGGTATTGAAGGTACGCATAGGGCAAGAGATAGCAAATGTTTTTCTTAATTATTCTATTCCCTGTCTATGACAGTCACTGTAGCTAGTTTAACAAGAAACTGGCAAAGAAGAACCTCAAGATGATGTTGCCACTCTTCACCAGCAGGTTTTCGCTCAGACATATAATAAAATCTGAAGAAGTTACAACCACCCTGATTGTAACCAACCATCTGATTCTAAGTGAATGGAATCAATTATAGTTATGAAAGGAAAAGATAAGCTTTATTTAAAACAATAAAAAAAAAAACTGAGAAAGGGAAGCGTATAAAAATGTACCTCTAGTTTATATTCCATCAGACTTTATTGAAGGCTTCATTACAAAGCAGTAAAATCAAATTAAGGCATTTCTTAGCTGTAAAAACAGAATTAATTTTATGATCTGTGTGTTATACTATTTGTAAAAAAGGAAACCTCATAGTAACTTTAATTGAAGAATATGCATACAGTGTCTCTATCTGCTTTTAGAAAATTACATTGGTCTAAAATCTGCAAATGTAAAGTTTCAGATTTCTTTGACAGTGCTCTTTTAAAACTGTTAGCAATATAAGGTGGACTAAGGAATGGCAAAAATAGCAGCATCATACCGGCATGCAACTACGCTAACATGAGATGACCAAACTGTCTTGTATATGGAGCACTTAATTAAAGTTTCACCAATGGAGTGCTAATCTTATACTCTGAACCATTTTCATGTCTGATTGCTTGTTAATAGGTGTCCATGAATAATCCTATTATATTTAAATTAACTCACTGAAAAATTGTGTAATAAAATAAAAGCTATAATAATTTAATAATTAAAGTGCACCAATATTTTTTACACCTACAAAAATTTTATAAAAATAAAATGACAGGCATTTGCCTTTTATCCAAAAAAAAAAAAAAACATAGGTGGCAATAACATTGGAGTATACAGCACATCCATCTACTGTATCCATTTTCTGAACCCACTTATTCAATTCAGAATTCCTGGAGTGCAAGGTAGGAGGCAGCCCACTGCAGTAAACTGAACAGTTAATAAATATGAATGATAAAATTAGTTTGGCAAATTGCAACGCTCACGTTTATCAGTCATTGATTTCCTAACCCCCATATTCTAAACCAAGATTGCAATAAGTGAAATATTGTATTTGGTATGCTTATGAATTCCATGAATAAACGGGCATTCCTTGAGTTAACATAACATAATGTTCTCAAACTCATCCAGCTGAGACTTATGGGGTGGGAAGCAACTATTTCCTCTAACATCATACATAAGTTCACTTTGAGTTGATTTATGAGGCCTGGAATGTAGGCTTGCGAGTGTGCCTGGTGATGGACGTGTACCCCATCTAGGACAGGCTACAGACTTGTTTGAGTAGTTGGATCAACATTGTGTAAGAAATATCAATATTATCACATATTGCAACAGCATCTCTACCTTAGGTTGAATGTAAACATTTAATATTGAGACCTAACTCAACCATCACGGCACACAAGCCTGTAGCTAGGCCACTTCTACACATTCAGCCAATTCTGATCTTCAGTTTCTTTGACAGAAAATCATCACCTTCTGAATTCCCTCAACAATATCAGCACTCTCTACTGCTTGTAAGGTTCACAGGGACAATTCAGATCAATAAGGCAATGCTAAAAGTTATTTCTGAGAAATAAGGCACATGATCTCACATGGTATAGATGGTATAGAGATGAAAATATACTCTAAAAGACTTCTTGTTAGTGAGCTTGTAGACATGTGACTCTTGTGCTGTCAATGACAAAATATATAAAATCTTACTAAATGAAATATAAAAATAGTCTATCCTGGTGCCTGGTGTTGCATGCTGGTCAGACAAGCAAGTAAGAATTTCACTCTACTACTACTATTACTACTACTACTACATTCCAATGCTTATTCTAAGAATTCCTAGTTTAGACACTGTACATTCCAGTTTTATACAATTAGAACAAGATGTAGATGCCTTCTGTTAGCAATAATCCAAATGTTATTTTTACACAAATTAACCAAAGAAAGTGTCATTTTTAAATCATATATTTATTAATAGAAGTCTTATATAGTTACTACATGACTTGCTCTTTACTTGTGTCTTTACACAAATGTGATTATCAGCATTTGACCATAAAGAAAAGCCACTGAGCCCCAAATCCCAGACACAATCGGACCAGGTATAGTTTTAAATTCAAATTAAAATTCTCTTATTAAACACAATAGCTTCTTTCATTGGACAAACTACAAACACCACAATCACAGATAACAGACAATCCTTTCCCTTTTCATTCTGCTCATCCAGATAACTGTTTCTGTCTGCCTCTGTCTGACTCCCCAAGGAAGATAAGGTGGCTTCTTTAATACTGGACCCGGGAGTACACTGCATGTTGGAAGCACTTCTGGATCAAACGGAAGCCCCCCAAAGTAGTGACATCACTCCTCTGTACCTCCCCCTGGCAGCAACCAAATACCCCAAAATGTCTGACCCATTCACACTACAACTCCCACCATGCCCTGCAGGTATACAAATGGGAGCTCCACTAGGGAAATGCTGCTATCCAGTGTATGTGTATGACTCCAGAAAGCACACGTCCTCTGCTGGAGCCCGGCCAGGACGCCCAGGAGGACCGGAGGAGGGCTTGTACCTCCTCCAGACCGCGAGGGGGCGACCGCCCTGGTTATGTTGGGGGCCACGGGTAAAGGGCTTGTAAGCCCAGCCCTGTAGGCTCCCCGGTGCCTGAACAACCCTGGAGCCCAGCACTTCCGCCACACCAGGAAGTGCTGGGGGGAAGAAGACAGGGGACACCTGGAGAGCTTCCCGGTGCGCAGCCGACACTTCCGCCACACGGGGGCGTGTCTGCGGAGGAATGCCGGGAAGCAGCTGGAGCCCATCCGGGTTCCTATTTAAGGGGCCGCATCCCTTCAGTCAGTAGCGGAAGTTGGGTGGAAGAGAGACGGAGCTGGAGAGAGGACTGGAGGCGGCCAGGAGAAGGAAAGGCACAAAGGACTGTGAGGCCTGGACATTGGGGGAACGGTGCAAGAGGCACTGGGGAGTGCACTGTAAATATTATAAAATAAACGTGTGTGTGGTGAACTTAAGATGTCCGTCTGTCTGTGTCCGGGTTCAAGTCCACAATATATATATATACTCTGTACATTCTGAACTACCTTAATCCAGTATATGCTCATGGATGTATCATTATCTTTACAAAATTTAGATCTTACGTTTTTATTGCCGCACATATAAGAAAAGAAACAACAGCAAAAAACTAAACCAGTCCTCTACTGGTGTCCTACATTATAAAGCTTTTTCTCCATAATGCAAGCCACAATACTGAACTGCGTATTCTCTAGACGACACTTGACATATATAGTAGGTGCCATTTTTAATGAAGAGAAATACATCCATATCATTCTGCAAAATCCTCTCATAAGTTGTAGTATGTATTATTATTAGACCAATTGTTATTATTGTTCTAAAGTACTATTTATTCATTACCTATGGTAACTTCATTACTTTTAGAAAATAAAATTCTTTTTAAAAAGTGAAGGCCTGGTGTGTTTAGTCAATGTTGTTGTTAATACCTGCTGTGACACATGAAATGAAAAAATCATCATTTTGAAGTAGGAGTCTTTGGGATTTTGAAATTGTAACATATTGTATTTTTTTGTAATCTTGGGAAACTTACTCAGTATGAGTAAATATATTATTAGTAAATGATTGGGTGATGCTTTTATCCTCAACATACACTACAGCTGTTTACAGATATTCTTTACTGTTGGAGCATAGAAGGGTTAAACGGCCTGCTCAGAATCAAAAAGTGAGACAGAGGTTCAAACTGAACCAGCAGACTTGTGGTTTAAAGTCCAAAACTTCGGATTAAAGAGCTCCTTAGACAAGAATCCAACAGCATTACACGATCGTTTTGAAACCAAACTTTTAAGTACAACAAAATAACTTCAAAGAGAATGGGCCATTCTGCTCAACAACTCATATTTTCTCCTGATGTGTATACAAAAGCTGAATTTAAACATTTAACTACTATACTATCAGGTAACTTAATAGCAAAAAGACTAAACAAATGTCACAGTTTGCTAAATTAATAAAAGCAGATAAAAAGGTCAATAATCAAAACCATAAAAAATATATCCTGATTATCTTAGGTGACTCAAGCATTTGTTTATAATGAGCAGAACAAGAGGTCGGGTTTGATTCATTGTGTTTAAGGATGAACTGTCAGAGCAAAAACCAAAAGACACACTTTAGTATTGAGTGGCATTTACATTTACTAGTTTAAAAAAATAAATACATAAATAAATAAAAGCAAGAAATAAAAAAAAACTAAATTTGAAAGTTTAATAATTCATTGACTGCATTAAGATTATTTTAGAAATTTGTTTTGTTCATCCAGCACACGTTTTACAAGTGCAGTTCAATCAGAAACGACTGAATGTTTTTTTGAGGAGCGTTATTTTAGAGAGCCTAAAACATCACATTAAAAAAGACACACACTCCCCTAACAGATTTAAATTTCTTCCAAATTGTAAAATATAGCAGTGAACATGATGCATATGATACAATATGAAATCTTACTATAAATGAAATCTCAGCAATTTTATAACCCAAACAAATGATTACAAAGAATGAGAAGAGCTGAACTAACAGTTTAAGCCAGTTAATGGTTATTAAAATAAAGACGACTAATGAAAGAAGAATTAAGGCATACTTCAACTAGTTGCTTATTATCTTTGACAACATGAACCACTGTCTGATCTAAGGGCAATGGCCACAATCAATACACTTTGGTTTCCACCAAACTTAGAACATTAGAACAATTTAGACAAGAAAAGTTCATTCCAGTCCAATCCCACTTCATTCTTCTAAGCAAACATCAAGTCAAGTTTAAAATATCCCTAAAGTCGTAGTGTGTACCACTTGGTAGCTTATTCCAAGTGTCAATGATTATCTGTGTAAAGAAAAACTTCCTGCTTGTGCAAATTTACCCTTAACAAGTTTCCAGCCGTGTCCCTGTGTTCTTGATGAACTCATTTTACGAGTCTGAATCCACTGTACTAATTCACTTAATTTTAAACATTTCAATCATGTCTCCTCTTAATCTCCTTCTACTTAAACTGAAAAGGCTCAACTCTTTTAACCTTTCTTCATAATTCATCCCCTGTATCCCTGGAGTCAGCCTAGTCGCTCTTCTCGGGACCTTTTCTAGCGCTGCTATGTCCTTTTTGCAGCTGGAGACCAAAACTGTACACAGAACTCCAGATGAGGCCTCACCAGTGCGTTATAAAGCTTGAGCAGAACCTCCTTGGACTTGTACTCCACACATTGTGCTATATAACCTAACATTCTTAATGGCTTCTGAACACTGTCTGGGAGTTGATAATGTAGAGTCCACTAAATCCTTCTCATAAGGTGTACTCTCAAATTTCAGACCTCCCATTGTGTATTCAAACCTAACATTTACTTCCTATGTGTACTATTTTACATTTACTGATATTAAATTTCATCTGCCACAAATCTGCCCAAGTCTGTATGCTATCCAAGTCCATCTGTAATGAGTCAATGGATTCCAGATTATCTGCCATCCCACCTCGCTTAGTATCATCTGCATCATACTTGCTTATTAAACACATCAGAAGAGTTTTCATCAAAACAGGCTGTTCATCCCATCAAAGTGTAAATAAACTGTAAAACCATCATGACACAAAATCTCAGCTCTATTCTTCATTATTATTATGATTATTGCATGTTTCTAAGCAAAACCTATATAACAAAAGTAATTATCATTTCTGTGCAATATTTTGAAAAGTCACTTTTTTGAAACTGCCCAGTTGAATGACAGAACAGCCTGCAAAGCTGCAACAGTAGGAAGTGTGCTGTAAGGTGTTCACATGTGTGTAACACAATATGCCTGGAAGGGTGACATCCAAATTGGGCTTTGTGATCATCGCAGCTGACATTCTCACATCTGCAGGCTGAAATACACACTTAGAAGCCTTTGTTTCACAAGCTAATGACAGTGTAAATCTGTCTTTGCTTAAGAACATGAGGAGATAAAGGGAAATACATCCACTGAGTTTTTGGTTGGCATTTGGGCAGACTGATTACAACTTCAGATAGTTTGTACCTGCTCATCACTGCTGCAGGAATGCCACACATTACCTTCTCTTCCCTGCTGTTATGTCTGGTGGATTGAATTTAAAATCCATGCTAAAAAGTTAAATCATCATAATTTACTGTTTGGATTCTTGATGGGCATTGCCCAGTGCAAGTAAACTAGCATTACTTTTTCTTCCACAAAAAATAGCTTAAAATTACCAGAAAAACAGCTCTAGTAAATCTTTACTGTAATAATAAGCTGCATTCTAAAGTTTCACTGTGTATTTATTTTATCCATTCATCCATTTGGGAACCTGCTTAATTCACTTCAGGCATGAGAGGCCAGAGTCTATCCTGGCAGCGTCCAGGGCAAGGCAGAAATCAGTCTTGGATGGGGCACAAATTCATTGCCGGGCAAACACTCTCATGTTGAAGTGGATTATATAAGTTTTGTATTGGATGGATGGAAAGAAATGACATGCTTTCTGACGGGTGTCTAATGGGAAGTGAGCCTACCTGGGAAGGAAGTGGTGCAGAACAATTTGGAATTTTCAATGTAGTCTCCCTGAAGGTGAACGCTCTTCTCCCACCAGTATTACAGCCTCTGGATGCTCTCAGGAGAAAAAAAAAGGAAACTTCTTGAGGGTCACAGCACTCTATCATCTAATCAGTGACAGCAGTGTCTGTGTTAAAATGGTGACCATGCAAGGTGTTTCTTCATTGCAGACAGGAGAAAGACTCAGACGGCGTCAAATCTGGTAAATAAGGAGACTGGGGGAATTGTTCAAAGATCTACTCTTGCAACATTTCTATTGCCACGTGAGCTCTGTGTGGTTCAGCATTGTTATGACTTTTCAGTTGCTGCTGGTTTTCAGCAGTGGCAGGTAGGAGAAATTATCGTCAGGTTGAAATTGGCAGGAATGAGAAACAAGGTCTGATCTACTTATGAAAAAGCATTTCATGTACCTGTTGTTACTCCTTCACAGGTAGGCTCAATTCCCCTCAGACACCCCTTGTACATTATGTGTCTTACTAGAGTAAGTACTTTCACTTTTATTATTAAAAGTACTTTATTATTTAGAGTACTTTCACTTTTATTATTCAGTAATTACCTTCCTAAGAACAGTGTACTGAGGCATTACTACTGTATATTTACTTTGTAAGTTAAGTAATGGTGAGTACACAATTAGATATGAAATACAAATGAAAACTTTGGAACATCTGGGGACGGGGAATTTACAGTCCTTTACTTTATTCATTTCCATTTTCATTTAAAATATCATTTTAGATGACCTCCGAAAGATATTTCCATCTTTGTACTGCATACGATATACTTTATAAGCTAATGGGGTTGACATTCGCTGTCACCTCCATATAGGCTAAGTAAACACTAAGTAACAAGCTGCAACTCCTTCTTTCAAATGATAAACTTTTACTCAGCATATTCAAACTCAGCATGGTAGAAGTTAAATCTACACCCAAGTCACTCCATATAAAAGGCATAATTTTTCACTTCTAGCTTTATTTAAAGAATACAAAGTAAAGACAAATTACCTTCACCCAAATCCATGACTGCCAGAACAGCACTGGTCCGGGCCTCCCCTAGGGGGTTGGTCGCTATGCAGGTATAGAGGCCTGCATCACTGAGCTTGCAGTCCTTAATCCACAGCCCTCCGTATTCCTGGTTTTCTGTCGGTATCCGGGACTCATTGCGGTACCAAGTCAGTGTGGGCTGTGGGTCACCTGCCACTCCTACTTTTAGCCGGATGTCACAGCCAGTCCCCACAGCAGCATTCTTCATCTTGCGAATGAAAACGGGTGCGGTCTGGTAAGGCCGTTCCCTGGGGCCACCCATCTCTGGCACCACCTGGTCTGGAAACACTTTGGCACGTTTTGATGGTATAAGGGGGCTAGGTGGTGCCATAGCTGTCCTACACCAACCTGATTCTTCTCCTGATTTCTTCAGGGTCATTTGAACTTGAGCTTTACGCATGGTTCTAATGCAAATTGTGAAGCTGTGTTAAAGTTATAATTCCTCCTTAGTCTGTTGACGGACTTTTCTGATATGAATTCAAACTCCAGGATGTCTTAACACCTTTTCATTTTTCACTTTTTTGGCACTTATGGAATACACCGTCTTCTGTCTTGATACGTTTATCTAAATGTTTGTGAGTTATTGTGAGCAAATCTATCAGTCAAGCCTGTTTTTTTCCAAGACAGTCTTGAGTACTTAAGCACAGTGCTATACAGCTTAAATGTAACTATGTGAATTACTTTCATATGCTTTAAAAAAATCACCAAGATTTAAAAAGTTTTTTTCCCATTCATTCTTGAAAGTGTAAAACGTCATTCCATTTCTTTCAGTTGTAATCGCCACGGATTATTTGTATCAGCGCTTCTCTGCACCTGTTGTTAATTGGAAAAAAGGAGTTTGCTGTTTTTTGCAAGCAGAATCTGACCACATGAGATGAGGAAATAGCAAACTCCGCAAAAAGGGATGGATTCCAATGTAAGTGACTCTTTCACATTCCCCAAAAATCCAACAATGTTCTTGAAAGCCAAAATAAAGAAGGAATTAATCTTTCAATTAAAAAGATCCAGCCCATGCAAGTTCTCCTGGTGAGGCAATGCTGATGATATTTTTAGTGCAAGTCCTTCTGGATCATGTTGCATTAGTAGCTTCCTTGCTTTGCCTTTTTGCGACGTTGCTTGTTTTTTTCTTCTCCAGGGTCTTCAAGGTCTTAAGGGACAAGGTGCAACTTCTTTGGCGTCCTGGTTACAACTTCTTACGTTTTTTTTTTTTTTTTTTTTTAATTTTTATAAATTTTCAGCTCTCTCCCACAACTCTCTCTTATACACAGGCTCTCACGCTGAAATCCCTGGGAAGGTGACCACTGAGTCCCCTAAGCCTTGAGGTGACAGCTGCACTCTGATCAGTCACATTCTTTGGACAGTCAGCCTCTCGTTTCTCTTACTCTCCACCCTCTGTGACAAGCTGACCAGCTAGCCCAGTAATGTCAGAGGGGAGGGGGAAATGATGGAAATACTGCAATCTGATTCATGTGCCAAAGATAGAAGCCAGCCAGGAATCTTCAAAATGACACCAAGCCCAGGGCACAGCCAGTCTTTGAATGTGAGCAGTGGAGGACTGTAGGCAGACCCGAGACTCTTATCATGCTGCTCTTCTTCTTATTTCAATTACATCTTTTAAACTGTTCAATACATTTGCTTCTTTTGTCAATTCAGCACTCTACAGTCACATGGTAATGCTTGTATTACACATTAGTTCAAATGGCAATGTAAAGTTACTTGGCAGAATTTTGACGGAGCTAAAATATTAATCTCATGCAGTAGAATATTTTTTATCAACTCAACCATCTATTAATTTTAGAACCTGGTTTATTCCAATTTAGGATAAGCCAATCCCCGCAACGGCAAGACCAGAACCAACTCCCAACAATGTTATATTATAAAATTATGAAAATTGTCCAAGGACAACAACTATTTAACTCTGACTTACACTTCCTGCTGTCAAGTTGATGTGACAATATCTCAGTTTTTTAGTAATACGTGCTGCATGTTGATTAACACATACACATAAGAATTTCCCTCTACTTTGTACAGATGACAATAATGGTCCTAAAAACCTAGAAAAATCACTACGAATACTGCCAATTATTTACTGTACATAAGGTAAAAATGCAACAAAGGCATACAATACTAGATATTCTGTAGACATTTTATTTAAAATTTATTAGACCAGTGCATTTGAACAATTAAGTTAAATCATGTAACCATTATATAGTAGAAAGTAGGCCTGGGAAAGTTTAAATGTTAATTCTTGCGATTAATGTGGCCTGTTTAACACGTTAAACAATATTGTTGCAACAAGGCAGTGTTTTGGTCAGGATGGCATTACAAAACAATAATACAAAAATGTTAAGTGTGAAACTAAAGAATTACATACATATCCAGTACAGTATTTATATACAGTACGGATTGCCATAATATAATGACAAAATTCTATGAAACAGAAGTGTAATGATTATCCCTACCCATTATTCCAGTTTGCAGTATGTTTACTTATTTATGATAAGAATGCAACATAATCACCCAAGTAATGCACGGTGTCAGTTTTTAAGCGAGATAGCGGCTATAGAGATCTTTTTTAGTGTACTGTCACTCAAAGGTGTAAGTACAGAAGTGTTTTCCAACTATTTTTCTGTGGTGGCAAACTTTTTCTAACCCGAAAAATCCCAAGGCACTCCATGGTTCTGCCAACCAGAAAAGCCCTAATTCTATACATGAAATCTACTAAAAATGTCTCTGGGACATCCATACACCCTCACATGGACTTTGAGTAATTCTCACCCTCTCCATCATGGATTGGGTTCTTCTTATCAATGTGCACATTCCAAAAACTCTTGGGGGGGGGGGGGGGGGGATTTTAATGAATATATGCTTACTTGTTAGAAAGCTGTTTCCATCTTTTAAATATCCAGTTAATTCTGAAATGAGAATTAACAGAGCATTATCACAATATTAATTATTAATCACCGTTACACTTTTAGACAAGGCGATAGTGTTGACTCCTTCCGCCTTCTTACTCAGGTCAGTTCTGGCTTTGAGACATCCTCTTTGTGAAGTTTGTATATCCCCTCCACCACAAGATTCCTTCGTGGAAGCTGATTTCATCATGTTGCCTTTCTAAATTGCTATCATATGAGTGCTTTCGTGTGCTTTCCCATGCAGAGCTACTAACTAAATCACATTAATTGCTGCTAGGATATACGCAGACTACCCTACAAAATATACAGTGACAGTGACAAAAATGCATGGAGTAGTTCAGATGCCTTATTTACTATAATAACGATTCCTTTTAAAATATATTGTATTATTTTAAAGGATTTATTTTGCAATATGTAAATTGCAACTTAATAAAATATATAAAATTTTTTTCAGAACAGATCAGATCACTTTCCGATTAACCGTCTTTATTGCTGCTGTCATACTGCATAAAATATAAAGTAATCCTTTACTGACATTTGATATCAAGAGATATTCTGTTGTGAGAACTGAAGTGTTATCCTGGACCTTAAAATTGTATTTTCATAATTAGCAGCAGGTGACCATTTGCACATTAATGGAGCAAATTCACTTACTTCTATCAATATTTATGCACTGTGAACGCTGGCCCGGACACAGACAGACGGACATCTTTGTTCTCACCACACACCGTTTATTTACAATATTTACAAATGTTTACCGTGCTCAACAAACCCCCAGTGCCTCCAGCACCGATCCCCCAAAGTCCAGGCCAAACAGTCCTTTTCTGGCCGCCTCCTGTCCTCTCTCCAGCTTCGTCTTTCTTCCTCCCGACTCTCGCGCCGACTGCTGGGAGGCGGCCCCTTTTATGTGAACCCGGATGGGCTCCAGCTGCTTCCCAGCACTCCTTCGCAGACACGCCCTTGTGTAGCGGAAGTGCCGGCTGCGCACCCGGAAGCCGTCCGGGTGTCCCCTGTCGTCTTCCCCCCAGCACTTCCTGGTGTGGCGGAAGTGCTGGGCTCCAGGGCTGTTCAGACAGCGGGGCGCCGCCTGGCGGTGGCCACGGGCCCCTACAGGGCTGGGCTTCCATGCCCCCTACCCGAGGCCACCAACATAACCAGGGCGGACAACCCCTCGTGGTCTGGTGGAGGTACAGGCCCTCCTCAGGTCCTCCTGGGCATCCCGGCCGGGCTCCTGCCTCGGCCGGATGTGGCAGATGATGGTCTGGAAGTGGGGCGCCGCCTGGCGGTGACCACGGGCCCCTACAGGGCTGGGCTTCCATGCCCTCTACCCGAGGCCACCAGCGTAACCAGGACGGATGCCCCCTCGCGGTCTGGAGGAGGTACAAGCCCTCCTCTGGTCCTCCAGGGCGTCCCGGCCGGGGACCACAGCACACACCCCTACATTTTTTAAATTTGGTTTGTCAATTGCTTCATCAAACTTGATTTATATTCAAAACCAGAGACCAATATGCCAGATACTTTATAATGGATTACTTACTGAATTACAGTACGTAGTTGCTTGGCATTCTATAAAATCTTTTAATTTTGTTTACTAGAATTTTGAAATAATTGACTGTTGAGTTTGAATACTGCAACTTCACTTTCTTGTCTCTTTTATGGTTTGATAATTGGGGTTTCTGTTTTTGTACAGGATTCTGACACTAGAATGATAAAAATGAAGTGATGGGATGAATAGTAGACAGCATTGCCACTACTAGCATTATGGGATGGATACAGAAGAAGAAAAAGAAGACATTGACTGTACATTTCAGGGAAGGATGTTACATAAACTGGCAAAGTTACCAATGTTGTATTAACACTTAAACCGTGCATATTGTAACACTGTTTTACTGTAAATGTTTTTGTTTTTCATTGCGAGGGGTGTAAGGTGTTTGCCTTTCTTTGTATGCATATGCATGTTTGTGTGTGCGCTCATTGACATTGTGCAATAGAATGGAAACTCACAGTTCTTTCTTTTCTGAAATAAATAGTTGCAGCATTTTGGAGGCTCTGGTAAATATAGGAACATTTATGAGAAACAAGAAAATGAATATTAAAAAAAGGTTAGAATATAAATGTTCTGGAAATTGTATTTAATCCATGTGAAAATATTTTGCATTATATTGAAAATATATTCTGTAGCTGGCCAACATATTGTAAAAAATATCGGTTCCTTAATACATTTAAAAAAATCCTCAAAATATAAGTAAGAATATATTGTGTGGTGTAACCATCAAAGCAACCATATGGTTATAGGATCAGTCCCTGCCACTGATTTACTGTCATTCTAAGTCGCCTCAACTGTCTCTGCTTTGTATCTAGTCATTTACATGTGTTGAGGAGACATCTTAAGGGCTGTCAGAAAGGACATGTTCCTCCCAGCCCACATCCCCCAAGGCTAGAGGGGGCACTGTTAACATTCACTGGTCCTTTTTCACCTACAGTTCTGAGGCTTGCTTGCTTGCCTGCTCACACTTGTGACCCACTTCTGCCACCACCCTGAAGCCCCGCCCCCTTAGAGAAGCCAATATATAAACTCCAACTCAGGAATCACTGTTTATTTGGATCCAGGACCAGTGATATCAGACAGTAATCCTCAGAACTATATTTTTAGCTTCTTCAAGCACTGTTTATTTTACCCTTTTTTTAATCTCACAATTAAATAAGGCTACTGGCTGGTACACCAACCTTCTTTTGTGTCTAACGATTTTTCTGTTCCATATTTTATCTTTCTCTCTCTCTCTATATATATATATAGTTCAAAAAAATAAAGGAACACTTTTTAATCAGAGTATAGCATCAATTCAATGAAACTTCTGGGATATTGATCTGGTCAGTTAAGTAGCAGAGGGGGTCATTAATCAGTTTAAGCTGCTTTGGTGTTAATGAAATTAACAACAGGTGCACTAGAGGGGCAACAATGAGATGACCCCCAAAACAGGAATGGTTTAACAGGTGGAAGCCACTGACATTTTTCCCTCCTCGTCTTTTCTGACTATTTTTTCACTAGTTTTGCATTTGGCTATGGTCAGTGTCACTACTGGTAGCATGAGGAGATACCTGGACCCTACAGAGGTTGCACAGGTAGTCCAACTTCTCCAGGATGGCACATTAATACGTGCCATTGCCAGAAGGTTTGCTGTGTCTCCTGACACAGTCTGAAGGGCATGGAGGAGATTCCAGGAGACAGGCAGTTACTCTAGGAGAGCTGGACAGGGCTGTAGAAGGTCCTTAACTCATCAGCAGGACCGATATCTGCTCCTTTGGGCAAGAAGGAACAGGATGAGCACTGCCGGAGCCCTACGAAAAGACCTCCAGCAGGCCACTGGTGTGAATGTTTCTGACCAAACAATCAGAATCAGACTTCATGAGAGTGACCTGAGGGCCCAACATCCTCTAGCTGGCCCTGTGCTCACTGCCTGGTACCATGGAGCTCAATTGGCATTCGCCATAGAATACCAGAATTGGCAGGTCCACCACTGGCGCCCTGTGCTTTTCACAGATGAGAGCAGGTTCACCCTGAGCACATGTGACAGATGTGAAAGGGTCTGGAGAAACCGTGGAGAACGTTATGCTGCCTGTAACATCATTGAGTGTGACAGGTTTGGTGGTGGGTCAGTGATGGTCTGGGGAGGCATATCCATGGAGGGACGCACAGACCTCTACAGGCTAGACAATGGCATCTTGACTGTCATTAGGTATCAGGATGAAATCCTTGAACTCATTGTCAGACCCTGTGCTGGTGCAGTGGGTCCTGGGTTCCTCCTGGTGCACAACAATGCCTGGCCTCATGTGGCAAGAGTATGCAGGCAGTTCCTGGAGGATGAAGGAACTGATACCATTGACTGGCCCCCAGGCTCGCCTGAACTAAATCCAAAAGAACACCTCTGGGACATTATGTTTCAGTCCATCCGATGCCACAAGGTTGCATCTCAGACTGTCCAGGAGCTCAGTGATGCCCTGGTCCAAATCTGGGAGGAGATCCCCCAGGACACCATCCGTCGTCTCATTAGGAACATGCCCTGACATTTTCATTTCCATCAAACAATGTGGCATCCTTTTGTTCCTAACACATTACCCAGTCCTTATCAGTATAGATATCCAGCATGATTTTTTAAAGTGTCCCTTTAATTTTTTTGAGCAGTTTATATCTTCACAGTATCTGTTAAATGCCTTTGGATAGTGTCCTCTATACAAAGGCACTTTTCAAAGCAAAAAATGTTTAACGGCAGATACACATTCCAGGTTAAAGCTGTGCAATCCCAACAGAACAGTAATCTATGACATACTTTTTATTCACTAATATTTTGAACCATGGGCTTATTATAGCGGTTACCAGAGCTTGTGCCAATGCATGAACTGATTTTATAATTGTGGTTTGCTTTTTAAATAATTTCTGTTTTCCTCCTTAATTTTAATTTTCAAGGTGACCTAACTGTTGGGCTGGAGAACATGACTTCAAACCAATATTGTGAAATATTAGCACATTTTTACAATAAATTGCAATAGATTACAATAAATTAATTTTAATTTGTTAAAAGCCTAGTTGTTAAATCAAGTTTAGCTGTCATTTGTCACTGTTTTTCTTTTTGTTTCAGAACTTATTTGATTGGCTTCTAACTTGTCACGGATAGAAGCCACTAAAAATCAAATGCCTCACATCCAAGTCAGAAGTTTTTGTTTCTTTGTAATTTTTTTGCATTCTATCTATCTATCCAACCATCCATTTTCCAACCCGCTGAATCCAAACACAGGGTCACGGGGGTCTGCTGGAGCCAATCCCAGCCAACACAGGGCACAAGGCAGGAACCAATCCTGGGCAGGGTGCCAACCCACCGCAGTCTGTCTATCTATCTATCTATCTATCTATCTATCTATCTATCTATCTATCT
>JANRMT010062814.1:120129518-120154703 GCA_026402145.1 Polypterus bichir lapradei | reverse complement strand
TCTATCTATCTATCTATCTATCTATCTATCTATCTATCTATCTATCTATCTATCTGTTCTGATGTCTTTTCAGACCAAAGTGTGTGTGTGTATATTTATTTATTTACTGTCTTATCTACCCATTTATGTATTTATTTATTTAAAGAGCTTCAGTAAAAAGCCAGATTCCCCCCTAGTTCTTTCTTTCTGTCTATATGTCATGTGCATTACATGATATCAAGAAAAATTATCTTTAAAATATGGAAAACTATGGAAACTCTCATACACCTCATCTCAATAATTTAAGGGCATAATTTGTGGAATACAAACAAAATTGTGGTTATTTAACATTTATTTAACAATTTAAGGTGTTGTATACTAAGCAATTTAAAACTTGATTTACATAAGAACACAAGAAATTTGACAAACGAGAGGAGACCATTTAGTCCATCAAGCCCATTTTTCTTAGCTAATAGCTAAGCTGTCCCAATATCTCATCCAGAATCTTCTTAAAGGTTGTCAAGGTCTCTGCATCAACTGCATGTCTCTGTAGTTTGTTCCACAGTCCCACAACTCTTTGTTTAAACCAGTGCTTCTTGGCTTCAGTCTTAAATGCACTTTCCCTTAATTTCCATTGATGTCCTTGAGTACCTGATTCACCCTTGAGCTGTAAGAATGTTGCTGGAGGTACTTTACTGATGCCTTTGAGGATTTGGTCTCCATGCAGTCTCCTCTGCTTGAGACTAAGCAGGTTTAATTCTCTGAGTCTGTCTGAGTAAGACATGTCCTTAAGTCCTGGGACGCACCTGGCTGCTCTCCTCTGCACAGCTTCAAGTGCTGCTATGTCTTTTTTGTACTGTGCTGACCAGAAATGCACACAACACTCCAGATGTCTTCTTACTAGTGCATTATAAAGTTTGAACGTAACATTCCTTTAGTTATATTCAACAGTTTTTGTAATAAAACCTTTGCAACATTTTATTTGCCCTTTTAATTGCTTCTGTGCATGCATTGCTTTCTCAATGAAAATGTTGCATCAACATATGCCCCTAAATCCTTAACAGAGATTACTTCCTGTATTATAGTGTCTCCTATCTTGTATCACAGGTTTACTGACTATACCAGAAGGTATAAATGTCATTAATATAAATCAGAAAAATGAACGGTCCAAGGACAGACCCCTGAAGGACTGCACAGATTACCTTGTTCCATGTGGAGCATTCTCTTCTTATCTGTACTCCTTGTCTCCTGCCGGTTAAACAACTAGAGATCCATTTACGTAGGTTGCCTCTGATGCCTACAGCTACTAGTTTCAGAATTAATCTTTGGTGCACAACTGTATCAAAGGCTTTTTGAAAGTCAAAGTAAATTATGTCGTATGATTTGTTTTGTCAACTATTCTGGTAGCTTCTTCAAAAAAATCTAAAAGATTGGCGTGGCAGCATCTTACCTCTCTTAAACCCATGCTGGCTGTTATTTAGAATATTATTTTCATTTAGGTAGTCTTCTAATTTATTTCTTATTATAGTTTTCATAATTTTGCACGGCACAGAAGTAAAACTATTTTGTCTGTAATTACTAGTATCTTTCCAATCCTCAAGTACTTCTCCTTTTTGAAGTGACTGCTGAAATATCCCTAACAAGATGACGTCTTTCATTTCTTTCAAAACAATTGGCAAGATCCCAGTGGGTACACGGATTTTATTAGTCTTAACGTATTGAGGGCTTAAAACACACCTGATTCATCTGTTTTACAATATGTAAACTCAGGGATTGTTTTATTTCTGCATGAGGCATTACACTTGTTTCTTCCTTAGTAGCGTAGTAGTAAAACAGCACAAACTTTAAAAATCAATAAACAAAAAGTTTTCGCTAGCTAAGCAGAGACAACGTGCGTTACAAAACGTTGCGAGAGGTACACCGACTTGAATGGAGGCTGGTGCGTGAGTGAGGAGGGCTCCACCCAGCTCCCTACTCCTGACGTCACGCTTTACCCTCCCCTAGGCCCGCAGCCTCTGTCTCGGATTAGCGTGAAAAAATCACTCCTGCAAGCGAACTATGATTTTCAGTGCGATGAGAGAAGTCATAAAATCAACCGGAATTTTCAAGCAAATTATAGAAAAATTCATTAAGCAGTTCTCCCATGAAAAGCGGACAGACATACAGACAGACAGACGTTGGATTTTATATATATAGAGATGATATCTCCATTTGTGTCCCTAAGGTTTCTCTAAATTCTCTTTTATCTTTTTTTACTGGAGTAGTGTTAAAAAACCTGCTTGCTGTTCATTTTGGCTTTTCTAGCCATTTTTATTTTGGTTTCTCTTTTGAACTTTCAAATTTTTTTTTGATCCCTTGCTTTAGCTTGCTTTTTCTAGTATTCCTCTATGTCAGAATTATCTGACTTTTTAAAAATTTTCTGGTGCAGTGATCTTTTCAGTTTTGCGTTTATTTATCCATTTTGTTTGATTTTGTTAATGTTTTTGTTTTATAGCTTTTCGGCGAAAACTTATTATAAGCCTAGATCAGAAGATCTCTAAAGTGACACCAACTGTTATTAATAGTTGTTGAGTTTTTCCCGTTTGATATTTTGTAGATTCTTCCTCATCCCCATAAACTCTTTCTTCTTTTCCTCAAGTTATAAGTCTTCGTTTTGGTGTACATTTGTGTGTTTTCAAAGATTATCTCAAATTTGACCATGTTGTGATCACTCTTGCTTAAATTATCCACAACTAATGTTTTTGTTACTCTGTCTTTATTTTTGAAAAGATGAGATCTAGACATGCATCACCACACATTGAACTTGAGGCAAACTGGCTGAAAAAACAGTTATTTGCCAACTGCACCATTTCAGTTTCCTCTTTTGTATTCCAGATAGGAGCTTAACCATCAATGTTTGAAAAGTTAAAATCACCCATGACCACAACATCCTTTTTGTTGCATAAAATTAAAATGAAATGCAAGCTAAATTTACATTTCTCTCATTATATATAAAATTTAAAAAAAATGCAAGAAATAATATATATTTTGTGAAAAAAGTCAATAGTTTTAAATTATTTTACAGTGCAAGGTAAGTTGAAGTTATTTAATTTACTAACAAAATTGACCTTAGTGATGAGAGATCTGTTGTGGATGCAAACTGTGCTCAGTGGCTATCTCGGGGGCAAGACATACTGTATCTGTTAAGAAATGAGCAAGTCTTTTAAAACCATCATATTTCTCTGTAGCAAATGGAATCATACACTTCGTTATGAAGTACTTAGTGCTTCATCTGCGTACTGAGTGACGCTACCAAATGCTTATATTAAAAACTGCTGCTTTGGGATATCGCTTTGGCCGTTGGTGTGCTTGTTAGTTTGTCTGGTTTTTTTTTTTTGGTCATGTATTCTGCGACTCGTTTGTGTTTCAACTGAAGAAAGAAATATGTTGCTCGTGTTTAGTACTGGTTTTTCAAGCTTATGTTTGGCTTCCATTTGTTTATCTTTAACGAAAACAATCAACACTGCATTTTCCTAACTTCTACGTGAATCCATCCATCCATCCATCCATCCATTTTCCAACCCGCTGAATCCAAACACAGGGTCACGGGGGTCTGTTGGAGCCAATCCCAGCCAACACAGGGTGCAAGGCAGAAAACAAACCCCGGGCAAGGCACCAGCCTACCGCAGGGCACACACACACACACACCAAGCACACACTAGGGACAATTTAGAATCGCCAATGCACCTAACCTGCATGTCTTTGGACTGTGGGAGGAAGCCCATGCAGACACAGGGAGAACATGCAAGCTCCACGCTGGGAGGACCCAGGAAGTGAACCCAGGTCTCCTAACTGCGAGGCATCCACGTGAATGAACGTTTCATAATGGGGTCAATAATTTTCTATCAAGTTAAGTTCAGACTCTGACTCTCAAATTTTCAAAGCATTGAGAAACATTGATTTTAACATGGTGTCTGTGGAAAATTAAAATTGATTTTCACGTCTTAAAACTACAACATTTGTCAGAAAATGATGTGGTTGTGTAGAGCTCCTTGATGTCCAGTACCTGCAAATATACAAAACTTTAGAACAAGTGATTCTTGATATATCTACCCTAAACACTGAGACCTATGGACAATGTTAATTTGTGAAAAAAGTAATCTTTTTCAAAAATGTTGCATCATGTTTTTCTTGTTACAGGCTCCAGACAAATTGTTTTTGGTTCAGTTTGGTCCAGTACTTATCTCCAAATCCTTCTAAAAATGTTCGACCTATGTTCAGTGATATCTGCAACAGAATTTGTTTCATTTGACCAGGATTTTAGCAGTCTGTTCCATTTATTCACGGGACCAGACCTATTGATTTGCAAAATCTTTGCACAAATTGTTTTTGAGGTACATAATTTATTCAAATATACATGTACGCAGTGCATAGAGGTACACTTACGCATACACTCACAAACTCAATGAAATTTATAAGCGAAGATAACTGACACTTCCCACTAGAGCACATGCTGGATGGTGATGAGAAAGAAATGAACACACCTAGATTCAACATACTGTACACAGCGGCATTAAGCCATTCCTGTACCAATCTATCTATGCAGTTTATTTACTTCATTTGATCCAATATGTTTAGTCCAAATTAAATATTCACTTCATGCAATTTCCTGCTTATTTGAATTTACATTTATTTTTGCACATAATGAACATTATATAAGTTAATGTTCTTTATTGTATATTATTACACAGTACAATTAGTTGGATTGTATTATAAAATCTTCTTTTGAGTGATTTCCTGTTTGCCTTTTTTTGTATCCAACACATCCCCGCCTGGCTGGCGTTCAGTGTTTGCATTTAGGCCTTCTCATTATCAGTACACTGCTTTTGTTACACTGAAGATTGACGGGCGAATGAGGTAAAAAGTTCTGTAGCACAAGTAGCTCCATAGAGCATAAAAGGAATTGCCTAAGGAGGCAGGTGATCCAAGGCAAACACAGTCCCAATACAGAATCCAAAATGAAGTTAAAAGCAGAACACAGATTCAAAACTCTAGTAATCACAAAAGATATAAATCACAGCAAAGCACAAGTAAACACTCCACTCCTACAAAATAAGCCACCTGGAACTATGGAAGAATCTCCATATTTATAGAGCAGTTCCTGATGGTGACAGGCAGATGGTCCTGCCTCTTGGGGAACCACCCACAAAACACAAGGAAGATAATACAAACTTTGGCAACAAAACAAATAATAAACAAAAGTAACACTGATATAGATAAAAGGCACACATAATTAAAAAATATAAGAAACACGACTTTGAACTCAGCCTGGGGAGAGACCCTGGCTGAAACATTACAAAGAGAAAGCTTTTACCAAACATATGGACATGAGCAAAATAAGTGTTATAATAGCTTTTAATTGTTGGTATCATTTTCAGTATATTGCTCAGTGCTACCTAAAGGCACTAAAAGTTTTATCATTGTACACTGCTATTCAAAACGAGAGAACAGAAGTCAAAAAATCCAAAAAATCAACAATACACAACAATCATGAGAGAACTCACCAAAATGACAAAGTGTATTCAATGAACCTCAGGGGACTGTATACTTTCTCATCCATTATAGAGCTGAGGGTGGTCCCTTGACGGTGATGGACAAGTGGCCCTGCTCCTTGGAGAACATGGTAGCATGAACACATAGAAATAAAATTATAGACAAAACAAATTAAAACAAAAAACACAGAAAGACGCAAATAATTAAACAAGTAACCATATTAACCTAAACAAAAGATACAAAATTAAACAAAACAGACATAAAACAGAAATTTTAACAGCAGCCAGGGATAAACCTGGCTGATACATAACAGTAATGTAGAAAATGAGTTTTGATGCTAAGGTGATGTTTGTTTAGGAACAGGAGTATAGGGTCTTGTTTTCTGATGTATGTTATATGTAGAAGAAATTTGTGTAAATAAAGTTTCATCACATATTCTTGTATATCTTAAGCCCATATGGGAGGAAGAGTGAACTTCATCTTTAAAATGGAAATCTTTCCATTCATTTACTATCTTTTTTTTTTTTTTTACAGAATTAAGGGAATCAAGAACTTATTCTGGCAACACAGAGGGCAAAGCAGAAGACCACCCTTCGATTTGGGATGTCAGTCCACTGCGTACTCAACCATAAAGTCACACTAAGGTGACTTTTAGTCATTGATTAACACAAAACACATTCTAGTCATTAAAATGTGAAAGTAAGCCATCTCATACAAATCTGTAACAAAGGAGCAATGAGGAAGCGGCACTGACGATGATACCGTTCATTCTGCAGCTATTGCATTTAGACACAGTCTTGAACGACAACATATTTATGGATGGATATTTATTTATTAATACAGTAATAAGTTCAGCTCTTAAAGTTATATATTTTGGGCAAAGTTAATGGATTTGTCTGTAAAATCCTTGTAAGCTTTAGAGGTACGTTCTAATTTAATACTCCATTAAAAAATAGACTCACGCATAGTGTTTTAAATCAGAAAAAATATATTGCGACCCTTGAATTATGGATTTTATAGATTTACTATAAGTGTATACCACATTGTTTCCTCTTGGGCATGTGCTATTTTTACATGACTGCAGTTCACAAAAGAGGAGAAAACTAGAGCACCCTATGTACACATTTGCCAAAATAATATTTTTTAAACATGTGCTGCTATATACAGTAGACCATTTCCTGCTTACATGATAAAGCTCAATGGCTTCACTTTCACAGCTCCTTCTTTCCATTTTTTCTAGGGGTATCCATGGAAACGGTTTCAGCAGAATGCATTTGGGGTCAAATAATTTTGCTTCCCTAAAATTACTTCTAGCCATTCTGCATATTGTACCGCCCACTTACTTCTGAAAGAACTCAGGCTTGAATCTTGACAAAAGAGATTAAGGAGGCAACATAGACTAGTAAACTCACAGAAATCTCCAATATTTAATGAAATACGCTGGTAGATAATAGACAGATCGAAAAGCCTTTTGTACGTTTAATAACATGTACAGTTCACTGCACATATCTGTTTAGTATAGCTACTCAGGCTACAATTCTGAAAGAAAAAATGTGTTAAACCTGACAGTAAAAATTCTGAATGCTCTGAACCTGTAAGGCTGATTACAAGGCCTGGGGGAAAATGAATGAGTTATGGTAGGATTTGGGCAGGAAAGATGGACCTTAAAAATACTGGGTGAAGCCAGATGATACATGTTTGGCCAATCTAGCATGAAGCTAAACTCTTAAAAATAATGGTTCTTTAATGGCACTTTACTGGATTGTGTTTTTCCTTGTACAACTATTGTTTGACAAAGCACCACTTCATTCTGGGAAGGAATGTTTGCATATGACTTTGGTTCTTCGCACTTTGAAAAAATGCAGAAGAAACCTGAGATCTTTAATGTATGGTGGACTACCTAGAAGGACAACAACAGTTTAAGAAAATCTGGATTTAACCTGTGTTGTTTATTGTATGCAAAAAGAGGGTTTTTTTTTTACAATGATGGCACTTCACACATCTGTTACCATCTATTCATGGTTATTTACTGTATGGTGCCTGTTATGGACCTAAATGAATAAAGGTTCTCTCTGGACCCTTCATGTGAATTCCTCTTTTTGAGACCAAAAATTGTTCCCTTATGGCATCACTCTGAAGAACCGCACTGGAGCATTTATTTTTAAGAGTGCAGGTAAGATGATGGGTTCCATAGTCACAAGTCTTTGCAGACAACTAATTTTACTTGTTCAGCATGCATGCTCTACTATTGTTTATATGTTTTTGGTTTTTTTTTTTCTTTTTTCATGATTATTCTGTTGCTTCATCATTCGTGTCACTATCTTTTTAAGTTGCAATAGTTGCTAGGCAAGTGTGTGTTCCTGTCTGATGTAAGAGTAGATAAGAACTGCTTATCAGTTTTAAAAATAACAATTTAAATAAATATAGGTCAATCAGCCCAACAAGGAAAATCTAAAGTGTTTAGGAAGAAAAAGAAACTAAAGCAAATTATTGAGGTATTTTTACATTTGTTAATTCCCAGAATTTATCTCTTTAGTATACAATTTTGTTTTGTCTCTTGATGCCTCTAAATCAAGAAAATATGTAAGAAATAATGTAATTAATCTCTTCATATATGTACAGATTTATTTGGTGTTGTTACGCAGCAATGAAAAACACAAAATCTTTTACAAAACTTAGGTGGATTCTTAATTCTTATGGTGTCGTTTAACTCTCACCCACTCTAAATTGCCTGAAGAAGTGGCCTGAGTTGCCTCAAAAGCATGCATGTTGTAATCTTTTTAGTTAGCCAATTAAAGGTGTCATTTTGCTTGACTTCTCATTACATCCATAACAGCTAACATGGTACAACACACTAGTTCAAGTCCCCCATGACTATAATAATCCTCTGTAAACTTGCCTTTTAAATATTATTTAAGAAATGCGCATTGAAATTACTGTCTGCATTGGGTAGTGTATAACACACTCCTAAAATAAGACCTCTTTCCCTAATGCTTTCCAGGCAAAGCCACACGTCCTCACCAAGATGGAGATCAACGTCCAACTGAAGAGGACTTGCATTTAAGTTCTGTTTGACATATACCACATCCTTTCCTGTTCTGTCTGTCCTTCCTCTATCCCTCTATATTATACTCATTCCCATCTATATTATTTAGTCATGGTTTTTACTGTATTATTGCTATAATGTCATAATTATACTCCTCTGTATACAACTCCAATTCATTTTATTTTTGATACTTCTAGCATTAAGGCAAGATATTTTAACATGTTACTCATTTTTCTTTTACATTTAAACATTGAGTTAAGATTTACATTACTATGTATTTATATTTTTACACTGTTGTTTGTTCCTCTGTGTACAGTTCTAAACCTGACCTGTCCTAAACTCCCTGCACCCCCATTCCCTAATTTAAACAATCCTTGATTAACCTACTCATACTCCTCCCCAACACATTGGTGCCCCTCCAGTTCAGACATAACCCATCATGGCGGAACTGGTCCCATCTGTTCCAAAAGTCCCAATACCCTTTAAACACATACCCTTCTACCCTCCACCAGGATTTAAGCCACATGTTAAGTCCTCTAGTCTCCTCAGTCTTATCTAGACTGATGCGGGGCACAGGTGGAACTTCAGAGAAGACTACCTTGTCAGTTCTGCTTCCTAGTCTGGCTCCTAACTCTTTATGCATATCATTTGTTCCAACATGGACAATGAAAATTGAATCCTAGCCCTGGCCAAGATTCTATCCACCCTTCCAAGGAGTTCTCCCACCTGTGCACTCTGAAGGCAACACACTGTGCGAGATTCTATGACTCTGGAGCAAACCTGTGCTTCAAGCCCCCTAATGATTGAGTCCCCAACTATCACTACCTCTCTGTTTCAGGGAGCTGGTTTTGAGGTGGCCCGTCGGGGCTCCTCATTCCTGCCTACCACCTCAGAATCTTCAGAGACACCGTCCAGCTCCATGAGGACCTGAAAATGGTTTGTTACTTTCTATTCTGGGGTTAATGCCCCCAGGCAGTGTGCACCTTTTACCTTATGCCTTGTGACCGTGACCCACCTGTTGCATACAATACGAGTGCAGACAGGTGCATTTTGTCTCAGAAAGGCGCTTATTCCAGAATTCCCTTTCCTTCTAACCCTAAACACTTTGCCTTAAATAAGCACACAGAGATAGTTGAGCACACAGACAATCCAGTGGAAGCTGAAATTCATGACCAATCATAACAACTGTAGGTAAACTTCCTGTAGTTGAGTGCTGTATGGGCGGTCCAAAAAGCGAGAGTACACCTTATGAGAAGGATTTAGGAGTCATAGTGGACTCTAAGCTATCGATTTTCAGACAGAGTTCGGAAGCCATTAAGAAGGCAAACAGAATGTTAAGTTATATAGCACAATGTGCAGAGTACAAGTCCAAGGAGGTTATGCTCAACCTTTATAATGCACTAGTGAGGCCTCATCTGGAATACTGTGTGCAGTTTTGGTCTCCAGGCTACAAAAAGGACATAGCAGCACTAGTAAAGGTCCAGAGAAGAGCGACTAGACTGATTCCAGGGCTACAGGGGTTGAATTATGAGGAACAATTAAAAGAGCTGAGCCTATACAGTTTAAGCAAAAGAAGATTAAGTGGTGACATAATTGAAGTGTTTAAAATTATGAAGGGAATTAGTGCAGTGGATCAAGACTGTTATTTTAAAGTGAGTTCATCAAGAACACGGGGCCACAGTTGGAAACTTGTTAAGGGTAAATTTTGCATAAACAGGAAGTTTTTCTTTACACAAAGAACTATAGACACTTGGAATAAGCTACCAAGTAGTGTGGTAGACAGTAAAACTATTTCGAAACTTGACTTGATGTTATTTTAGAAGAATTAAATGGATAGGACTGGTTAGCTTTGTTGGGCTGAATGGCATGTTCTCATCTAGATTGTCCTAATATTCTAATGTCAAATGTTTCTGTATAGCTCTGTAGTGAAGAAGTATGTGGAGACATGCTGAATGAAATGTGTATCCATCTGCCAAATGTGCTCTAATGCCATTTGTGAAAGTTTTTTTAGATGCTCTACCACTCTATTGGCCTGGAAGGTGTTGGAATGCTATGTAAATGTGTCAAATTCATTTGTTTGTCAAAAGGTTTATAAATTCAATAAAAGTAAATTGCGGACCATTGCCCATTAAAACAACTGCTAGCAAAACTCAGCAAGCAAAAAAGGACTCCAAAAACTCAACCTGGTCATGACTGATCAAACTGGAACTACTTCCAGCCACTTAGAATGTAGGTCATATGCCACAATAAGTAAACGTTGATGATGTTAAACGTCATGTAACTCACTGCAGATGTCTAGCTGTATGTGTTCCCAAGTCTTAACAGGCCACTGAGGTGTCTGCAAGGGGTGTGTAGGTGGAGGACCCATTTTACCGGTAACAAGGCATGTGGGGCATTCCTTGACCAGAGCTTCAATATCAGCATCAATCCCTGGCCATCACACAAGGTTGTGATATTGTTGCTAAACACGGACAATACCCAAATGGCCTTCATGTGGCATAGTCAGGGCACGTGCTTGGAGCTACCTTGAAACTACAGTGCAGAGACCATGAGCAACACATCTGTCATTCCAGAAAGTAACTTTATCTTTGACACAATGGAGTGGTATCACCTCTGCCGGTAATTTAAGTGGACTTCCCCTGCCTAATAAAAGTATGAAGTTGAGGGAACACAGGATGTTACTCTTAGGCATGCAGCAGCTCCTAGAATGACACAGTGGCCTGTACAGTTGTGTGAAGAAGCTGAACAAATTCAGGCTGGAGGAGCTGAAAACCAAGATAGTAGGTCAGCCACCACATTGTGGCGCCCGGAAGTATAATGGAGTTTAAAATTGTATGCTAGAGACGCTCAGACTAGTGGTTCAGTCTTAGCAGAAGTGGATGTAGCAAGCAGTGTAATGAGAGCTTTGTAGTTAGTTCTGAGAGTTAATGCACGACCATACAGAACCATGTGCCACTGTTCGCAAGCCCAGATATATGCCACTGCCTCTTGCTCACTGACTATTTATTTTCACCTGGGCTAAGAATTCTAGAAGCAAATGCAACCAGTTTCTCAGTCCCCCCTTGAATTTGAGACAGAACAGCAACTCCAGATGCATCATAATTGACTAGGGTAGGGTTATTAAGGTCAAAGTGGGCCAGCACAGGTGGTGAAATAAGCTGAGCCTTTAGTAACTGAAAT
Organism: Polypterus bichir lapradei; assembly: GCA_026402145.1. Lineage (NCBI taxonomy): Eukaryota > Metazoa > Chordata > Cladistia > Polypteriformes > Polypteridae > Polypterus > Polypterus bichir. The sequence goes on along the minus strand of JANRMT010062814.1, from coordinate 120,142,966 downwards.
GCCTCTGTACAGGCTGAAGTCCATACCTAGAGAGGATAATTTTTCAAAAGATGACGTAAAGGTGCAGCAGTGGAGGAGTATTGCAGCAGGAAACTTAGGTAGTATGCAGTCACACCCAAAAATGAAGAAACCTGTGCTACTGATGTGGGATATAGAAGTTCTCTGAATTGCCTCTGTGTTAGACTGGAGTGAGATTAAACCATCTGCAGAAAGTTGGAAACCCACAAACTCAATTGTAGGTGCTGAAAACACACAATTATCACCATTAAGAGTGAGGTCATGCCAGGCCAGTGCTGAAAACAGTCTGTTCAGATGCTCAGATTATCCTGAGTAGAGGATGTGGGACCATGCATGACTATATCATCAAGGTAAATGACCGCCCCTGGAATCCCTGTTAAGATTGTCAACATTATTTTTTGAAATCACTCAGACCTGAACTAAGTCCAAATGGCATCCTAGTATATCAGAAAACTCCAATGTGAGTGATAAATGCAGTCAGGTCTCAAATGTTGGGGTGGATTGGCACCTGGAGATATCCTGATGGAGATCTAAGTCTGTAAAGATATAAGAGGCATAAAATTGTGTAGTTAGCTCCTCTGATGTTGGCAGAAAGTATTTGTCACAAATGACTGCCTTGTTTACTGCCCTTAGATCAACACACATTTGTAGTTCCCCTGATTTTTTTTTTGAAACAACCAAATTGGTAGTCCATGGGGCAGCATTAATAAGTTCTAGAATTGTGGTCTCTACGAGGCATTACAGCTCAGCAGATACTCAATCACGGAAAGTCAGTGGGATGCGGTGTGGTGTCTGGATGACAGGACGCACAGTGGGATCTAGCAAAGGCTGGTGATGAAAGGCAGAGAGACAGTCAAGTCCATTAAAAAGTGATGGCCACTTCTATTGCCAAGAGGAGCAGACATTAAGAACTACAGATCTACTAGTGTCAACAAGGGTACAGCCAAGGCTGTTAAAGAGATCCAGAGCCAAGAGGTTGGCACCATGGTGGGAGACAAGAAATGTGAATTTAGTAAGAAACCAAGGATCATAATGTACTGACTGCTCAACTGAAACCACAATGTCAATCTTAGAGCTGTTGTAGCCACAGAGAGTTTTGACTGGAGCAGAAAGTTGGAGATCTGGAAAAAACTGCTTCTTAGTCTTTAGATTTAACTGAGACACTATTACCCCTGTATCTATCAAAAGTAGAAAACAAGTATGGTTCCACTGTGCAAATTTTGAAAGAGGTATGCTTGGATGTCACATTAGGAATCATCACAGGCTTTGACGATGCCAGAGCAGAACGGCAAACTTTCTCAAAGTGATTGGCTTTTTTGTAGCACTGGCATATCTGACTCCGGTTAGGGCATGTGTGTGCTCTTGTTACATGTGACTTAGAGCCACAATTTCTGCAAAACTGCTGGAGTCTGGGAGAAAGCTATTGCGTAAGCTGCATGCTGGGATTCTCTTTGTAGTTGTCCAAGTCTTCTGTGTACTGCAGTGCTTGAGCCGCGTCTCCTGTCACTGCTGAGGAAGCAGGAGATGTGTCAAGTTAGGCAGTGAATTCAACTGCAGACTCGATCTGAAATGCGATGTGGATAGCCTGTGATAGGGTTAAATCATCTGATTCTAGCAAGAGTGACTGACTTTTGGATTGTTAGCTGGCTGATCCCTAGTAAGCTCATCTTGCATGTCTCTGAATATTCACAAATAGGAACCAATTCTCTGCTACAACACAGGCCAGCCAAATCCTCTTCTAGTTCAGCGAACCTGAGCTCGAGAAGCTTGATAGGCTGGGAAGACAGAAAAAAAAAAAAACAAAATCTGCAGAGGTGCTAAGGCCAAAAGACCACCACTGGCCATTCTACCTAACATAAATGTTCTTAAGTCATTCCTCTTTGTATCTTTTGTTTGGGGCGGTAAGTCTTGTGGACAGCTGAGGCACCTACCTTCATTGCAGTATCATAAGCAACTGCACAGTGTCTCAGTCAGGTGGTGGTGGTGGCACAAAACGCCACCACATTAGAACTGGAAAAGACAGCAGAGGAAAAGTAGAGATTAGTAAAGACTATAAATCCTTGAACAGTCAGATTGTCCTATGCCTATATAGTCTATTAAGAGTACAACTAAAATGTACAAATTAAAAAAATGGGTTTTTAACAGTTTTTTTAAAATGAACAGCATCATTAGCCTGCCGTATCATTATTGGTAAATTATTCCAGATTTTTGGTGGATAACAGCAAAAAGGCCATCTTACCACTTCTTTTAAGCTTTGCTCTTGGAATTATAAGCAGACCACCATTAGAAGATCTAAGTTTATGATTTGGAGAGAAGGAATAACAGGTCCTCCAAACTATAGGATGGAGCAAGATTATTTAAGGCTTTGTAAACTACTAGTAGTACTTTAAAGTCAATTCTAAATGACATGAGAAACCAGTGTAATGATTCTAAAACTATTGTAATGTGCCTGGGTTCTTTTTCTTGTTAAGAATCTGGCTGCTGCATTCTACAACCAATCGATTGATGTCTTTCTTAGGTACACCTGTTAGGAGTGTGCTACAGCAATTGAAAACTAAAAACACGACATAGAGAAAAATGTGCAAATGATTAACAGTAAATAAAAAAATATCTAACTTGGCTCTACTCTGTTGGGCCCTTGAGCAAGGCCTTGCAGGACCTGCAATTGCTCCATCCTGGCCATGACGTTAATCTACATTCAGCTCTGCAAGCAGGTCCCCCGACTTACAGGTAAAACAGGGGTTGGTGGCAGGATTGGCACTCCAGCCACCGTAAAAAAAAAACCTCACACTGTTCCGGTGTGGTGCTGAGGTGTCACCCGCTGCACTCGGGTCCCAATCCAGATTATCCATTGTGTGGTGGGTGCAGCAACATGCTGTAATCAGAGCATGCTCTCAACCTTTCTTCTCTCTCTCAATAAAATTTAAAGAAGCACTCAGTTCAGCCAACAAAACTGAAAAGTCACACTGACGTGTTGGATGCTCAGAAGGCACTGGTTGGCAGAAAGTACACTATATAGTAGTTTGTACATAAAGGGAAGTGGCACTTACTGTGTTCTGAATCAGTTATGTATTTTTCTAAAATAGGATTTCCATATGAAATGGAACTCTTGACTGATAATCGTTTTATATAAGTGGTCCTAAAAATCTGAATGTGGTCTTTGTACTGACTGTGCCTGGCAGCAGTTGTTATTTTAAAAATAAAATCAGAAGATGAAGTGAAGTCAGGATATGCACGCTAAAGTCGTAATCAGGTGAACAAGAATCTAATAAACTAAGCCCAGAATGAAATAAAAAAAAAAAAATCAGAAACTAGAATAATACAATGCAATTGGGCTGAAATGAGAGATGAAAATTGTAGTCAGGGACAGAAAACATTTAGAAAATCAAGAGCCTCTTAAAAGCAAACAGCTGTTGCTGACTCTAGGATATCTGTAATTCCACTGAGTTTAGTATCATCTGCAAACTTAACTAACAAGCTAGTGTGAGAACAAAATGATAAATTAAGAAGGGTTAGGACACCCATGGGTAAGCCTGGTATAAATGAAATTCAGAAATAAACAAAATATGATTAAGAGCGATAAGGAAACATCTTTTCAGATAGGAGATTGGATTCTAACTACTCAAAGATGATTGGGTTTCCAGGTTATGTATAGTCCCAGCAGGAAGATATGGGTCCAGGTGGACAGACACTGGAATTGATGTCAGTGGTTTTAAAGCCGTCAATCTTCCGGTCTGCAGAGGGAGAAAAAGAGAAGGCATTGTCACACCAAGACAACCCCTGGAGCACTGGAGAATTTCCAACACCAGAGCTCTTAAACTGCTCCCTATTTGCACACACATGACAGGACCCCAAGCTCAGACCCATTGGGACTGGCAGCCTGAACTGAGAGGTCATGAATGCAAGAAAGAGCATCACCATTGTCATGGAGAGAACCTCAGTTATGCAGGACTTTGAACCAATAATGCTGAAGGTCTAAGAACCACCTGTTGACATGCAGATTTGACTCTTTATGAAGATTTATCCACTACAGGGGTGCATGGTCAGTCACATGAGTGAACTCACTACCTAGGATTTAATACATCAGTTGGTTGATAGCCCATTTTATGACCAGGGCCTCCCTTTCCACTGCCATATACCTGAATTTTCGATTCAGTAGTTTCCAATTCAGAAACATAATGGGGTGCTCAACAACAATAACACTTTGGTTCAGCACCGCACTAAGACCTGTGTCTGAAACATCGGTCTCTAATATAAAAGGTAAAGAGAAGTCAGGAGTTATCAGGACAGGTGCTGAAGTAAGAGCCTGTTTTAAGCCACTGTTTTTACATCACATACCACCATGTTGGGGGCCTGCTTCTTTGTGAGATCCATTTAGGGTGCTGCACTCTCAAAGAAACAGGGCATGAACCAGCAATAGTACCCTGCTAACCCCAAAAAGGCTTCGACTTGCCACTTGGCCTTCGGACAGGGCTACTTCATGATGGCAGCAATGTACCTCTGCCCACTAAGCAGCCCAAGTATTTAGCTTCGGTCAATCCAAAGTAACATTTTTTTGGGCTGATCCAAAGACCAGCTCTGCTCAGTGTGAGGAGTAAAGCCCTTACCTGCTGTACATGTTCCTTCTAAGTGTAGGAGTAGAAGATCATGTTATTTAAATAGGCGGCACTATATGCATTGTGGAGATGGAGCACTCTATCCTCCAGACGTTGAAAGGTCGCTGGTGCCCTGTTCAATCCAAATGGGAGGACACAATACTGCCAATGGCTGCTAGGGGTGCTAAATATGGTGTTCTCCTTAACGGATTCTGTTTAAGGAATTTGTCAGTACCATTCAATTATGCCAAGTGTGGTCAGGAATTGGGCTCTTCTTTGTCGCTCAAGGAGTTCATAGCAGCATCAGGTAAGTGTCAAATTGGGAAACTTAATTAAATCAGCGGGAATCATGGCAAAAGTGCTAATGTCCAGCCAGCTTTGGACCAAGACAATGGGAATAGACCAGGGACTATCACTCTCCTCTGTCACACCAAGTTATAACATCTTGCTGATCTCAGATTCCACCTCGGCTCGTTTAGCCTCTGGGAGGCAATACAAGCATTCCTGGACCGTCACCCCTGGGTCAGTGATAGTGTTATGTGCAATCAGGAACGTTCTTCTGTGCCACTCATTCACCACATTCGGGCTGATCTGAGTTCTTGTCATTGCTTGGGTGTCAAATCTGGAGCAAAGCTAAAGGTTGTTTTCTGAGGAAAGAAGAATGAGGTCCTCCGAAGCAGGGAACATGTTTCAACAAATTCACATGATACACTCGTTCCAATGGATGGTAGTTTGGTTGTTTAACCAAATAATCAACCAGCCACTTTCTCTCCTTAATGTCATATGGACTTTGCCAATGTGCCAACAATTTGTAGTAGAAGATTGGAATAAGGACTATGACTTGGTCTCTGGGCTGAAACTTGCAGAGAGTCGAGCCATAATCGTAGAAGCGAGTCTGATTATGTATTCTCCATGCTCTCTTTTAATATCAACAGCAATAATACAATGCAGATGTTGCTTCTGGAATCAAGAAGTGCCGTGACTTTGTGCCCATTTATTACCACCACCACCATGTGAGAAATGGAAAGAGGTTGCTGCTGTCCTCATGCCCAACTGCAGTCCATTGTCTTGCAAAAGAAGTGGGGCAGATAAGGATGGTATGGTCCAGCTTCCCACACTTGTTCATGATAACCCACACAGATTTCCACTCCCAGCATGCCTTGTCTGCTGGTCCAGGATGGTGCCATACCTCAGCAGCACCTCATGTTTTAGTTGGTTGTAATCTGTTTCAACCTGCTTGTCGAGGTCATAAAATGCCCACTGAGCTGGTCCCCCAAGAATGCCGCCAGTATGTGCACCCACTCCAAACTCTCTCAGTGATGACGATTGGCTGTACATTCAAACACCAGGAAGAGTAGCAGTATCTAGGATGGTCCCAACAGTCATTGTTTTACGTACTTCTGCCTCATCGAGCTGTTTCCCCCACCTAGGCCTTGAGAGTCTGGATGACCATTGCCTGCATTGTCACAGCCACATCTTGTTGCTATGACATGTCACAGCTCTTCGTAATCCTGGCAACTATGCCACTGTAAGAAGAAGAGCATGCAATAAGAAGGGTTTGGGAAAACACCATATAATTGATCATCAAAAATAAAAAAAACCTGGTTAAGAGTGTTAAGGAAACATCTTTTCAGATGGGAGTCTGGTTCTGACTGACTCAAAGATGGTGGAGCTCACTGTTATGTATACTTTTCCTTGGAAGAGGTGGCAGTTGATTTTCCTGTCTACAGAGAAAAAGAGAAGACGTTATCACACAGTGCCACTCCCTGAAGCAATGGAGAATTACTATCACCAGAGCCCTTAAACTGTCTCCATATGCACATACATGTGACACTAGTTATATTTTTATTTATTGATAGAAATTTTAAAGAGACCAGGGGCCTCATGCATAACGCTGTGCGTTGAATTCACACTAAAACATGGCATATGGACAAAAGTAGAAATGTGCGTACGCAGAAAAAAATCCAGATGCATAAATTTATGAGTACGGCAACTTCTATGTTCTTCCGCTCCATAAATCCTGGTCAATGTGAAAAGTAACACACGTGCACGTGACTGCTGTCCCGCCCCATCTCCTCCTAGAATTACCCCTCTTTGCATATGCAAATCAATATAAATAGCTTCTTAAGTTCAGCGTTCTGTGAAAAGACAATGGCAAAAACACGGGGGAAAATAGAAGAATTTCACTGAATACCAAGTGGAGGCAAGGAAAAACGCACTATTGGATGCTAATTGAGTGACATTGAGTGTCGGAGAAACTCGAAAGCTCAAGTTCACAAAGTCGCACAGTGCCCGAAATAAAAAAGAAGTTGTCAGATATCAAAGTATTCGTGAAAAGGTGAGTTGTAGCCCACCATCTAAATGTCATATGGAAGGTTATTAGGATACAGAGAAAACAAAAAATAGGGACACAGTGAGGAAAAAAAGCTTGAAATGTTAACTTTAATCTCGAAAATTCCACTTTAATCACGTAGTTTATTTTGTCATTAAAGTAGCACGTCATAAACTTCATCTTAGAATTGTTTTAATTTGCTAGTTTCTCAAATCCCATCATAACTACAGGTGCACGTTAAATGCTTTGTTTTATATGTATTCTTCTACGTGCTTTATTTGTGTGAATCACTACGTGCTTCTTAAATGGTCTTTCTCTTCCTCCAACAGGACACAGAATACATTACATTCATGATATCACAGCTCACTGAACAATTTAAATACTAAGATGTACACTTGATATCATTTTCATGATGATAGGAATTAAAGCATGTTATTAAACATGGGAACACAGTGGCACAGTGATAGCGACGAACTAGCGTCCTGTCTGGAGATTCTTCCTGCCTCCTACAAGATACTTGCTGTGCTGTGTGCGACCCTCAATGAAATAATTTATTGCAGCAGCACTGTCTCTTTCAAACGTACTAACCCCCAATTCCTGTCCTAACTTTTCTTTCTCCAAGTAACCAATTGCCACACGATCAGCTACCATTGTCCACCATGCCCGCAAATGTTTATTTATTAACAATATCAATTATTTAAATGATGTTCAGATTTTATCTGTATAATGTAATAAACATACTTTGCTGTATTTAATCTTAAAAATGATATCAAGAGCTCCAAGAAGATATCGCTTGGAAATCTAAATCGACTTAGAAGCCAGTCATCATCATATGTAAATACGCACTTTATACAGTGGCTCAGGTTGTGCAATATTATAACTGTAATGCAAGTTTACAGTGAGGTGATTGTACTTATAATTACAAACAGTTTTACCAGGAGCACTTAATGGACTGATTGAGTTCATTTGTAGTTCTTGGGATAAAACTGTTTCTGAACCACGAGGTCCCTACAGGAAAGGCTCTGAAGCATTTTGCTGTATGGGTGAAGTTCAAATAGAATGTGTGCATGGCTCAGACAGTGTGTGCTTGATGCCATATACCGATAATTCTCTTTCCGATCAGCTGATGTAGAGCTGTGGTTCCACACTCAGATACAGTGGGATAAATACTCCAAGTGGTGCAGTGAGAGTAATAACGCTAAAGCAGCTATGGTATTTGGAATAGTTTGGCCATTCCGTGGACCATTATATTGTTACAGGTTAATTACAATCAGATGCTTTAAACTAATAAACAATATGCAGATAATTTCAGTGTATTTGATAAAGCCGCGTCAGGGATGAGGATCTAAAAATGAAAGGGAAAGCACACTGGAACAATAGCACTGCTTTGACGCTGGGTGCTGCCAGTTTGTAAAACCGAGCTGAGAACTTTCGTATGCTAAGGATTCAGCTGGCATGAAAATGTGCATGGCTTTACGCCAAGTTTAGTTTTTATACATCACGATGCAAGCGTGGAAACAGGCGTACGCAACATTTTTGTGCATACACACCGTTTATACATGAGGCCCCAGAATTCTGTCTTATTCCCAAGAGACACCACTTTAATGTCACTTAATTTGTAAAAAGTTCCTATATCTCTTTGCTTTCAATGTTTGAGCCAGTACCCACCTTTAAACTCCCATTTTGTTTTAAGCACAACACTTTCATACGGCACCTTTTCATAAGATTTTTGAAAATGAAGATTAATAACATCAAAATCACCAATATATTAAATTATTTTTTGCAACCTCATAAAATTTTAGCATATTTTAGAAACAAAATCTCTCAATCCTAAACCCATATTCATGAATGCTATCTATCAAAGATGTATTCATGCAGTTCTACCATTTAAGGAATAAGTTAATGAGCACTGTAGAAATTCATTCCAGTGACAGTTGACTTTGTGTTTGTTTTTAGTATGTATTGGAAAGACATAAAAATGGTTTTCTTCCATTTTAATTACATTTATGTACTGTCATTAAAGTAACTGCTAGACTGCTTATGTTATCACACACCAGACATTCCGGCTCTGCATCTTTTCATGCTCCAAGGTCGGTCAGCAGGCAGTGACTAAAAAAAAACAAAATTTGAGCCATTCCTAAAATTCCTGAAAAGATCACCAAGCTTGTTTTTGTTGTTTAATGATTTTTTTTTTTTTACTTAAAAGCATTTTTATTTGTTTTAATTTATCCAAAATTGTATAAAAATGTTTTCACTGGACAAGATTTGTTTGCATCTTTGGTTCTGTTCACTTAAAAATTGCACAATGTATATTATTTATCCTTGAAGCTCTACACATGTATTTTCTTTATTATGTACACAAAGAAAGGAACACTGGATTCTCTAATGCTAAAGAGCACCACCATAGATTCTTAGCAGGATTAATATTTAATGAAGGTGAAGAAAGCATTAGTTTTACTAATTCCAGCAGTGTGGCCCATGTTAAGGCAGTTTATTCCATATAAAAAGCTCAGATAAGGACTTGGTGTATAGACAGAGTGAGCACTTTTTTAGGCCTGCCTCCCCTCCCCTTCTCATGTAACTGATTGCTCAGTCAAGGACAGAACTGTATGTGCAGACAAAGTTATGTAAAACAAGTGTGGGATTAACTGCTGGCTTTTTGTGTGTGCTGTATTCAAAAGGGGAGAAGGGAATTCTAAAGGTTTAAAATTGTACCTAACAAAGTGGCCATTCAGTGTATTGCTCAATCACATGTGATAAGAATGTTATTAGAAATTTGTCATTTTTCACCCTCTGATGGAGGTCTATAGAGGGTGTGACAGATAGGGGGTGCTGTTGTCCCCTTGAACCCTCAGACCAGACACCAGATAAAAGTCCAAATGTTGACTTTATTTATAATAATAATGTGCACAAGTACCTCCACCTCCACTATACTTAAATAAACAATACATAATAATAATCAATCACAATCCTCCAACTCCCAGACGCGTTGTCACCCTTCCTCCCAACTCAGCTCAACCCGCTGGGGTTTCCCATAGTCCTTTTAAAGTCCTCAACCCGGAAGTGCTTCTGATCTCCCAGTCCATGTGATTCCCCAGCACTTCCGGGTCAGGTAAAAACTCCTCTTTTCTTCAGCCTGGAAGTACTTTGTCTTCCGTCTTCATGACTGGGAAGTACTTCTGGGCTATACGGAGAATACAAATCCTTGAGCCTCCCTGCAGCATCCTCTGGTGGCCCCCACGGTATCCAGCAGGCCTGTGAAGGAAAACTCCAAGGTCCATGATACCCTACTGGAATTCGGGGCATCTCCACATTGCAGGGAGGGCTCCATCTGGTGGCTTGTGGGTATTGGCCGGGATAAGTTGCCGGCCATAGTCCACAAGGGCTAGATCCTTACTGAAGGATCAAAAATCAAAGCTAACATAATTTTCATAATCAATGACGTTGAATTAGTCTAAAACAATACCTCACATGCTTAAGTTTGAAATTTATCATTTTTACTCATCTGGCAGTGGCACTGGCTAGGAACACCAGTAACAAATCAAAAGTATAGTCAAGTTTGTGATCAGCAACATCTAAATAGCCTCAAATGACACTGCACATACATATATTACTGATCCCCAATGTTTTCAAAGTTTTATGTAAAGGTGAAACTTTAACCCCTCGTATCCTATTATCCCAACTGCTGGGAATGGTTGATGTGGCATGTACAGCTTCAAGTCCTTCTGATTACTTTTTATGAAGACACCTATTGGTTTACTCTTTATCATAAGAATGTGATTTCCTTAACGATACAGTCCTAAAATTACCTAAAGAGCCTAGTTTTTGGGGTCTAGAGGGCCAAGAAATAGGGGAGGAACCCCTAAAAGCATGACATCTTACATAAATACATGACTCGAATGGTATTTTATTGTACTGGATGAGTCAGGAGGTACCAGACAAAAAAAACTGAAGTAACTCCTCATATCCCTGATGGGATTTTCTAAAGATACTTCCATTTCCTCAAAAATATCTCAAAGAGGTTTGATTAATTAGCATCTTTAAGTTTTTTATGGCATGTGACTATGTGTCCAACATTGGACTGGCAACCTTTCCATAGTTAAGACTTGCCTTGTACCCAGTCCTGTCAAGATCTGAGAAGGCCTCCCATAAAGCCTGAAGTCAAAAAAGCAGCAAGAGGAGGCACACACAGTAAGGAATCTTTGTGGAGGCACATGCTGTTGGGTAGTGAGGAGCAGAGCTATGCACAGAGCTCAAGATCAGCAAACGACTTTTTAAATTACACCGTAGAAACAATGGAAATCAATAGAGACAACTAGGGAACAAAATAGTATGAGGAAAGTGAGGGAGCGAATGGACCACACAAGCAACAAAGTTCATAGGGAGTTACAGAGGTCATGTAGCAGCTGCAGGGAATCCCGCCAACAGGAGGTCACAGTAGACCAAGGGGAAAAAAAAAACAAGAGGGGCATAGTTAATGACGAAAGGGATGGTGTATGAAATTGAATACTGTATCAGAGATGGGAGTAATGGGGGTCATTCAGAGTTTCACAGAGTGATAGATTAATGGTTGGACAATATGGGTTGAACAGGGTCAAAAGTGAGGCTGAACTTTTAAATGAAAATATCATTGGTGTGCCTTGAATTGGAAACATGATGGCCCTGTTGTCAGATGTCTTCTATCCTATGGACTGATCCTTTTTAGAATCCAGCTGACTTAGAACTGTTGGAGTTTAGACTAAAACCCCCTATGTATATGGACATATACTGTATTGGTACTACAGCATACATTGTGCATGATGTTTCTCTGTTTGTGTTTCAAATTTGTTCATGTTCTATTTCTTTTTTTCCTACAATAGATGTAATTATAATATGGTGCACTGGGCTAATAAGTGTGCCATAGTACAGATGGGGTTCTTGCCCTGTCATAAGTTTCTTTGTAACTTTTTTGTCACAAAAAGCTAAAAAGACCTCAAGGAATATATTGAAGAAACAGATTTTGGGGTTTAAAACAGAATGGTTGACGGTAGAATGTTTTGTCAAAATGGACTCACTGCATAGCGCCCAACAGCACTGCTTTTAACTACTTGGAGAAAGATTGTGTCATCTGAAAAATATGTTTTAAAGCAGGATCTTTTAACAAATGGACCTCAGGGAAAGCATAGACGGAATGGAAATTCAACCACAGTTACAAACCTTAAAAATCAATCGAAAGATTTATTGAAAAAAAGCACAGAGCATGAAGAGAGAAAAGAACTTGTGCAATGAAACAAGTGACACCTGGCAAGGTAAAAAGTTTTAATAGACAATGTTTTGCTGGCATTGAAAATAAATTCTACCTTTCCCGTCCAGGATATTCATGATCATGTTGCTAAATACGAGAGAACACAAGATAGTTGGCAAAGTAAGAATTGAGTTCATCAAGTGTATAAATTCAACAATCAACACCAACATGCTAAATGAAATTATAAAATCAGCCTACCACTCTTTGATAGTTGATTAATCAACTAACATAACAGTTTCAAAAATGTAAATTAGATGTATTAAATGTAAGAACAAATGTAAATCCATTCATAAAACTGTGTTTACTGGCATAATAACATTAACAGCATGTGACAGTTTATCTACTCTTGTGGCTATTCATCAGTTTTATATGGAGAACAAGTTAAATGTAAACCAGATGGTAACATTTACCTTGGACAGTAAATCAGTCATGAAGGGCAAATGAAAAGGTTTAGCTGCTCTTTTGCATCAGTCCATTCCATATTTAGCAGAGGAACACTGTGTTGGCACCTCATGAGGACCTGGGTATAGATGATGCTCGGAAAGGCAATCCCCTCAAGAGCGACATTGAGACTTCGCAAACAACTATTTACACAATTTTCTGCGGGCCGTCTGTTAAGAAGACAAAATGTGAAGGACTTGTCAGTGGTGCAGAGGCAGATGTGGTTTTGTTCTGGTTAAAGAAAAATGAGAAGCTTGGACTGTAAAAACAATTTTCAGATATGGTGACAGGATCACTTCAGGGAGTTATTTTCATTTTTGGACATTTGTGGCACATTCCAGGCCTCAAGTGCTGACTTGTGAAAGAGAATTTAGTCTAATGAACAATATAAAAACAAAATCTAGAAATCGTTCAGATACCAAGCATTTGGAAAATTTGATGAGTATTCAACCGTTTTTCAATTCTGGTTTCTCTGTTCATAGAGTTTATAACTTAATGAAATTCAAAAATGGTGAGAAGAAAAATGAGCGGAAATACACTTTATATAAAAAAAAAATGTTATATCAGTTAATGTTGTTGTACCATGTTAGCCATTATGGATGCAATAAGAAGTCAAGCCAAATGACACTTTTTATTGGCCACCTGAAAAGATTACAATATGTAAGCTTTCAAGACAACTCAGACCCCTTCTTCAGGCAGTCTTCAGATTACAAACTGTCTGAAGAAGGGTGCTGAGTTGTCTTGAAAGCTTACATATTGTAATCTTTTCAGGTGGCCA
>JANRMT010062814.1:120104429-120129118 GCA_026402145.1 Polypterus bichir lapradei | reverse complement strand
TGGCCACCTGAAAAGATTACAATATGTAAGCTTTCAAGACAACTCAGACCCCTTCTTCAGGCAGTCTTCAGATTACAAACTGTCTGAAGAAGGGTGCCGAGTTGTCTTGAAAGCTTACATATTATAATCTTTTCAGGTGGCCAATAAAAAGTGTCATTTGGCTTGACTTCTTATTTTATCAGTCAGGCTAATTTTCCAATATTTAACAATAAACATGCAATACAGTAAATAATCATACATGTGATTGTTTTTTAGAAGTTATTGGTCTTCAAGCCCAAAATTTGCATGCACCAAGCCACTTCTTAGAAGGAACATTGACTACCACCCCCTCAGAATTAAGAGCACCCTTGTGCTGAGGCTGGACAGTTTCAGGTACCTTGGTGTCCACATCACAGAGGACCTGATCTGATCTGAACACACTAACTCATTGGTGAAGAAGGCACGACAACATCTTTACCACCTCAGATGACTCAGGGGTTTTAGACTGCCCTCCCCACTACTAAAGAACCTCTACACATCCACCTTTGAAAGTATCATGACAGGAAGTACCATTGCCTTGTTTGGGAGGAGCACACAGCAAACCATAAGGCTTTTCAGAGAGTGGTATGGCCAGCGTACACATCACTGGGTGTGTATCCCCTAATTTCGAGGACATCAACAGCAAGAGATGTCAGATCAAGGCTAAGAAAATTGTCAATAACACCCGCCACCCCAACAATGGCCTCTTCTGTGTTCTGGTAAATAGTACAGCTTCCTGAAGACCAGTTCAGAGAGACTAAAAAGGAAACTTTTTCTATAGTCAATACACATCTTGGAAAGTGCCTAGAAGTATATGGTGCTCTTCTGTTAACTCTCTTACTTTAAATTATTTAACTTATTGATTTAGTTATTATTTAGTATTTATCACATATTTAAAATTCTGTTAATGATTTTAGTGATATTTACAAAGTCATGTATTGTTCTTGCCCTTTATATTCTTCTTAAAGGCACAGTAAATGGAGCAGATCAGCTAAGCATTGTGCTGTGCGTTTAATTTGTGTTTAATCTGTATGTGAAGAATGGAAGCCTCATGCCTCTTTTGAAGTATCCAGCCCTTGTTATAAACCTGAAATCACAACAGACACCTTCCAGGATCTAATGCAAAATGTAGAATGCCTAGAGGGGACTGGAGGGTCTTTTGGCCTTGTAACCCAGCCCCTCTACACCCAGTTTCTGTTCTCCTAAATCATTCCAACTGCAGCTTTTATTTTTCTGCCCTCCTTGTTCTTTTGACCGTAAGTTTTATTATTTTTCTCACAACCCAGTCTTGCCCTTCTTAGTCTCTTTCAAGACCCAGTTCATGACAACCATCAGATTGGGTGGGATCCATCTTGGAGAATCTCTGTTGGCAGTTAAAGAGGAGGCAGGTGTCAGACCTCTTGGTGAATCCTCACCAAAAGTCATGGCAGAGTAATGTTGATTACCCAAACAGCCCATGTCAACCCATCACGAGTCACTTTGCAAATCGTATGCGACCCATTCACATTAAATACAAAGGTTAGCCACAACCCTACACAACCCAACGGCAGCAACCTGTGACCCCATAGTTTAAGAATCGGTGCTCTACTGTTATAAATAACTGTTCTTTAACTTTTACTTTCTTTTGTGACTCTGTTAGCTCTTATTATTATAAAGCGGTTTGAGCTACTTTCAGGCATACAAATATGCTTTATAAATAAATATTGTGTTTGATCTTATGGAAACCCAGGTACTTTTAATGTAAGTAACTATAAAGTATTACAAGTGGGAAGTAAAAATGTTAGAGTTGAATACACAGTGGGAGGTCTGAAATTCGAGAGTACACCTTATGAGAAGGATTTAGGAGTCATAGTGGATTCTACACTATCAACTTCGCATCAGTGTTCAGAAGCCATTAAGATGTCAAAAAGAATGTTAGGTTATATAGCACAATGTGTGGAGTACAAGTCCAAGGAGGTTATGCTCAACCTTTATTATGCACTGGTGAAGCCTCATCTTGAGTACTGTGTGCAGTTTTGGTCTCCAGCTACAAAAAGGACATAGCAGAGCTAGAAAAGGTCCAGAGAAGAGCAACTAGGCTGATTCCAAGGCTACATGGGATGAGTTATGAGGAACAATTAAAAGAGCTGAACCTTTTCATTTTAAGCAAAAGTACATTAAGAGGTGATATGATTGAAGTGTTTAAAACTATGAAGGGAATTAGTACAGTGGATTGAGACTGTTACTTTAAACTGAGTTCATCAAGAACTCCGGGACACAATTGGAAACTTGTTAAGGGTAAATTTCGCGCAAACATTAGGAAGTTTTACTTTACACACAGTGGCGGTTTTAGGCATGGGCGAACGGGGAAGCCGCCCGGGGCGGCATTTTTTCATGACACGTGGGGGGCGGCACACGAACTTGGAGGAAAAAAAAAATCATCTGTGCCACTAAGCGGTTTTCTATTATCTATGATACCTGCGCCGCCCCTGCTGCTGAAGGAGCCGCACAGAAGCTGAGCGAGCGGAGAGGAGAGGGGATGAGGGGCGGTGGGGGGGTTGGGGGGGAGGAGGTGCAGAGTACAGTTCACCTCTCCCAAATGAAGCGGACAAGGAGGGGGGCTAAACTATGTCAGTGACACCTGACTTTCTTACAAATAACGCACATTTCATTCAAAATATTTTAAACACAGACCAATAATTGGCACATTTTTATTTATTTATTTAATTGTGTGAAATGGCTAATAAAAATAGGTAATAAAAAACGATTATGATGTGGAGGTGAATTGGTTTAGTCTTGACTTCTGGTCGTGAGTGACAGCGTTGGGGGATGATGGGAAATCTGTTGATTGCCGATTACTTAGTAAACACAGCGATGGAGAGAAAAAGGCCAAAGCTGTCAGGTGCCCAATTTAGGAAAAAAAGAAAAGATGATGAGGAGAAACGGGCAAAAGATAAAGGTATGCAACAATATTCTCTCTGTATGATTAAGGTATTCATGTCATTGTGTTAATTAGTGGTATAACGTTAACTCTTACTTTGTTAGCCTTCTTGCTTATGATGCATGCTATGCTTACCTTGCTAAAAAAAAAATAAAACACAGTAAAAGCCTAATATACAAACCATCACAGAAATTCTAATGGTTTCTATTAAATACCATTGTGAACCATTAACTTTTTTCCAGTGAAACTATTACAAAATTCCTTATTGTAGTGTGTTTTGGGCACTTTTCCAATAGGATTTACCATCCCACCCACCAATAGAATCCATCATATACCAGCAGACACCTTATACTTACCATTAAAACCAATACAATTCCCATTATAACCATTAAATCCATTACATTTTCTGTTATTTTTGGGCAGGGTTCTATTGTTTTTTCAGCAGTGTATACAACACGAGATCTAATTAAATTTAACCACAAAATTATGCTTTGCAACAAAACTGTTGCAAGTACAGTTATTATTTATTTCCATTGTTTGTGTTGGCTACTGTAAATAGCCAGTGTAATTTACATATGTGTAGATAGTGTAAAAGACAAACATTTTCCTGAAACAAAAAAGGCTGAGGTCCACAAAGCGCCACTTCTCATATGAATCACATGATGAGCCTTTCAGTGATGCCCTTAGGAAGTTGGAGATTGGATTCTTCAATGTTGTTCTTGATGCAGCCCTGTCAGCCATCGCGGAGAGATTTACCACATTGGAAAATGTGGAAAACAAATTTGGGGTTTTGACAAATTTCCCTAGTCTTGCAGATGAGGAGCTGGCAGAGCAGTGCAATGCACTAGGTACCACACTGCACTTCGAAGGGCATTCTGATTTGGACAGTAGAGAGCTTTTGCAGGAAATCAAGAACTTCCCTCACCTGCCATCAAAAACCATAAGCCTCCTTGAGCTTATCACTTTCATGCATGATAAGGATCTATCTGAGATCTACCCCAAATTTTGGACTGCTCTCAGGATTGCACTTACCCTGCCAGTGACTGTGGCTCAAGCAGAGAGGAGCTTTTCCAAACTGAAGTTAATCAAGACATACCTGAGGTCAACTATGTCTCAGGAACGGCTCACTGGCCTTGCTGTCATAAGCATTAATCATTCAGTAGGGGAGCATATCTCATATGATGCCATTATTGATGACTTTGCATCTAGAAAGGCCAGAAATGTCAGATTTTAGTTTCAGTTTGTGTTTTCTGTTCTGCAGTGAAATAATTTAATTTTCTTTAGTGTGATTTATTCTATATTTTATTTGTATATTATTCTTAATAATTTAAAATATTTTTTCTTAAATAATATTGGTTTGTACAGAGTATAATTAAGTTATGAGCAGTTTATTTATTTATTTATTTATTTTTTTGCAAAAATTGGTCTGTTACGGAATGACGGAATTACTACAATAAAACGTGTGGTGTGTACAAAATGTGTAGTTTTGTCATGTTATTTTTTTTTTGCGCCGGGAGGGAGTCTCGCCCGGGGAGCAATTTAATGTAGAACCGCCACTGTTTACACAGAGAACTATAGACACTTGGAATAAGCTACCAAGTAGTGTGGTAGACAATAGGACTTCAGGGACTTTCAAGACTAGACTTGATGTTATTTTAGCAGAATTAAATCGATAGGACTGGTTAGCTTTGTTGGGCTAATGTTCTAATTTTTCAAATGCATGCATCATCATCAACATAATCTTATTCTGTGAGAAAGAAATGTTTTTTCACCAAGGTTTCATGGTGTTTTCAATTGTGTTGTACCATTTTGAAGTAGGTGTGCAACAATACACGATCAGGGTTTTAAAACTGATAGTAATAAACATCTAATACATTTAATATTATTGTCAGGTAAGTTACACAAGTGAAGCATGGGATCACATGTGACAGTTGCAAAGGCGGTATATTTTCAGAATATGTCTAAACAAGGAAGCCCAAAAGTAGTCAGGAGTCTCTGGTCATAACATATCGCTTCCTGATTCCCAAGAACCTTGGAGAAATGACACAGTGTTTAAGCCAGCAGCCAAAACAATCTGATTTATAGAGAAATAGAACCAGACATGTGCTACAGTGTGAGTGATTCAGATAAAGCATGTCATATATCAGAGTCACAGCATAATCATTCATCCCTCACTCACTTGGCTACGGCAAGCAGAACCAGCAACTGAGTGCTAGGAGCGAATCTTATTTGACTAAAAATATGTTTCCATTTATGCTGAGGTGCATCACTAAGGAATATAAAGAAACAGAAGTACTTATCAATTTCTAAATCTTGTACTCTCTTTGCATGTCTTTCTATGCCAATCTCAATGACTGAAAAGAGCCCTTTATTTGATAACATCTGTGAATAGCTTGGCTGAGTAAGCCTGTACTGAATGAGTCTCCCTGTTAGATTAAAGTAAATGGAAGCCTGATTTTTTGTTAAGTATAAGTAGGTCTGTCCCATTTTATTTTGAATAGCAGGAAACCAAGACTACAAAATGCTGCTTTAATCAGGAACAGGTGTGATTTGCACCATTGTTACAAAATCAAGGATACAAGGATCAGATTTTAAAAAACTTGTATGCACAAAAACAGACTCAAAATGTGTGTATGCAACTTTCTACACAAAAGCTGGGATTTAAAAAAGAAAACTTGACAAGAGAACTTTTGCATATTTATGATGTGGACCACCAGGGTGCGTACAGCTGCCCTAACCTGACACAGACAGGCAAAGACACAATTGCAGCACACAAAATACTTTTATTTCTGTGAGGAAGCACATTTCCCTCGCTCCCCACTGCAGCACAATACAAATAAACACCAAAGTCTTTTTCTTCTCTTCATCTCTGTCTTTCTCTGCCTCCACTCCTCTCCTGTCTCCGACTCTGGCTCTCTGAGTAGTGGTGGCCGGCTCCTTCTATAGGACACCTGGAAGCACTCCAGGTGTCCAACGAGCTTCTTCTGGCAGCAGTTTTGGGTGTTGTGGAAGTGCCGCCAAACAGGGGTCAGCAAATGTCCAGGCACCCCTTGGTGGTGGCCACAGACCCCAATAGGGTTGAGCTTCTATGCTCCAAACCCATGGCCCTGCTGCAAGTCAGGGGGGCTGCCCTCTAGCTTTCCAGGGGAGATAATGTCCTGAATAAACTCTCACCTCCGGTCCTTCCACTATCGAGGTGTCCCACCTGGGTAAGTGCCCCAGCGGTCCCCCACAATGGCAACACGTAACACATCTATATGCAACATTTAGGAGCAACTGGGAAATGACGACACCCTTGAGCAAACAGGGAAATACAGCTAAACCAGCCAAATAACAACTCATACACATTGTAATTCATGACATGACAAATATATTAAAGCTCAAAGGTGATGAATATGATGTATCGACACTAATTTAGCTAACTTTTAAGAGGGCCTATGCTGCATATTTACACCAAACAACTTTTTTGGTTTTTCATCAATTTAGGCTACCTTTTGTCAGTGCTCAGGATTAGAAACAAAAGCACAGTAAAAACACAGACATGATTCACTCCCCATGTACAGAAAGCTATAAGTCTCATACCCTATAGCCTACTCATAGTCTGACTGTTTGACTTAATGAGGCTTGTTTGCCGTTACTTGAAAACTACGCAAATAGCCATCTATGAAAGGAAGGAGTTTTTTGGGACTGGTAGGATTTTTTTTTTGCCCACGATGATGACTGGCTGGTGAGCTGATTTTGCCTCCCAAGAGTCATTCAGTCAATCCCATGAGTCAGTTTGGGTAAGTGACAGCACTCATCACAATAAGGGCACCTAGTAAGAATGACGCTGCTTTTGTTAACTGTGAGCAGTTGTTTTCAATTAATACACAAGGCATTAACAATGCCAAAATGAGACTGACAAATGTTGTGGCTCTGTGGTCTGGATCAACCCATGGCAAATTAGAGCAGGCGGACAACTTGTTCACAATGTTGCCGTATATGAAGTACAGCTTGTTTGTAAGGTAACTGGCTGAATCGTCAGTTTTTCATTAATTCTAAACTATTCATTGTAACAGCAATCTGGTTATTACACCTGCCAGGTGATAATAGTTACAAACTCAGACACAAGTGCCTTGTGCCTTTCCACCAAGCCTACACTTCAGTGCTGTGCTGAGCGCACCACAGATGCGTCAAGTTGGAGGCTACTCTACCAGCCAATGAAATTCTGCTGCATCGTGATTACATATGTATAAGGTTTCTTAGGATAGTCCATGCATGGTGGTTTCAGGGTGGCAACTTAGCACTGATTGTAAATGTTCACATATGTTTGTGATTTATAAAGGTAAATTGTGTAGAAAAGTGTGTATGCCAGATTTTATTAGTCAGATTTTTTTTTTTTTTTGGTGTTTGCATTTTCCTGTTTTTTGACATAGGCCTACACATATTTTCACTCTCAAATACAGGAGAACTTTTATAAATGAAACCCCAAAAGGTGAAATCTTTTGATTATTCGTAGTGAGGGACAGGCAAAAATAAAAAAAAACGGCAGAGAAAAGTGTCAAAACCAAAGTACAGATGCTGAAGATAAAAATTGGAAAAAAGAAAAATCTAAACCTGACGCTAGGGCAGGGGTGGGCAAAGTCATTCCTGGAGGGCCGCAGTAGCTGCAGGTTTTTGCAACAACCCAATTGCTTAATTAGAAAACAATCCTTGCCAATAATTCAATTTCACGGCTTGTTAGTGTTTTAACTCTGCCATGTCAGGCCATTCTCATATCCTAGATTTTTGTTTCTTTCTAATGATATTATCTAAATGATATGAAGTCTAAAATGTATGAATAATATTCTATCTTTCACTTTTTTCTCTTCACTTTCCTCCCAAGTATTTAATTAAACCAAATAGTGCACAATACACACAGGTGTAAATTGAAACAAGCACAATGGAGAAATGCTGCTTTCTTTTGTCATTTCAATCTTAGCTAATAAAAATCCATTAAAAACCAAGAGAACAGCTGTTTAAGACTACAATAAGCAATAAGGGTTCAAAATCCTAATCAGCGAGGCAACTAAAATGAAGCAGAAGAGTTACTTGAGCAATAAATGCTTATTAAGCAACTGGGTTGGAACAAAAACCTGCAGCCACTGCGGCCCTCCAGGAATGACTTTGCCCACCCCTGCGCTAGGGCCTGCTCAAAGTAAAACTTACTACCACTAATATACAGGGATTTGCACTAAACAATGTGTATCCACCAAGGGACAAAGAGTAAAGGATATGGTGACAAATTTATACTGTCATTTCCTGTGACATAATATGAGCAATGATCGTGGTCAAGTGATGAACCTATCGTGTACCATAAAGAAATAAAATTGGGATACAATCAAAATAAATTGTATTAAGCGTAATCCAAAATAAATAAGAATGCCTAAAAATCAAATCTGCATGATTTAAAGCTGTTCATTTAACCAAAATACATTTATAAAATGTGTCAGTTGTTACAAATGAGCTTATGTGTTATGTCATCTGCAATTGCACTCAAGTTCAATTGTGTGGCAATAAGAATCTTTGGACTAAAAGATTGTACCTGGAGACCATTTTGACATGTGCAATTGAAATTTGGTGAATAACTGAAAGGAAAGTAGGCAACATACCTAAGTGGCATATACACTGTGTCACAAAAGCAGACCACAGACATAAAAAGGTTTTGGGGCAGCCACCCGTATATTGTGCCCTGGCTGCAAATGGGTTTTAAATTGATGGAGATGATCACAGGTTCAAGTCCACAACAGAACTGAATATAACAGGAAAGGGTGGCAGCTTTAAAGTCTGGGACTGAAAGTGACGTCATTGGGACCAGAACCGGAAGTGACGTCTCCTGGACCAGAAAGGACATTATCATTGGCACCGAAAAACCAGAAGTGATAACATTTTTTTCCTGGAAGTGACGTCATCCATGGCGCCAGGACCGGAAGTGACGTCATCACTGGTACCGGGACCTGGCAAGATTTCCCGTGGATGGTCTGCAAAAGATTGAAAAAGAGAGTCGGTGCAGCTCGCCACCCCCTGGTCTGGCATGGCAGTACAATTCTTAAGGCCTTACAGATGTCTTCCAGTCTCACATGTGTGACAACTGATCCATCTTTAAATAATCATGCTTTTCTCTTAGGTGGTTTCCCAGGTTTTCTGTCTGCCTGGATGCAGTGTGATATCAATGTGTTTTGTGATATGTTTGGGGATCTTGTCTCGAATCATTCCAATATCTTTACTCTCCCTTTGCCATTCCTTCTTCCACCTTTTTCTATTATCTGCAGGTTGAGGTCCTACGGTGTCTTGCTTACATCTAGTTTACTCTATCATCCTCTTCTCTCTCTTTCTAGCTCCTTTACTCCTCTCAGAAAGCATCAGTTTTTTTTTATCTAAGGCTTCCTAGTACTAGGGTGTTGTACCGTGTTAGCCATTATGAATGTAGTGAAAAGCCAAGCAAAATGACACCTTTTATTGGCTAACTAAAAAGATTACAATATGCAAGCTTTCAAGGCAACTCAGGCCCCTTCTTCAGGGAAGATGTAATACAGAAACTGAAGTTCCCTGTGTTTATATACACACATTAGGACAAGAAACAACATAGGTAAATCTTTAAATAAAAAATCTTAAATGTAAAAAATTAATAGATTCATTCAGGCTAAGATAAATTTAACAAGAGAGAGAAAAACAATGTATGGTCAAGATCTTTGGATAAGGTAACTGTCCAACAAAGTTCTTTGAAGTTTGTGATGAGTTTTTCAAACAAATATGGGTCTGTAGACAGGTTATCTGTGTCAGTCTGAGAGATGCAAACAGTCCTCATACCTGGCTATAAAACTCTTGTCTCTATTCAAGCCATGTTGTAGTGTATTAAATTTTAACATGAGTTTAACTTCCCATTCTTTTCTCTCTTGCTGTGTTTTGAAGATGCCCATAAGCACTGTGACTTTAAAGTCCCTCTCACAGTGTCCATGGCTGATGAAGTGGGCCGCTACAGGAACATCTGTGTTGCCATGTTTAATGTGGAATCTGTGTAAATTCATTCTCTGGCGGAGTGTTTGTCCAGTTTCTCCCACATAGAGTGCAGTGTTAAGGCTTCCTATAAATCGTGCTCGCCCTGTCGTCAATTGGGAGAATAACACAGTCCAAACATATGAAAAGTTGGGTGCCCTGTTTAATTGCCTGATTTACAAACAGAAACAGCATGAAATGACGTGATTTAGTATGGTCCAAAATCAAAAGAAACTATCCTTGGTTGGCAAACTACAGCTGTTCTTTCATCAGGTCTCCTTGAGTAAGATGGAGCTCTGTCCTGTGTTCAGCTCATTCCAACAATAGATGCTGTCTTCTGGGGTGCCTGGGCTTTATAGAGCTCTTAACCGGAAAGGGTGGAGTCAGTTGATTTCAGGGGTCATCTTCTTGGAGCTATGAAGAGATGGAAAGACAACACGGTTATTGACAGTGCCTGCTCTCATCCCGGGGAGGTACGACATACTTCTGAAGAGCCCAGAAAGTACTCCGCCAATGCGTATGACACCCTTATTTCTTAGAGGTCTTGGGATTTCGCATTATCCTCTCTTCTTTGCTAGAATTCCATTTTCAAAAATGGAAAATTTTCACCACAAAACCCCAACTATCAGTTTACTCAGTTTAAATGTGTGGATTGGTTATATCTTCCCTATCATAAGATACATTTAATGGGCCTCAGTAAAGATCCCCTCTGTCTTTTTTGCCTGCACAATGTCCCAGAGACATTTATGCAGATTTATTGCCTCTATTCTCTAATCTCCTGCTCATATTCTTTAGTTCCTGTTTCCCCCTTACTACATATTCATACACTCTAAGACCTTTCAGGCCTGGCTGTCTCTGTGCACCAGCCTACATTCTTATGTCTGGACTTGGTAGCTGTTAAACGTCTCCCTGTTCGTACATCAAGGATGCTAAAAGAACTGGTTGTCTTTGTTTTAGAATTTGATTCATTCAGACCTGTCTGCATCACAAATCAATAGAGCATCCAACAGCCCCATGTAGGACTGGGATTCTGAATTTAAATTTTTTATGAGAACAACTTTTAAATGCCACCATTCCTTTGGTTGAGCGTAGTGGTGTGTTTGGTTGCTACAAGGACTGTTTAGATTGAATAGTGATATGTAAATTTAATTCAGATTTATTCAGAAAAGGTCTTATTTGAAGGCAAAAGCTGATGTTTGATTGTCAAACAATGGCTGTTTTACCTCTCACTAATTGCAGCATCGTGTTGCACCAGACATGCTATGCTGTATTCCTCCATTTTGCGGATGTGTTTTGGTGCTTCTCTTCCATGATATCCTTTTTGTAATTTTGAATGAATAAATGAAATCTTAATTAGTAAAACTTACAGCCACCCACCTTCACAACGTAGACTGGGACAGTATTTTTTCTAACTCACTGCTGTTCTTTTGATTTACAAGTTTACTTAGAGCAGATTTTTAAAACACTTCTCCCCTACACTAAAAGTATCATTATGAATCTGATACTGTTCACTCATAAACCTGAGATCCTGACTGATTACTGCTAAGACATTCCCATTAATACAAATATAAAATAACTAATAACTCTCATTTTCCTTTGATTACAGTTGTGGCCAGCAGGAGGCACTTCAGCTTTCCAAACCTGACACAGACAGACATGAACCCCAAGTCCAGCACAACACATGAGCTTTATTTTGTGGGAAACATTTCCCAAACTGTTTCCCACCAGCACAGTACAAAGACAGTAGCCAGGAGCACAAAGTTTATAGCACTTTGTCTTCTCTCTCTCTCTGTCCTTGTTTCTCTCTCCTTCCACCTCCACTCCTCCTCCAGAAAGCTTTGTTACCTTCCTACCAACTCTGGCTCTTGAAACTTGCAACTGGCTCCTTTGATGTTGTACCCAGGAGTACTTCCGGTGGTCCGTTAGTGTGGTCTGGAGGCACTTCCAAGTGAGGTGGAAGCCAATGAGGTAGGGCTCTGCGGCACCCCTGGTGGTACCCACAGAACCCAACAGGGCTGTACTGAATTCCAGCTCCCATTAACCCTGCGGAAGTCTATGGTGCTGCAGCAACCCAGTGTGACTGCCATCTAGCGTTCTGTGGGAGATAACATCCTGTGCATGCTCTCTCCCCTGGTCCTTCTCTTATGAAGGCGTCCTGGTCAGGTAAGCCCCTGGCCATCCACTACACAGTATAATGCATAAAATAAACTTAAAGAGCCTTTTCAGTGTTAGAAATACATTTAGCAACCCAGCCAACACAAGTATTATAATATTAGTTTCCATTTTACGTGGCTGCTGGCTTGCACATAATGCCTAAAAAAAAAAAGTGCAATTAAAAATATTCAGGTCACCCTTATTTCATTTTTGCAGAATCTTTAAAGTTAATAAAAAGGCCTCATTTGGTTTAATACTGACTTCTATTTCTTGGCATCTGGCTCTGCCAGCAGCACACAACTGATACAAACTATCAAATTGGTCCACATGCTGTGCCTGCTTTACACCAAATGCGTTTTTTTTTTTAACTAACTACAACTTTTGTGACTTGCGTTGAAAATGTTCTCTTTACCAGGAAACTACTAAGTTAGCAAATAATAAAGATCTAAATTCATTTTATTGAATTCGGCTTCATAATATACATTACAGGCAATGCTAAGTGTTTCTGGCTCTACTTACTTTTAGCTCAGTGGTTCTCAAACTGTGGGGCAGGCCCCCCTAGGGGGGCATGAAGTAACAAAAAGGGGGCGCGAAGATGTGAAAAAAAGAAAAGAAGAATCAAAAATATGAAAAATACATATATCAAAATACAATATCTATCTATCTATCTATCTATCTATCTATCTATCTATCTATCTATCTATCTATCTATCTATCTATTATAGCTATAAAGCAATACATCTAAAAGTATGTCATATTGTGTTGTTACCATATGCACAAGCACACTTGAGTCGAGTGTTTAACAAAATTATGCTGTTTTGTAATGTAAACCCTAATCCAGTGGTTCTCAACCTGTGGGGCGGGCCACCCTAGGGGGGCGCGAAGTAACAAAAAGGAGGGCACGAAGATGTGAAAAAAGAAAACAAGAATCGAAAATATGAAAAATACATCTATTGAAACCAAAACAAATTAACTTAAACTACATTCTTATACTAGAAAAATAAATATGGAGTTAGATAAATGTCGATAAAAGTTAAGTAGGTATAATAAAATATGCATCTATGATATATCATTAATTAAAAAACAAATTGGTATTAGTGGGCTCCTTTCAAAAAAACGTTAGGGGGGCGCGATTAAAACTGTTATGAAAACTCAGGTCGCAAATACTTAAAGGTGGAGAAATACTGTTTTAGCTCATGTCACTTTGTAAACACAGAGAGTCCCACTTTTTGTGACATTCTGTGCATTCAGCTTACAGAATTCACTCACCAGTGCATGAGACAAAAACACTTCATGCTTTACACGCTCACTGTGATGAGAAGTCAAGTAATATGACACTTTTTATTGGCTAACTAAAACGATTACAATATGCAGGCTTTCAAGGCAACTCAGGTTACATCAAGATTACATCTTGCCTGAAGAAGGGGCTTGAGCTGCCTGGAAAGCTTGTATATTGTAATGTTTTTAGTTAGCCAATAAAAGGTGTCATTTTGCTTGACTTTACACTACATTCATAACATGGTACAACACCTAGTACTACAGGCTCACCGTGAATAAAAAATAGGTAAAAGGATTTAAGAATTATTGACTTTCTGTCTCCTTATCCTAACAAGAACTTACTCACCCACAGACGTCATTTCTAAATTGAAAACAAGGCGGTCGGGAGAATTTTTCCTGCTTAGATTATCTTGTTTTTGTTTTTGCTGTTATTGCCACGGCCGCCATCACTATAATAAAAAATAATACAGTATAAACATTCTTATATATAAACATTCAGGTAACAGGCAGAATCATTAAGTTAGGTTTGAATATTTACTTATTTTTACTCTGAATTTTCAAAAATTATTTTTTGGCTAATTTGATACTAGTTGGTACTGCTGAAACTCCTGGTGCTATGACGCAGGGATAAGTGGAGGTGTGAAGGAGGCACATCTTTGGAGTTTATTCCACATGTTCTTTGGTTCTTATTCTGGCATGTTGTTTCCTTTTGATTTTATTAGTAAATAAATTGACAACAAAAACATATAAGCAAGGCGTTGTGATCACAGTTATTGCCACTGAAAAGTAAGAAATACATTTTAGTCATTAAAAACTAAACATAACATGCAATAGAAAATACAAACAAACTGAGAATGCAGGACAGGAGTCATGAATATTTTAGTAATACATGTTAGGTGTGCAGACTGAGATATCAAAGGACAATGCTGAATCTGTGAAGTGAAGCAGAAGAGTTGTCTTTGGGGAGGTTTTGTACAATTCACCATGAAGTTTTACAGTATATTTTCTTCCTGTGAATCCACACAGCAGAGTGTCCTTATTTTATGGCTTCCATTGCTTTACATGGAATCAGAAAAACAAAAGTCACAAAGGAAATATACAACAAATGGCAATAAAAGAAACAAATCCTCATAATGCAAGACTAAGCTAGCCCTGATCTAAGAAAGGCAGGCATTATGATGAGGCCTTTTTCTGTACTTTAACAGAAGCTTACAGAACAGCAGTAAGTCTAATGGTGGTGATCATTGTTCTTCTTGAGCAGGATTCATACAGAGCCCATCACTTTCTCTCTATGCTATTAGCTGAAGTGTGCAAGTGATTTGTCCTGTTTCTTTCTCTTGGATTCCTCTAAGAGATTTCTTTATTCTCAATGAGCAATACATTAGCTTTATTTAAACACAGGCACCAGTTTCTTGAGCAGATTGGAGTAACACAACTTAATAGTTGTCAAGCAGTGTGACAGTTGGTGTCACTACTCAGTGGCCAGGAATAATAAGAATAGAGCCATCCATCATTTGTTGAGGCAAAAAATGTGCCACTGAGTTAACAAGGCTTTTAGTAACATGGCTACTCAAAAAGAAAAATGCATTTGAATCTAGAATGGGGTGAATGTGATGAAATATCATTAAGATAGAGCTAAGCTTTTCCAAAAAGTCTGGAAGAGTTAATAGATATTGTATTCTCGCATCTTCCTTTATGGGTAAAATAGCTGCGATGACCTCACATATGTGAGTATGTGAAAGCTGTCCTGGATCTTAAAGCAGAGTGAGAGTTAGTCAGAAATTAGAAGTTCAAGTGCTTATTTGCACATAATATGGTACTGTATATATCTGACCCACAAAATTCCGTACCAGCAGTCCTAAAAGATATCCGGACTTAAAATCAATCTGAACAAAAGTGTGCTTTTTCCAGTGAACTCTCTAGTACACAACATTACACTGGACACCTTCCCATTTATCATAGCAGATCAGTTTAAATACCTTGGGGTAAACATCACAAGTAAATCTTAACAAAATTTTGCTCTATGCCTGGAAAAAAATTAAACTACATGTGACTGATAGACAGATGGTCTATCCTGAATCTAACATTAGCAAGGAGAATCATCCCTATATACATTAACAAATAATTTTTCTAAGAAATTAGATTCAATCATAACCTAATTTATTTGGAATTCTGAACATCCACACATCCAAAGGGCGACTCTACATCAATGACCTAAAGCAGAAGGTGGCATGGCACTACCTAACTTTTAATTTTATTACTAGGTGGCAAATATGCAAGCCATAAAGACCTGCATATCAGCACAAATCAATGAATATATACAAGTGTGGCCGACAATAGAATTAAAATCTTGCTGTACTTCTTTATATTCCATTCTCTGTGTCCCAGTAAATACAAATTATTCTCAATATACTAATAATCCAATTGTGCTTCATTCACACAGAATAGGGAACCAATGTTGGAAGCACAAGACAGGGAGGCTCTTATCTGTTGCACCTCTACATAACAACCACCTTTTTTCACACTCTCAAACCTACACAGTGTTTAATGTTTGGAAAATGTCTAGGATTAAAATATTTAGAGAATTATATATAGATAATGTCTTTGCATCTTATGAGCGATTACACTTCAAATTTAACTTCCCATCAACACAGTTTTTCCACTACTTTCAAATTAGAAACTTTGCTGAACAGAACCTGCCCAGTTTTCCTCATCCCACCTCTTTCTATTCTATATAAAAATATTGATCAAACTTGAAGACTCAGATACCAGCTTTACAATATATAAAAACAATTTAAAGTTCCTTCCTTTCAAACATCCTAGGGTATGGATGGGTAAAGTACTTTCACTTAATATTTCAGAAAAAGAGTGGAAGGCAGTCATGCATAGAATACACTCCAGCTTCATATGCTCAAAGCATTCAATCATTCAACTTTACATTTTTTATCAAGCAAATTTCTCTTGTTTAAAATTGTCCAAAATATATCCAACCTGTGAACGTTGCAATCTAACTCTAGCCTCGGTGGGTTACATATTTCGGGCCTGCACCAAATTAACATCATTTTGGACCAAAATCTTTAAATGCTTATCGGACAGCCTTGGTGTCACAATCCCTCCTAATCCATTAACAGCTATGTTTGGTGTACTCCTGGATGGGCATAAAGTGGAGAAGGACAAACAAACTGTAATTGTCTTTCTTCACTATTGGCACGTAGACTTATCTTGCTCAATTAGAAGAGTCCTACCCCAACTCTTTTATGTCAGTGGGTAACTGATGTTCAGTACTAATTGAAACTGAAAAAAATAAAATTCTCACTAATAGGATCTGTTCAAAACATTTAAAAATATGTCAGGGTCTAATCAATGACATTTTAGTATAAGCTTCTATATTGGGGAAAGGGTACTCTTCCTTCCTTGCTGCTTTTAAATATTTGCTCTCTTTATCTTGGAGAGAGGTTGAATTTTGGTTTGTTAAGTTTGATTTGAATGTATGGAAAGCTATTTGTTTCAAATTAAAAATCAATGAAAATAAATTAAAAAAAAAGAAATTCAAATGCTCGGGTACATCTGATTGCATTTTTATTTTTGTTCTACAAGGGGTTTACTTAACACAATTTTAGTAAAAATGCATGTGTTTGTCCAGTGTTGGTCACCATATATCGATAAACATAGATCTATAGTATATAAGAAAATTTGTTATCTCTGTTAAAATGTTTTCTCAGCCATTACTGCAAACAATAATTTGGACTGGCTTTCAGTCCAGGGTTTGTTCCCTGCCTGTGCTAGCTGGGATAGGCTCCAACAGACCCTCACAACCTTTTCAGGATAAGGCGAGTTAGAAAATGACTGACTGACTGACTACTACAAACATCATTGAGTAAGTACCATATAAAAGTGTAATTTTCAGCATTCCTTTAAACAAGTAAAAGACAAGACAAGGAAACAAAACAAGAATAACATCAGCAGCACCAAAGAATTGAATCAAGGTGAAAGGGGCCAGAAGAAAATTCTTCATCACGGTACAACTTTTTTTAGCTCCAACACCTAATAGCTATTGACAACTAAAG
The DNA here is from genome assembly GCA_026402145.1 of Polypterus bichir lapradei. Classification (NCBI taxonomy): domain Eukaryota; kingdom Metazoa; phylum Chordata; class Cladistia; order Polypteriformes; family Polypteridae; genus Polypterus; species Polypterus bichir. The sequence continues at coordinate 120,111,667 of JANRMT010062814.1, read as the reverse complement.
GCCCTACCCCTTTACATTCCAAAGTAACTGCAAACAATTACAAGTAATAGGCAAAGGCAATATGAATGTCCAAGTTGGCTCCACACTTGTCTGGCTGCTTCCACTTAAACCAGTAACCACTAATAACGTATCCGAGGATGAGCTGAGACAAGTGAGGACACAAAGTCAGCAAGCGTTGGCATAAGTGCTCAGTGCTTTTATTTAACAACAAAACAAACACTGAACAACAAGTGCTATGCTTCAAATTCTCCAATACATAATCCAGAAAAATAAAGGTGCATGGGGAGGTTAAAAAGTTCAGTAAATAGTTCCAATTAAACAAGCTTAAAATCAAGGCAGTCATCCTTAAAACAATCACGTGCCTCCATGCCTTTTCCAAACTCTGGTGTAAACTTAGCTCACCCATTATCAGTAGCCTCAGTTAGAGGAGATACCAACTGACAGGAGCAGTCAACCTTTAGTTCTTAGACTTGGATCCCCTACCTCCAGTTCCTCGGGTCCTGCTGTAGACACTGCCTGATGGGCCTCTACTACTTCCTGAAGTAAATCAGCAGGAGTGCACTTCTTTAGCCCTCCATTAGCGCAAGCCGCACACTCGTCCCCTGGACTTTCATTTCTGACCACCTGCCTCCAGTCTGTACCTCATGGCCGCCATACAAACTCTTGCCTTCCACGCTATTTCCATTCTCTTCGTCTTGTTTCATTTCTTTCTCTTTTAGCGTCTCCCGACTTTGCCATGTAGGCTCCCTTTATAGTACCGATTGGGTGCAGGTGCTGTCCTCCACCTGCTTCAAGGTGTGAATGAAGCACTTGACTGACCCGCTTGCATTTGCACGTGAATGCATGAGCAGCTAAGCACCCCAATAAACTTTGAAGTGACATGTGCACCTGCCTGGAGACTGGGACTCCTGATTATTTATTTAACATGCATCATACCACGAACCTCATTCTTCATAATAACACAAAAAGGAAAGAGGTAGAGCCTGGGATGAGCCCTCAACAAGACAATGACATGAGACTTTTTTGGAAAACGCAATGTTGATATTACAGACCTGCCATAGTGTATTAAGAACGGGCAAAGCAGTAGTCAAGACTGGATAAGAAAAAGGCTAATCATAGTAAGCTAGAGGAAAAAAAGCTACAAGAGTATAATAAACTATGGGATATTGTAAATGAGCATGTCACAAGGGTCTTCATCAGTATTATCATCAAATACAAATGGCCTTCTAACATATTAATGTATATTTGGCTGATGTCTTTATCCAGCTCAACTTACAAGTTGAGGATGTAGCACAAAATAATTTTTCTTTCCTTTCCTAGTAATAAGTGTTTTTCATTCCTATGGAACTATATTTTGCAATTTCCTATATCATTCAAGAAATAGTTTTCTACACACAGGCCAGCAAGGTATTAAACATGAGAATGAAAGGCTCTGCATCTCGTTGGATAAGCAGCACTAGATAAAGTAAATGCTGTGTCAACACTGACATCAATCTAAAATTAAGAGAGCCATAGTCACATTTTTACGTATAAGCTAAAAAAAAAAAAAAAAGAAAACAAATCTTTGCTTTTAAAGTAATTGACTGCCATGTTAATGGTAATTGTAAGTAAAATATTGGAACAGAAAATTAGCTAAGAGATGGCTAAGCCAAATAAAAGTTAATAAAAAGATTGGATAAGTAAGTTTTGAAAGTTCCACTACAATTTAGAAGGCAAAATATCTTTAACAAATTACTCAGATTCATTTAAATTTAAATAAAAAACTCAAAATAGTTGTGCAGACACTGAAAGGCCCCAAACCCTATCTCTCCTGATGGCATGTTTTCTACAATATGTGTAAAAGCCACTTTAAAAAAGAAAAATTGATTGATGCAATAATGCAGACATTTTCACTAGTAGGTCCTAATATTATTTGATGTTCGTCATTCAGATTTTTTATAGTGCATTGTATCTATCTACTATATAATAAAACACTAAGGTCTATGCGTCCAGTCCCTCTGAGCAATCTGATTATCAGTTCAGCTTTGCTGTGATTGGTCAGTTTACCTTTGGTGTGATAGGTCAGTTTAGTTTTAGTGATGTGACAAATGAGGAAGTGCAAGTGTGAGACACACACGGAGGAGTAGGGTCGCATGAGGGATGCTGGGAGAGTCACCTTCAAAGACGGCAAATATAAAACCAGACAGGAGGTAAGAAAGGTACATAGTCTGAGAAGCAGACTTTATGGGAACAAACATAAGAATGGGAGTGCCAGCTGAGAGATGTTCACACATGTAAATACAGATGAAAAATGCTAAATGAACATGTAGGACAAGACATAGGAATTTTTTTTTAATTATTTTATTACGTGTCTTTAAGAGGTACCATGGCTTGTGCTCTATAATATTATAGTATGCTTCATAAAGTTATTTGCTGAGAAATGTATAGATTAAAATATAGATGAATCCTGATATGGATTTAGTGTTTGAAAATGACTGGATGGTTGGATAGATAGAATGGGAAGTCTTCTAAGCTATGCTGCAAAAATCTAACATTCATACTTCATTGTGAACCAGTGATGAATGGCAAGGACTTAAAAGTTTTACTCAAAAACAAAGGGCTGTTAATTTAAGCCATTTATTTTTAAATGAGAAGTGTACAGTATATTCATTGGAAGGGTCTCAGGTTGTGATCAACATTGGGGACAATTTTGTCTACTAAACACTATTCTTGGTCCCTTTTACATATTATGGTAGCTGGTGGAAGTTGTGTAACTTTTTTTAACATTGATTAGAGTTTCACAGTGCAAGAGCATCTGGACCTACCAGAATGAGTTCTGCAGGGCTTCCAAATCACACCCAGGACCTACAGAGTGTTTATTTAGTGTTTTATTTAAGCAGTTCATGGCAGAGATTTAAAAGTCAATTTCAATCAATAGGGCTGTTGAACTTGGAGTCAGGAGGTGAACAGTTCAGTTGTGAAAGGAAGGAAAGTTAGTGAGGATGAAGTGTGTTTTGGTGGTATTTTTAGATGTACAGGTATAAAGGACATCCCACTAAGGAGAAAGTTCCTATATTCTGCCCAATAGGGTAACCAGAAAATTTGTTTCTGTTGGGTTGAGACATTAGTACCACTCATTTTGTTCCCTTCCTTTTGCTCATTATTCTAGTTACTAAACATCTTTTTCCATAACTTGGTGCCTCTTGACACTTGTCACCTGAAATACTCAAAAGGTTATTGTGTGACAAAGTTCAAATGTTCCAACAAGTAAAACTATACCCCATAGCCCAGGTGGGGGGGACTCGATGTGATATTTTGAGGGGTGTAGCCTGGATAAATGACCCCATGGAACCAAGCCTGGTGAGCACCTCATATTGTTTACATCTTATTCATAGATTTTCTATGTATAGGGAATTTATGGCATACATGAATTGATCACAATTGAAGTACAGGCAGTGGGGAACTTTGTCATATAAAGCAAGAGTAGCCACCTGCAACTGAACAGAATTTAGACAAAGGAACTGGAAATGGATATTGGGTATATTAGTGGAACACATCCATCTTTATCATGGAGGTGGAGGTAAGTGGTGTGCAGTCCTGTTAAAATCTTGGAGTTCTTCTGAACAGCAAACTGGACTGGGCAGACAACATGGACCTGCTGTACAAAAAATGGCAGAGTAAGCTCTGCCTGCTGAGGTTTAGATCCCTTACTGTTTGCAATTAGCAAAGTTCTCCCACTGTACAGGGGATAGAGTATTGTAGGGTAGCCACAAATGATTATTATTCTATTGACTGTTATATATATTAATCAATTAATCTAATGAGTAACTTTATCCAAATAATTCAAGCAGGCATATAAATGTGTGATGTATTTGTATATTTATTAAGTAATGTGATATACAGGATTTGAAAACATCAGAATATAAAAACACAGCTAAAATAACTCCAACAAGAACCCATACACCACATTACTGTAATAAATAAAATATTTAAGTGAAAAAAGCCTAAAAATAATGTCAGGGATGCCAGGGGCAACGGCCCGGCCGGGATGCCATGAAGAACCGGAAGAGGGCGTGCACCCACCTGGGATCATGTGGGGGCCGCCACCCTGGTTGCTTTGGGGGCCACGGGTTGAGGGCTTGGAAGCTCAACCCTGTAGGGGCCTGTGGTCACCGCCAGGGGGCGCCCCGATGCCTTGGGAGCCCTGGACCTCAGCACTTCCGCCACACCAGGAAGTGCTGGGAGGAAGAGAAGCAGGGACACCTGGAGTGCTTCCGGGAGGACAGCCGGCACATCCGCCACAGTAGGGCGTGTCGGCGGGTGATTGCCGGGGAGCACCTGGAGCACATCCGGGTGTGGATAAAAGGGGCCGCCTCCTTTCATTCGAGGCTGGAGTCGGGTGGAAGCAGGACGAAACAGAAGAGAGTGTGGAGGCGGCCCGAAGAAGAAGGCATTGTGTGGCCAGGACTTTGTGGGGTTTGTGTGTGCACTGATTTTTGACTTTGTATATATTGTAAATAAACGTGTGGTGGTGGAAAAACAACATGTCTGCCTGTCTGTGCCCGGGTAACGTTCACAGTAAAAAATGACGACTTATTCACATACCTTGGTGTTAGCAGTCCAAACAATTAGGCCTTTGGATTTTTTAGAGCTAAGTGTTACAATGGATTCACTCTGACTCCTTTCACAAGTGTTTTTTTTTTAAATTCATTTTAAATTGAGGTAGAAGTTATGAATCTGCTAGAACATAAGAAGAACGTAAGAAATTTGACAAACAAGTAGAGACCATTCAGTCCATCCAGCTTGTTTGTCTCGTCCAGAATCTTCTTAAAGGTCGTCAAGATTTCTGCTTCAACTATATGTCTAAGTAGTTTGTTCCAGAGTCCCACAAATCTTGGCTTAATGAAGGGCTTCCTGGCTTCAGTTTTAAATGGACTTCCCCTTAATTTCCACTGATTTCCATTGAGTACTTGATCCACCCTTAGACTGAAAGAATTCTGCTAGATCTACTTTATCGATGCCTTTGAGAATTTTAAACACCTAGATTAGGTCCCCACGCAGTCTCCTCTGTTTGAGACTAAACAGGTTTAGTTCTCAGTGTCTGTCATAGCAGGACATGTCCTTAAGTCCCAGGATGCATCAGGTTGCTCTCCACTCCACAAGTGCTGCTATGACGTTTTTATAGCGTGGTCACCAGAACTGCAAACAACACTCCAGATGTGGTCTCACTAATGCATTATATAGTCTAAGCATAGCGTTGCTTGATTTATATTCAAATTTTTGTGATATAACCTAACTTTTCATTTGTCTTTTTAATCACTTCTGCACACTGCTTAGATGATGAAAATGATGCATCAACATAAACTCCTAAGTCCTTTTTAGGGGTTGTTCCCATTAGGATATTGCCTCCCATCTTGTACTTATATTTTAATGGTGTTTGTAAAGAATAAATAATACCAACTTAAATCATACTGTAGGAGATGGGCAACTCATATCTCTTGGAAGAGAAGACTGAGGTGCATCTATATTCCCTACTTTTACAGCCACAGAGCATTAAAATTATTATAAGTTAAACTTTTCAGTAGCAGTTCTTTTTGCTCTGCTGACTGTAGTACTGCTTCTAGCTTTGTTCTGAATAGGCAATAACTGCAAATTCTCATTACTTGTTATCGGGATCATCATAGTTAAACATTTATTTATAATTTCTAAAAACAGTGATGAGAATGTCTGATAACAGACACATAGATCTGTTCATTCATTTTAAATTCTTGATGATAAGCATGTTGAGCATGGGAGAGGTGCTATATAAATAAAATGTATATTATGTTCATCTGCAATATTTTGCTTTTTTAAAAGCAGTCTATTAGATTTCTTATTAAGTAAATTACCACATAAGTGTGCATTAATAATCCAAAATAATGTGCAAATGGTTGTGCAAAACCAACAATGGAATTCACTTGGATCGTTTTTTTTGCTAAAAAAATGTTCTTTGTTTCAGACATAGGAAGTGAAGTGAAGAAATGGGGGAAAACCTTTACTCAGAACAACAAATTTAGTATAAGTTGTATGTTGCTCCTCCAGAGCACTTGTTTCTGGTGAGACGAGGGCAGTGGGTCAGCCATCAGCCTGTCCACAATGACTTAAGAGAGAATGCTGGAAGAGCCCAGAACTTAGTTTCGTAACTTTTTAACATTACAACCAGGATTTTGCTGAGCTGTATGGTATGCTCATTTGGCAAACTGCAGCAGAAGTTGTGTTTCTTCTCAAAAACTTAACTTCACAGCAGCAGCTGTAGTGCAAGTGGACAGCTACGTGTTGCTGTGCTGCAAACTATCTTTCAGTATGGATCAACTGTGTCAACTGTGCTGGATTAAAAAATCGATTTATCTACAATTTATAAAGCTGACCTGTGTTAATACAGGATGTTATTGCTGCTCAGTTTTGACAACTGATAAGTAGTTTTATTTCTGATCTGCTCAAAGAGGCTTCAAGAATTACAAGTTACCAGCCCTGGCATAAATATCTGGCAAAAGGTAAAATACAACTCTGTTTGAAATAAAGCTAGCAAATGCATTTAACAGACTAGTCTCTCATATTTATCTAGGCTATGCACTGAAACATTATTTTACCTATTATTTTTACTATTTTTACAAGTCAAGTAATAATGGTGGCAGCTGACAATTGCAAATAGTTTACCTGTTGTGTCTGATCTGTGGCTCTAACTTTCATCCCAATGCTAGTCACTGACATGAATTTCTCAAGTTAACCAGCTTCTCAACACTAAGAGAACTAATGTTGAAGAGCTACATATTGTAAGTGGAACTGGGTTACTTATGGTATTTTAGTCTTGTCATGTGCAGAACTTATGGCGTGGTTCCTCTTCAGGTGATCATGTATTAAGCTATTAAGAAACATTCACTTTCTCAGATTTTCGAGTGAAATACTCCCACACAGAGAATTATGCCCAATATTTGGGGAGATCTTCTAGCTGCCACCATGATTAGCCAACTCCAGGACAGTACATAAAGAAGTAGAATGCAGTGCACAACATGGTTGAGAGGCAAGGACGATTTACCTCAGGGCATGCCATACAGCTGGTTAGGATGGCTTGAATCATTACAGGAATGCCTCTGGACTCATCATCAAAGTTAGTGACAGACAAGGGATGATGATGATGGAGCATGTGAGTTTCCTCTCAAAGATCTAATGAAGTATCTATCTATCTATCTATCTATCTATCTATCTATCTATCTATCTAT
>JANRMT010062814.1:120079877-120100361 GCA_026402145.1 Polypterus bichir lapradei | reverse complement strand
ATAGATAGATAGATAGATAGATAGATAGATAGATAGATAGATAGATAGATACTTTATTAATCCCAAGGGGAAATTCACATACCTCCAGTGTGCACCTTACTAGCCTCAGTATTCTACCCTGAATAATGTCAATTAGGTTCTCACACCCTTCTGGAGAGCATATTAAGAGTATCATCATCATTTTTGCTCGAACTCCTGCCTTTGTGCAAGCAGCTGGCAGCACTGCATGACCAATTTGTTGCTTGTATGAGGACTTTTTGTTTAATATTGCACAAACATTAGGACATTTTTCTTTATATAGAGAACTGCAGACACTTGGAATAAGTTACCAAGTAGCATGGTAGACAGTAACACTTTAGGGACTTTCAAGACTAGACTTGATGTTTTTTTAGAATAATTAAGTGGATAGGACTGGCGATCTTTGTTAGGCTGAATGGACTGTTCTTGTCTAGATTGTTTAAATGTTCTTCTAATCCTATACAGAGAGTACTCCCCTTTTCTGTCTTATTCAGATGCCATATACAGTATACAACAAACAATGTCACACAAAGCCAAACGAAAGATGGAAATCAACCCAACATGCACATGTTTGGAGTGGGGAAAGGAACCACAGTGCCTGGAGTAAATTCACAGCCATATGGAGAGGTGGTGGCATTGTTGGATAAGGGAGTTCATGCAATCTCCACACAGGCAGTGATTAGGCAAAGAAGCAGCCTGAGTTCACTGGAGGTGCAAGGCATCAATACTACAAACTTATCAAAGTTAAATAAAAATTATTACATGAACTGAACATTTTATAGTTTTAATTATAATGGCTTACACAAATTATACAAAAAAAAAAATAATAGGGTGAATTATTAGGTGATCGCTTAGGGTAGCAAAATTGAGTAGGGGTCCATTTTTTAAAGCATTATAAACCCAAACTTATAAACACTCTGACTCAATATAACTGTCCACCTCCCATTAACCCTGTTGTATTGTTTTAGATTATTTTTGGTCTTATCATATGACGACCTAGATGTGCCTGGTCTTCTGAATCAATAGATGCCACTTCATAGAGGCTCTCGTGAATTTGAATGTCATTATTTGTTTATTTTCTTCAGGTGTTCACAATTCTACTTTTGTTTTACTATTGTTTCTCTTTCAGATGGTGTGCTATTTTATTTCCAGTCCTATTTTGACATTTGGTTGATGCAGATTCAGGATATATGCTGTCACACATGTGTGCCTGAGGGTTACTTTGCTGGTTGTGATTGGATGTGCAATACCAACCCCGGGCAAGAGGGGGTGCTGTTGCTAACTATCTTGTTTCTTTACTCCGTAGCACAGACTGACCACGCCCCCATCACATCCTCAAATCACACCCCTTCTGGTCTGAAACATGTAAAAAGAGCCAGTCCCTGGAAAGTGGTGTTTCACCTCAACCCAAACTCACAGCAGGACGGAGCTCCCAGTTACACAAAGCAGAGGGATAGTTTGTATTCTAGTGCCCTTGTTTCACCTATTTGTTTAACTGCAGCTTTTTGATTTTGAAAGAAATATTAAATGGCGTGGCCCAGTTGGCACCCCAACTGTTTTTGTGACTTCGCAATTTCACTCGTTCACCACAATACATGTATCTTTCTTTCAGTTTCTTTCTTTATTTTGCAAGTACAGTGCATTGCTATTCCCAGTTTTAGATGTTATTGTACCTGATATGAATCCTGACACTATCACTCTTACCAGGTGTCTCATTTTGCATGGATTTGAGTGTGAAATTATGTGTGAGACAAAAAAAATAATCTAATATGCACATTTGTGTGCAATTTACCCTTTATAAATCACAATCATCTTGTAAATGTGCATACATAAACACACCTTAAATGCCACCCAGTTGCCACCCTGAAGCAACCCTATATTGACTATGCTGATCAACCTCATACATAGGCAATCATGATGCTGCAGGCCTTCATTGGCTGGCATCCAGTAGTGTGAGATAGAAGTTCTCAGCTCTAAATTAGAGCCACACAAAGAACCTTTATTTTGTGGCCTAAACGTGGGTATCACCAACAAGTGCAAATATATAAATGGCAACATGTTACTTTGCTATGAATGCCTTGAGCTCTACTGGATACACCTATCTGAAATACCGATAAAAAAGGTCCAACCTCAGGCAACAAAGCGGATTACTCATCACAGGCAGAGTGTGCATCGAAAAGCCAGAACAAAAAAACACATCTACTGTACGATCTCTGATTTTGATCTGCAAACGTCATCTGTAATTGGAGATGCCTTATTATGTGGCATTATGCCTGAGCAGTGTTGACGTTTACAGTTAACAAAGGCAAATTTGTTCTTGCTAGGTGTACTTATCTCGATATGTAATACTACTTTATGAGAACACTGCTGCAAATTGCCTTTTTATGTTGGCCTGTACACCCACACCATGCCGAAAAAGAATGTAGCTGAGTGATGGAGCTGAAGCTTGGCTGAGATATTCCTTACCAATTTGCTAGTTCCATCTGGTAGTAGGTACCTATTGCCAGAAAGCCAACTACTGTTTAAACCTACATATGAAGGGTAGAGCCTGAGGCAGTCTATCTTTCTAATACCATAGACAACTTAGTAGACTCTATAAGGTCTAAATCAGCTCATAAGCCAGTCATTATCATGGACAAAATATCCTGACCATTTGCATAGTCCACAAGTAGCACCAAACAGGCTATATGATGTTTCAAACCATTAGGCTATAAAAAGGCTGTAGAGCATGAGATTTAGAGCTCTCTATACACAGGGAGTGAGTCACATGTGTGTTTTTATTTAATGCAATTATTCACAAAAGTGATTGCTTTGGTTTCTAATCCTGAGAAGAGACAAGTATATAAACTGACAAAAATCCCAAGTACGAGGGTGAATCAAAAAGTAAAGGCAATTTGAAAATTAGATGGCAACCACAATGGATATAACCTGACGCAATACACCCCTTTGGCTTATGGGTAGTTAGAACATGTACAGCGCAGTGGCCTACTGTTAGTCTAGCTGAGGCCAAGGTCATAAGAACACGAACATTCGGCTGTGGCCTTGCACTAAAGGAAGGAAGTTGCCTCGGAATGGAAGTGAAAACAACATGACTCAACAAAACGTTCATGAAAGAGTAGAAAGGTTTGAAGCAAGTTGAACTAGTGTAACCGATGAAGCTCGATCTGGTTGACCATTGCACACAAAAGCCCATATTGACATGGTGAATGTTTTCATCAGAGAAGCCCAGCAGATTACGCTCTTCACTGTTGCTGCACATTTGGATATCAGATATGGATCTGCACATGCCATAGTGCATGATGACTTGGGGTATTGTAAAATTTGCACAACATGGGTTCCGCTTCATGATCTGCACAAGCCAGCATCCTTCTTTAAATTTCAGCAGGTTTCACTTCATCTACCGAAAGAAATGACCCTAACCCTAACTACAGCATGTCATTCAACAATGGTGCAATCCCGCAGCAGAGCATCCGTGTTCATTTGACCTTGGCTTCAGCTAGTCTAATGGCAGACCGCTGCGTTGTGTGTGTCTGAAGCAGCCATAAGACATCACAAACTTTTTGCATTGTGTCAGCTTCTATCCCTTGTGGCTACCACATATTTTTCAAATTGTGTTTACTTTTTGATTTACCCTTATACGTTCCTCGCAAATACGCATCATTGGCCCTCTTGAAAATCAACTAGAATAGACTGTATGCATCATGTTAAATCACTTTTGAGGGTTAATGTTTGTCACATCAGCTCTCATTACAACAACAGTTTGGTGACATGAATAATTATACATGGGAGTCATTATTTAGCTGGTTTGGCTGCATTTACCTGCTTCATCAAGGGTTTTGTTGTTTCCCACTTTTTCCAAAAGGTCACATGATCACGAGTCACAGTTGCTGTAAATATACCCAACTTCTTCTGTCAAGTTACCTGTTATAAAATCTTAACATTTGCATGAAAAATTGCGTACATGCATTTTGGGCCTCTTTTTGTGCATACACAGTCTTTGTAAACCTGACCCCAGATGAGGAAGAGAAATACTACAGTGGCAGATTTCTGGCTAATTGCTCAACATTTCACCATGCCATTTACAATCCTGGCATTTGAATGTCATATTTAATACTATGAATATGATTCATCTTTCACATTACAGTCGACTCCACTTAAGTGCACGTCGGTTAAGCGCACACTCCGCTTAGCTGTATGTGACTTGCACGGTCCCTATGCGTATAAAGTCAAATAAATGGGCAATAACTTCGAATAAGCGCACCAGCGATAAGCACACAATCCGCTTAAGCACACATACATTATTGATCCCATTGCTATTCTCTCCAGCCAACTTCACTCCAGTTAATTGCATGGTCTCTTCACTTCCACTAGTCAAACAACGATATTGATTGACACGCTCAAATGACGTAATCAGTGTGCAATGATGTAAGTAGCCTGGCACTTGTGACCGGCTGTAGGTGGATCATTCAGGTGCTGATGTCCAATCCCAGATGAGTATACTGCTGCTGCCAGTGCAATTAATGAGCCACCTGCAGAGACTGAGTCCTTCATGGACACACTGAAGTTCCTGTGCACGCTGCGTTGTTATCTGGAGATAAACAGCTGTCAGGACTATGGACAGTTTTACAACCTCAGTAATCAGACACACAGCCTGAATTGTGCGAACAGTGTGCAGAAAACAATGACTGATTATTTTCGTAAAATGTAGGCCCAATTGATTGATACTTGGACACTGGCAACTACATGTATTATGAATTGCTAGTACAGTACAGGTACAGTAGATGTATATCTGAACAGTTAATGCGTATGTATGTATTATACATGTATCCACTATATTCTTCACAGTAGTCTATTTTAATGAATGTTTTATTGGGTTTGACTAGGCTAGTAGGTGGGGTAACTGAATGGTCAACCTTTAGGACTGACATGTTGCACCCCTGTTAAGCGCACTGTGGAACTTGACCCAGACACAGACAGGCAGACACGTTTAAATCACCCCACACACATTTATTCAGAAGGTGCTCCATATTTACAATAAAGTGCTCGCAGTCCCCAAGTCCCCAAAGTCCTGGCCACAACACACAATGCCTTCTGTCTTCAGGCCACTTCTTTGCCTCCTCCAGAGACCGTGTCCTTCTCTCTTCCGCCTCCAGTCCACCATGTGAAGGAAGGCGGCCCCTTTTATAAGCACCCGGATGTGCTCCGGGTGTGCTCCGGCAATCTTCCACCGGCACTCTCTAGTGTGGCGGAAGTGCCAGCTGCGTACCTGGAAGCACTCCAGGTGTCCCTGCTTCTGTTCCCCCCAGCACTTCCGGGTGTGGCGGAATTGCTGTGGTCCAGGGCTCCCAAGGCATCCGGGCGCCCCCACGTCCCCATGGTCCCCATAGCAACCAGGGCGGTCGCCCCCACGTCGTCTGAGGGAAGCGTAACCCCTCTTCCGGTCCTCCTGGGTGTCCCGGCCGGGTCGCCCCCCCAGCCACCTGCGACAGCACGTTCCACTTAAGTGCAGCATGTCAATCGCGTCTGGAAGTTGTGCACTTAAATGGAGTCAAGTGTACTACTATTATCATCACTGTGGCAGCCAGCAGACTCAAACACTTCTCAATCACATGGGGCCTGGTCCCGCAGGGAGGAATGGTTGGACTGAGGCATCCTGTTGTTCCACCACTTTCATGGTACGAGTTATAGAATAGGAGGACCATGAGGGTCAAAGGGTTCAGCATTTCTTGCAACTGGAGGTTATGGCAAGGGGGACCACCTAGTGGATAACAGAATTTGGCTGGAGTAAACAAGGTACTTGCATATGGCAGTGTGTGAATAAGGAGATAGGAGCCAGCAGCCATGATGATTTAAGTACGGCAAAGGGATGGCAAAGAGTTAGTGACTGTAGCACGAGGGCCAACAGTTAGTAATCATCCCGAGTGAGTGTGCATGGAGTCAGGACAATTCCAGGTGATGCACGACCTCTCCCTGGGTTTAGCAGCATGTTAATTGTTTCATTATTAAGCGGAAAGAGTTTGATATAACTGTAAATCTAACTAGAGTAATTCATCAATAAAAACTGAGTGATCATGGAAGAAGAAGACCAGCAAGAGGCCTATGACATCACTGATGGCACTGAAGGAGTTTTAAGCTCCAGTGGATAAGACTGGCGAGATTATGCATGCAGTAACTGTTACTTGGATGCTTCACCAGTTACAACTTTATGGAAAAGTGGCAAAGAGAAAGTCACTGAATGCATATGACGTCTCAGCTATTGTTTACAACAAGACATATTGGAGATTCTGAAGTCAGCTGAAAGAAGATTATGTGGTCTGATGGGACCAAATATTGAGTTTTTGGCCATCAAACTAAATGTTCTATTTGTCATCAGCCAAACACTGCACATTATCAAAAACTCACCATTCCCACTGTAAAACATGCTGGTGGTGACATCTTGTTGTGGGGGAGCTTCTCTGTAGAAGGCCCTGGAAAACTTGTGAGATTAGAGGGTAAAATGAATGCAGCAAAATACACAGAACTCCTGGAGGAAAACCTGAGGCATCTGCAAGAAATGTTTGCCTTGGGAGAAGACTTGTTTTTTAGCAAGACAACTGTGATGACTGCACAAGGAAGCAGCACATTTAAGTAGGATGGAATTAGGAGAAGGAATGTAATAGTCATAATGAGCCAAAGTCAAAACAGGGAGCATGTAATTAAAACAAACAATGGCCAGGATGTGAGATAAAACTATAAATTGAGATGTAGTTAGAGAGCCAAGGAACAGAATATTTCACGTAGAATAAGTCAAAATACAAGAAGTAAAACAAGTCAAGGAACAGGAGGCAATTCATAGCTGGGGATACCTTTGATAACAATGACACTAGAGTTTTAAGGTTTGAATTAGTCACAAATTTGGATGATTAAAGAGTGTATAACCCTGACCTTTATACCTTTATTACGCTATGCATTGCACATTCCAGGAAATTTTGCCTAGCAACAACCTGGCAACCCTGCTTTAGATTAAGACCCTAAAGTTTTATTTGTACCCTGACAATTTTAAGCCATAATGTACCCAATTAATTCTGAAGTCTTATACCATATATCCATCTCTTTATCATTCAGTGTGACAGATAGGAGGCGCCACTGAGCCCCAAACCCTGGACACAACCAACACAAATACAGTGCATCTGGAAAGTATTCACAGCACATCATTTTTTCTAATTTTTTTCCTCAGAATTCTACACACAACACCCCATAATGACAACGTGAAAAAAGTTTACTTGAGGTTTTTGCAAATTTATTAAAAATAAAAAAAACTGAGAAATCACATGTACATAAGTATTCACAGCCTTTGCTCAATACTTTGTCGATGCACCTTTGGCAGCAATTACAGCCTCAAGTCTTTTTGAATATGATGCCACAAGCTTGGCACACCTATCCTTGGCCAGTTTCGCCCATTCCTCTTTGCAGCACCTCTCAAGCTCCATCAGGTTGGATGGGAAGCATCGGTACACAGCCATTTTAAGATCTCCACAGAGATGTTCAATCGGATTCAAGTCTGGGCTCTGGCTGGGTCACTCAAGGACATTCACAGAGTTGTCCTGAAGCCACTCCTTTGATATCTTGGCTGTGTGCTTAGGGTCGTTGTCCTGCTGAAAGATGAACTGTCACCCCAGTCTGAGGTCAAAAGCGCTCTGGAGCAGGTTTTCATCCAGGATGTCTCTGTACATTGCTGCAGTCATCTTTCCCTTTATCCTGACTAGTCTCCCAGTTCCTGCCGCTGAAAAACATCCCCCACAGCATGATGCTGCCACCACCATGCTTCACTGTAGGGATGGTATTGGCCTGGTGATGAGCGGTGCCTGGTTTCCTCCAAACGTGACGCCTGGCATTCACACCAAAGAGTTCAATCTTTGTCTCATCAGACCAGAGAATTATGTTTCTCATGGTCCAAGAATCCTTCAGGTGCCTTTTGGCAAACTCCAGGTGGGCTGCCATGTGCCTTTTATTAAGGAGTGGCTTCCGTCTGGCCACTCTACCATACAGGCCTGATTGGTGGATTGCTGCAGAGATGGTTGTACTTCTGGAAGGTTCTCCTCTCTCCACAGAGAACCTCTGGAGCTCTGACAGAGTGACCATCGGGTTCTTGGTCACCTCCCTGACTAAGGCCCTTCTGCCCCGATCGCTTAGTTTAGATTGCCGGCCAGCTCTAGGAAGAGTCCTGGTGGTTTCGAACTTCTTCCACTTACGGATGATGGAGGTCACTGTGCTCATTGGGACCTTCAAAGCAGCAGAAATTTTTCTGTAGCCTTCCCCAGATTTGTGCCTCGAGACAATCCTGTGTCGGATGTCTACAGACAATTCCTTTGACTTAATGCTTGGTTTGTGCTATGACATAAACTGTCAACTGTGGGACCTTATATAGACAGGTGTGTGCCTTTCCAAATCATGTCCAATCAACTGAATTTACCACAGGTGGACTCCAATTAAGCTGCAGAAACATCTCAAGGATGCCCAGGGGAAACAGGATGCACCTGTGCTCAGTTTTGAGCTTCATGGAAAAGGCTGTGAATACTTACGTACATGTGCTTTCTCAATTTTTTTATTTTTAATAAATTTGCAAAAACCTCAAGTAAACCTTTTTCACAATGTCATTATGGGGTGTTGTGTGTAGAATTCTGAGGAAAAAAATGAATTTAATCCATTTTGGAATAAGGCCGTAACATAACAAAATGTGGAAAAAGTGATGCGATGTGAATACTTTCCGGATGCACTGTATAGTCACACATTCAAAACGGAAGTTTTGATTATAAAAATAATTCACAAAGGTTTTTTCAAAGTTTGCACAAGCACAATTAGAAGCAGTGTCTTCTTCCTCCTTTTCTCACTCCATCTACCGCCCTCCATTGTCCTTCCTTTGTTTCTTCCTACTAACTCTGACTCTACTGGACTTTTATGTTGGGAGTACTTTTGGTGGCCAATGGAAACAATCAAATGGAAACCCAAAAAACAGAGAACATTAATCCTCCCAGCACACCCTGGTGGCATTCACGGGATGCAGCAGAATTGACTCATGGCGCTACAACTACCATCATGCCCTGCAGGTATCCACATGGTTACTGAGCTCCTGGGATGCTGCCATCTATTGTGTTGGGGATAAACATATCCCGAAACAGGAGCCATCCCCTACTGCTCCTTTGTTTTGTCCTCCCATCCAGATGAGGTCATCCTAATGGTATGTCAGTCTGTCGCTGTCCTTCTTTTTTTGCCTGGCACTTACAATGTGTTTAATGCACTTTTCCCACAGACATATTGATCAATGTGTGTACGTCAAAAAGCCAGATGAGCAGCTCTCGTTACATAATCTTGATTTGTTACGTTTATCAGTGTGATTCATTTCTGTTTTACTGAGTTTTTAAATTAATGTGCATAAATGTTTTTTTCATTTACTATTAGCTTTGTAAATATTTTAAGTGCTTTTTGAATAAAGAACAAAATTAATGAAATATGATTGCGAGTGTGGGTGTGTTCATAAGGGGTGCCTGCAGTGGGCTGGCGCTCTGTTCCTGCCTTTTCAGTGAATGAAGTACCATTGACTTTGACCCAAGCACCTTTGATTTCAGTTAAGTGGGTTTGAGAATATTATGTTTTGGATGTCTTTTAACATTAAAAGCAACATTGTATTTCAAGTGGTCCAGTAATAAGTTGGATGTACCAATGAATTAAACTGGTGAATGACTTTACATTATTATTCTGTTTTTATTTTCCTATGTTCTCACTTATCAGCAACAATGAGTTTGCTTTTCTGTAACTTAGTAATTTGTCCCCACAGTCTAAATTAGAAATGTGTCCTTGTTAATTGTCTAATTTCGGCATAGTTCAGGACACTTCAACAGAAATGCAGCTTCACAACCCACTGATCTCAGAAATCAAAAAATTAGGTGGCCTCTCACTATACCTCATGTTTATGTGTAGTCACAATAATTTGCCATAGCTCATTAAGTACAGTAATTAAACTTTCCTCATTTTGCAGTTCCTTCTATGATTGTATACATTAATGTGACTATTCAGTGCATGGTATCACAGTTATGTACTTTTCTTTGCATATACTACATGCTACCTAATGCAAAGAGAAACTGTGCACATAAATTTAATGCATGCCATGAGCCTTCTGTGTTCTCTTTCAGTAGCCTTAAACAGACATGAACTCTAATGTGTGCACAACACACATTTTAACCCTACATGTGTAATCAAAGTGCTGGAGTCAACCATCTTTACTGTGAGGACCAACATACTAGCTGGGATGGAGGATGATTTCTTTTGAGGCCAGGAAGCCATAATAGAAGGATGGCAGGAATGGAGACTTAACACGGCTGGAACACCTAACAATCGTCATCCCAACTGGGTCAGAAGAATAATGAAAGGACTGAGTGTACATTGGTGCCAGGAGCAGTTCATTACGCCACACGGCATATAGGGCTGAACCCAGTTAGGACACATAGGTTGCCAATGGAATTGAATGGATGGATGGAGGGAAGATATTGCTTGTTATATTCTAGTGTTAATTGTGTCTGGTGATTATTTGGAATGTGTTAGTAACAAATAAATACTCTTGATTTGAACCCGGAATTGTGCTGAGTGACATTGTGTCTGTGGTTTGGGGTTCAGTGGCACCACCTTGCATTTAAAGGTTCATAGAATTTTAATGAGATGTTTTAATCCATACACGGTAGTTTTTACAATTTAATGCAAGTATATACTTAAGTGAAGTTGTATCAATGGACTATTGAAAGCATAAGGACTAGGACTGAAGATAACTAAAGGGTTAGCTAAATGCGGCTTAATGCTTGGGCATGTGAGGGTTGCCTCATCTTAAGAGGAAAAATCAAGGTAATTACTAAGGTTAAAAGGAAATAAATGAGTAATAAACACCCCCTTAAAAAGTGAGGAAAAATTAGTGAGAAAGCCCAAACACCCCTACTGTGAAGCGGTGATAAGATCAATGGGAAAACATGTAGGACACCCTTACTAACAAAGTGATGTTTAGAAAAATGGAAGAATTGACATGTATACAAAATTACTGGTGGCTGTAGTCGACTAACTAAAATAATAGAATTCTGCATATCAAGAGTCATTGACGTGATGTATTACGTAAGGTAATGGTAATAGAAAAGTATAAAAGGGAAAAAAATTAATTGCTCACTCATTGAAACATTTGTGCATATCTATATAAAAAATCGTTCAAATAAAGAATCGTTCAAATAAAGAATCGTTCTGCATTTTCATCTTGTTTCCAAGAATGATTTTTTTGAAAACAGAGGAAAAATAAAGGAAAGTTTTTCCACAAATGGGCTTAGGTAAAGGTAAATTAGTGTATGATAAATTTAATTAAAAGCTGATGAAAAACAATAAAAAGGAAATTATCAGTTAACAGAAATATAAATAAAGCTTGTGGCGGACCGACTGGGATGCCCCTTCAGTATATGTTCTGGGGGAGCAACCATGGGCTACCCAATACCTCCCACGGGACACTAGATGGCAACCCTCCTGGGTTGCAGCAGTGCCTCAGACTCCTGCAGGGCTTCATGGGAGCTGGAGTTTGGTGCAGCCCTGTTGGGATCTGTAGGGGCCGCCAGGGGGTGTTGCAGCAGGAGCTGCTGAGCCCTTATGGGCAGTGTTTTCGCTACACCCAGAAGTGCAGCTGGAAATGGACAGTCAGGCACGTGGAGCACTTTCGTGTGCCTTATAAAAGGAGCCAGCAGCCACCACTCGAGGAGCGAGTGTCATGAGGAGGGAGACAAAACTGCCAGGGAGGAGTGGAGGATTTTGAAGAAGAGAATTTACTTTGTTTTTTGCTTTTGTGTTGTGCTTATGGGGAATGTGTTGTGTCTGTGGGTACGGGGAAGACGTGGTCCACAGACGAAGAAAATAAATAATTATTTGTTTTATTAAGTGTGCCTCCTGTGTCCGTCTGTGTTGGGTCAGTGCTCATACAGTGCCTTGTCACAAGCTATACCATGCAAATGTTTAAACATCCAAACCATTGTTTACAATTTTACGCATTTTTATCTTCAGTGAACCAAACAATTCCTAGAAGCCCATTGTGTGGAGCTTATTGTGTGATGGCAAGGGTCCTTTTCACCAGTCAATCCCCCCAAACCCCCTAGTCGATGATCGAGTCTACACACACCAAAATGATCAAAGGGGAACCCTGCATCAATGAAACGTCGAAAGTTTCATTAAATGACTGGGTATCCTTGTGCTGCATTATTAAAAGTATGATCAACTCTTTGTTAAGTAACTAAGTCAACCATGGGCCTGTGGGTGTCTTAATCCAGGCTAACTAGTTGTATGTCTTTTAAAGATTGCACAGTGTGATACCCATCCATCCATCTATCCATCCTCTTCCGCTTATCTGAGGTTGGGTCGTGGGGGCAGCAGCTTGAGCAGAGATGCCCAGACTTCCCTCTCCCCGGCCACTTCTTCTAGCTGTTCTGGGGGAATCCCGAGGTGTTCCTAGGCCAGCCGGGAGACATAGTCCCTCTAGCGTGTCCTGGGTCTTCCAGGGAGGCGTCCAGGAGGCGACCCACCTCGTCTGAGCCCTCTTGATGCGGTGGAGCAGCGACTCTACTCTGAGCCCCTCCTGGATGACTGAGCTTCTCACCCTATCTTTAAGGGAAAGTTCAGACACCCTGCAGAGGAAACTCATTTCAGCTACTTGTATTCGCGATCTCGTTTTTTCGGTCACTACCCATAGCTCATGACCATAGGTGAGGGTAGGAACGTAGATCGACTGGTAAATTGAGAGCTTTGCCTTACGGCTCAGCTCCTTTTTCACCACAACAGACCGATGCAGAGCCCACAGTGTGATATTATCTTTTAAACAAGAGAATATCCGCCATGTTGGGCTACTGCTGCATTCATAGAGCATGCTTATGTAAGAGTCTTCTCTTGTGACGTCTCATCTTTCACACTTTGTTGCACTCATGTCAATTTCCTGTTGGATTTTTTCAGACAAATGTGTAGTCATAGCTGATTTATTACTTGACTAGCAGAATACCCGCGCTTCGCAGCGGAGAAGTAGTGTGTTAAAGAAGTTATGAAAAAGAAAAGGAAATATTTTAAAAATAACGTAACATGATTGTTAATGTAATTGTTTTGTCATTGATATGAGTGTTGTTGTCATATTTCTCTCTCTCTCTCTCTCTCTCTCTCTCTCTCTCTCTATATATATATATATATATATATATATATATACTAGCAAAATACCCGCGCTTCGCAGCGGCGAAGTACTGCATTAAAATTTTTATTAAGAAGAAAATTTAACCTTTTTAAACTGAGGGAAAATATGCCAATAATTATTTGTTAAGGATCTCTTTGTATACCACGTTGTCAGTTCGGCCCTCCGGTTGTAACATGACCAAGCTGTGCGCTGAGCTTACTCTTGAGCATGCAACTTACAGTTGGCCATGTGAACAGTAATCTTGTCTCAAATCTCACAGCTTGGATTGCTGCTGTCATAATCAGTTTGAGGTTCATGGTTTGTTTCAATTACGACAGTATTTGCAGGACTTGTGTTGAAGTGACATTCGGCATCTGTCAAGCGTTGTAAGCTTACAACCGGTTTCATCGATAACTTCACATCCAGCTTTTGAGAGTTTAAACATTCATAAACATCAAAGTGTCCACTACTGAAATCGTCACCTGTGAATGTAAGATGTTTAAGAGGCATTGACGGTTGTCGAAAGGTGTAAAATATTTGGCCATTTCGGTACACTTGAAAGCACCAACCGAACAATTCAGCGGCAGCCATCAACTCACATGCAGAACCATAGGTGAAGGGCTTAAGCATTTCACTCTTCTAGTGCTCCTGTGTAGTATAATTATCTCCTGTACTGTCATCAGTCCACACCTTGAACCTGTCCCAGTCATTCAATACATAAGACACAATGTTCTTCCGGATATCAAGAGTGAGCCTGATATGGCCGTGCAATATGTAACACAGAGAATGGAAAAGGTAGGTGCCATCTCCGGGCATGGAAACCACTCGATAAGTGACAGTTCTTTGATCGATGGTGATTACCTCGATAGACATGGTAATGGGGGTTGGAATGATGAAGGAAATGGGTACCTGAGTAATGTAAAGTAAGTGTAAAATACCTATACAATAACTATAATTGTAAAAAACAAACAATAAAACAGCGGAGAAGCCGTGGATCAAACAAAAAGGCTGTAGTTATCAGCAGGGAGACATGAATCCCGTGGCGAAGCAAGGAAGGGAATGTAGAGACTGGAGCGATGGATGGCCTTATATAGGCAGGCAGCCAACAACGTGGGAGGCGTTTGGATGGGGGACCCAACACCGCCTTATATGGTGACCAAGCTGCAGGCTATGGACGTATATATGTACGTAAGTAGGATTCAGTTAGCGTTGGGAACCCGTGTACCAAATTTCTTGAAGATGGGCCCATAAGTAACAAAGACTGTTGAAAAGTTCAATATGGCGGCCGACAGTGGCATCATACCACCGAAATAAGTACGTACATTGGTTTCGGTTAGTGTAGGGAAGCCGCCTACCAAATTTTGAGAAGATGCGGCCATAAATAAGAAAGTTCAACATGGCGGACGTTGTTGACCGTTATGACCGTTACACGTAGAATTTCGAAATGAAACCTGCTTAACTTTTGTAAGTAAGCTGTAAGGAATGAGCCTGCCAAATTTCAGCCTTCTACCTATACGGGAAGTTGGAGAATTAGTGATGTTGGAAAATTCAATATGGCGGCTGACAGTGGCGTCATACCACCGAAATAAGTACGTACATTGGTTTTGGTTAGCTCAGGGAAGCCACCTACCAAATTTCGTGAAGATGGGGCCGTAAATAAGAAAGTTCAACATGGCGGACGTTGTTGATCATTATGACCGTTACGCGTAGAATTTCGAAATGAAACCTGCTTAACTTTTGTAAGTAAGCTGTAAGGAATGGGCCTACCAAATTTCAGCCTTCTCCCTACACGGGAAGTTGGAGAATTAGTGACTTTGGAAAATTCAATATGGCGGTCGACAGTGGCGTCATACCATCGAAATAAGTACGTACATCGGTTTCGGTTAGCGCAGGGAAGTCACCTACCAAATTTCGTGAAGATGGGGTCAGCCTTCTACCTACACGGGAAGTTTGAAAATTGGTGACGTTGGAAAGTTCAATATGGCAGCCGACAGTGGCGTCATACCATCGAAATAAGTACATACATCGGTTTCGGTTAGCGCAGGGAAGCCGCCTACCAAATTTCGTGAAGATGGGGCCATAAATAAGAAAGTTCAACATGGCGGACGTTGGTGACCGTTATCGACCGTTATGACCGTTACGTGTAGAATTTCGAAATGAAACCTGCTTAACTTTTGTAAGTAAGCTGTAAGGAATAAGCCTGCCAAATTCAGCCTTCTACCTACATGGGAAATTGGAGAATTAGTGATGAGTCAGTCAGTCAGTCAGTCAGTCAATCAGTCAGTCAGTCAGTCAGTGAGGGCTTTGCCTTTTATTATTATAGATTTGCACAAAAGCATTTACACAGTAGCTTAATTTTGAAGCAGTCTAAAAAGCATATTGAACATATCAAATTTTTAGCAAATTGCTCCCAATTCAATTGAACCACAACAATTTAAAGGTGTAAAAAAGGTCAGTTTATGTCATAAATCAAGAATGTGGGTACTGTTGTTTCTTCTGAATTGTCCAACCCAGATATCTGACTTTACAGAATGATCAAATGAATTTTTGAATGAGAAACCTCGTATTTCCATTATGTCCGATTGTACGTGAATGCAGTATACTTTAAATTTTTTTTTTTTTTTTTTGCTGACCAAAAATTACCAATTTAGCAAACAGACATAATCTTTATAATGCAAATTAGGTCAAATTTGCATAACAGGTAACACTCTAGTATAGGTACTTCAAAAATGCATTTGTTACTTACATACCGTGTCACGTAAAAGTGTCAAAGGGTCACCATCCAGGCTTTTCAAAGTTAAGTACTAGGAGGCACTATCGCTAACGAACTTCTCTCCTTTTCCACCTACAGCTCAGAGACGCTGCCCAAAGAGGGCAACTAAATCTGCCCCTTTCAGTCCAGGAGCTATAAAAATAGGGTGTTCCTGGGAGATGGTGTCTCATTTGGAAGACAAACATCCTGAAAAACGGAAGCCTGACAGCTTTAAGCATGCAACATTATAATAGCTAATGGATACATTTATCTCTGTTATATTTTGCACCATCATGTGCTTGTTATTTTGTTTCAGACTTCCTCTGAATAAACTGGTCAGATTGGCATTCCAACATTTCATCATGAGTTCCAGTCCTGCCGACAACATCTGTTATGTAAGAAAGCCTTAGCAAAGGGTTATTACCACTTACAAAATATCTGTAAAGTAGTTAGTCATCTGGGCCTACTAACATAACTTCGCTTTGGATTGGTCAGAGGAGGCTTAACTAAGACATATTTCTTTTGATATTGCATATTTCTGTATAAAGTCTATGGATTCTGCATACTCACAAGTAAACTTGTCAACAACTCAAAGGCTCTGAATACACCACACTGCATAGAGATAGTGAATAACCACTGATGCTTTGTAGGAGTTATCAATCCTTTGGTACATAATAGTATATGAGCATTTTTACAATACCTAAACTAAAGTGTTACTACATAACATTATGCCCTTTTCAATAAAATAGTAACCACTGGGAAGGAAAAAAAAAATAAAAAACAAGACAGAGACAGTTGAAGAAGGCTTAACCTGACATTACTGAGTCGGATGGCATTGTATCATACATTAGATAATTGTAGCTCAACAAATGTGAAATCTCCTAACTCATTCTGCCTTTGCAAAACTGTGCAAAATTGAATGTCTACCTGGCCTTGTGCCATTTTGAAAGTACCTAAGATACAATTCTGCATGGCGGGTCACTACATGAATGAAAAATCTCACAATTCTGTTTTCTTATCCTTAGTTCAATTGTTCAGTGGCTTGATATATTTTGGTCATTTGATTTTTGAAAATTATCCGTCCATCCACTTTTGAACGTGCTTCTTCTATACAAGATTTGTTATGAAATGGAGGCTATCTTGATAGTAACCATCACAATGTTCACTCATCTCATTTCACGTATTTAGAATTTAGTGTTAGAACTTGTCCAATCTGATTTATGTGCTGATTTTTTAGTCTTAATAGATTTTTTTTATAACCATATTCTCTTTTTTTAATGTGTCTTTGGTGACCTAATCGTTTATATTTTATCAATGGTGTTATCTTAATTTAATTTATTGTCTTTATTTTGTTTTCTTTATGCACATCTTTTTATTATAATAGCAATGTCTATTCATATTGTTTTGATTTTTTTTGCCTCACAAGTGCTTTTCTTTTTCCTAATTGTTATTCATTCAAAACATTAAAGTACATGGTAGCATCCTGCAATTCTATTATTCCCTGTGCATTGTATTCTGAAATAAGTGCCAGGGTACTATTGTCTAGATCCTACTTTTCCCATAATTTTTGTTTTATTTAATTATTGTCTCCTGATCAGAAATCAACAGAATAGTTTCCAGCAATGAGATTAAATTGGAACTCTTTAAATTTTTCTGACATCACTCTTTGCCTCATTTGTCAATGCAGTATTTGTATGGTTAAACTTCTTTTTATCAGCACATCTCCCCATCGCATTTCTTTGCCATGCAGAATTCATTTCAAAACTGGCCTTACAGTTTCAAGACATACTCATTCAATCATCAATAGTCCTTTTCTTTTAACCGTACTTAATTCTAATTTATGGGTATGTGGGGGTCTGTCCCAAGAGCCTCTGAAAGGAGAGACAATGCATTTTTCGGCATCAAGGGTACTGCCCACATTAAGCGTACATGTTCAGTAAATGTAAAGCTCCTGTCATTACGTGGGGTCTTTCTTATGAGTAATAATTAAAGGAGCAGATTATTGTTTCACAAAACATCTATTTTAATCAAAAAAATGATGATAATGTTAATTAGCCCAGAAATATAAAAACATATTGTATATACAATAAATGTGAGAATGTACAAAGATGTAAATCAAAATGTTACAAATAATAAATTCTTGTGGGCTAAAGGCCCACTCGCATTCTAGGAGAGGTGATTCCAATAATGCATTACTACGACATGAGCCATTTTGGATTTAAACTTGACTCGTATAACGGTTCCGACGTGAACAAGTTAAATGATTTGGGGTTCGTTCTTTAAATGCACACTTTAGTGAAGCCGGCAGTTTGCCACATCTAATTGTCATTTCTATTTATCAGGGTTGACATAGGATGCTCTCTAAGTTGTGCTTTAGGTCATTTTTATTATCATATTTTTCTGTCCATTTCTGGTTCTTATTTTCCTTACATGATTAACTGTTTCCCCCTCTTCTTTCACAGTGCCCTTTATTGACTGGTGTATACTTCTTGTATATTTCTTTGTGTGTCGTGTGCCTCAACAAGGTGGGCCTTTGTTTACCCTTTTTGCCCTTGTTTTCTTTATAATCATGGCTTACTGGTGATGGACATTATATGGCATCTTTATTAACTTTAATACTCTTCCAGATGTTGTTAGCTATTCATTTTGTGCTAATCAGTGATGTACGTCTTTTACACAAGGTAATTATCCTTTTTATCTGTTATTCTTTTGTTTGAATATGTTTATGCTGTATCTACAGCTTTGATAACTGCCATTATATGCATTATCTTTTTTGTATATGTTATTCAGCAAATATCGGCGGGTGGTATATGTTTTATTCCCAGCTGCTGGACTTGGCTCTGAAGAAAGAATGATTTCCCAAAATGCATCAGCCAGATTGCTCAGTATTGCTAATTAGATGGAGTTCTTTTTACTGTCTGGATACCACATTTCAATCTTAAGACACATGGATATTGGCTTATTGGGCATTTAACCCGGAGAATTTATTATTTGTAACATTTTGATTTACATCTATCACTACCAATTTACATTTACATCAAACTACCAATGTTCTCACATTTGTTGTTTGTACATATTATTATATTTCTGAGCTAATTAACAACTATCACCATTTTTTGGTTGAAATACATAGATCTTTTGTGAAACATTAACTTGCTCCTTTAATTATTATTATAAAGTAACGCCGCAGGTTGCATAAAATATGAAAGGGCGGCGATTCCTTTGTCTTTTTTATGAGTGTCTTGAAAGCCTTTAGAACATTTATCTGGTTTACCAAACTGAGACTAATGTTGCGCTAATGCTACAAGTAGAATAGCATTTCTATGAAATCCTGACCACTGTCTGAACATATTCATCAAGGAACCTTCAGCATACACTGGCAATATTGAAAGATATGGGGCAGGAACATTGTACTGATATCTTTGTTTTTCCATTTTATTTGTATTACAGCTTTGCTGGGCACAGATAGGATTCAGGCAACCCAGACAGCTGCGTCACTAGCAGTGTGGGCAGCACCCAAATATCTTCAAAACGTTGGACAGCATTTTTCAGATAAGAAACCATTTGTATTGATAATAAACCAAATGTTTTTAAGACAACCCAAATCATGATGATAGAAAACCACATCAAACTTCTGGGGTCACTGACGTGGTGAAGTTGGAGCTCAGATTACCAAAGCCTTGAAACAAAGCAGTGATAGGTAAACTGTGAGTAATTAAAAATCTGACAAAATATAGATTAGAAGCACAGTTAATTTTAAAAAAGCAAGCAAATGAATTAGGATTCAACAAGGAGGGTCTAAATTTGGATATCAGAGGTATTCTGGCTAACAATTTAATCATTTGGAAAGCTTTGCTGCAAGAGCATATTCCAAACACACAACTTTTTTTCATGATGTGGTTTATTGCAACTCTTCTGCTTGTTGCTGTTCAGAGTCCAATGAGAGCTAATGCCTGTGAGGATACAGACTTGTCTAGGAATGCAGTCATTCATTTCTTCAAGGAGGAAGTGCTGGATAGCCTGGGGTTGACGGAGCCACCCATTAAACAACCCAGTCAAAGAGAATATCCAGGGCACCCGGCTTATAACCGAGTGCGACGGGATACCAAGGCAGAAGAGAGAAGCCTGCAGATGGACACCTCACAAGTCATTCTGCTCCCCAGCACAGGTGAGGAGGAATTTAAAAATTCAAGTAAAAGCAAAGGTTTTACTCTCTTGCTTGTAGAGAGTCTTTGAACCTGGCATGTGAAATTAAAAAAAAAATATTATTATTATATAGGGTAAGGTTTGCACATTGTTTTCTTTGTCTTTGTTTTTGTGGGCTTTCCTCCCACATCCCCATAAAGTTTAATAGGAGCCTCTAAATATGTCCTTGATGGTGGTGTGTGTGAGTAGAAACTGTGATGGATTGGGCCTCCACCCTTGTGCCAACTGCTGCTGGGATGGGCTAATCAAGCCTAACAATAATATAATATAATATAATATAATATAATATAATATAATATAATAT
>JANRMT010062814.1:120022328-120058678 GCA_026402145.1 Polypterus bichir lapradei | reverse complement strand
TCTATCTATCTATCTATCTATCTATCTATCTATCTATCTATCTATCTGTCTATCTATCTATCTATCTATCTATCTTTACCTCTTACATACACTTTGAATGCTTGTATAAATATAAGCATATTTATATATACAGTACATACAGTATACCGATGATAAAAAGAAATTCAGCTCTCACTGCTGAACTGAAAGTTTGACCATCATTGCTGAAGTATCAGTAAACCAATAAAAATAAAGCAGTACAACTACAAAACAATGCAAAATCATTAATAACTATAAATATTAACAACAGTCATCTTTGACACTTCTTCAATATCTTGTGTAACCTTTTGCAGCCACCACTGCTCAACACTTCTGGTACATTGAAAGCTTCTGAATCTTCAGTTCATAGAAATTATCCCCTTTGTTCCAAACTGGCCTGATGAAGTTGCTGGCCATTAGAAGGCAGAGGGTCATCTCCAGATGTTCTCCTCCAGGTTATTCCAGCAGGGTTCTATGGGGCTAATGCTAGGAGAGAAGATAGGCTGAGACGGTACCTGCACACATTCTTAAGGACAGTTGGGGCCAGTTGGCTTAATATTGTCCTGCCATAGTTGCAAGCATTTAGTTGTGAATAAAAGACCTCTGACAGGTTGCCTTGCTCAAAAACCAGCAGCATGGAGTTTATCCCTACCTATTCTGTCCTTGATGTGGACATTAATCTGTGGGCTGTTCCAGCAGAATTGTAGATAACAGATCTGAAATGACTGCACAAATGAACCAATCTGATGTGTCAGTCCTGCTCTGGTCTGGTCACTCAAAAGTGACTAGCTCTTGGATAGTCAGCTGTCCTGTTAGTCTGCTTTCACCGCAATTGGGACACAGTAAAGCAGGTGAAGATGAAAAGGTAGGGAAGCAAATGCGCAACCCTGAGCAAAGGTGTGGGGAGAACGCAGCCTGATCTAAAGGGCCTCCTCAAGCAGCTCAGAAACAGGCCAGTAGTGCCAGACGCAAAGAAAATTTCACATACTCCAAAAAGACAATTTTTTTCTAGAGAAGAAATTGCATTGAGTGTATCATGGAAAATTGGAAAGAAACTGATTATGACAAATAAATTCAGTCAGTCAGTCAGTCGTTTTCTGAACAGGGTCATGAGGGGTGCTGAAGCCTATCCCAGCCAGAATAGGGCACAAGACAGAAACAAACCCTGGACAGGGTTCCAGTCCATGACAAGGTGAGCACACACACATACACACTCCAGCCACACACTAGTGCCAATTCTTCCAAGTCTTTGGAGTTTGGGTGGAAACCAGAAACCCATGCAGACACAGGGAGGACATGCAGAGAGGACCTGAGATGAGAACCCTGGTCTCCTTATTGTGAGGCAGCAGTGCTACCACTGCACCACCCATGACAACTAAACTGAGTTTGCTATAAACATTTTAACAATACAGTATGTTAAAATGTTTGAGGCAAATTTACACAACAGCACCATCTACTGAGGAGTTGGAGGGCAGACACCACTGCTTACACCATGTTACAGTATCACTGTATCATTCTGCTGACCTTTAGTCTACTGGCTTTAAAAAAATTTCAGGCCTCAAAACTGGAGGACAGCTATCCAAAATGGTTTTATTATTTCATCCAGTCATTTGGTTAACTAATCTGCCCATCTTTTAATTCACTTTTGGACAAAGCTGGTGCCTATCCTAAGATAGCAAGCACAAGGTAAAAGCTATTCTTGGGTCGTCTCAAGGCAAATTCAGTTATACTGAAGGAAAGCAGAAGGAAAACAGACATGGCCAAAAGAAAAACAAGCAAACTCCACAGGTAATAAATAGGTCGGGATTCAAACCCAAATATAAATGATCTGAACAAGAATGTAATCAACAAGTTGATTAAGTTTACTGATGATATGAAAATTCAGAGGACCACATACTGGCTTAAGTACATTTGTGGCAGGTGAAATTGAATGTGCGTGTAAAGTATTCCACATAGGAAGTACAAATGTTAGATGTGAATACATATGACGTCTGAAACATAAGAGTACACATTATGAGTTGAACCTAGCAGTTCATAGTGGAATTGCTGCTTTCTACATCATGTCAGTGAAGAGAAACAAGAGTGCTTATTGAATGTTAGGTTATATATCACAATGTATGGTGTGAAAGTCAAGGGAGGTTATAGTTGCGTTATATAACACACTAGTGAGGCAGCATCTGAAGTAAGGTGTTCAGTTTTGGTCTCCATATTACAAAAGACATAAGAGCACTAGAGAAAGTCCTGGGGAGAGCTACTAGGATGATTCTGGGATTGAGAGGTATAAGCTATGAGGAGACATTTAAGGAGGTGAGCCTTTTCAGTTTAAGTGGAGTTTAAGAGGTGACATGATCAAAATGTTGAACATTAGTACGGTGGAAGCAGGCTGCTTCTTTAAGATGAGGTCAACAAGAACACAGGGACATGGTGGGAAACATCTTAAGGTCAGATTTCACAGAATTATTGGAAATTTTTTTACTACAGACACATTGAAAAAAACGATCAAATAGTATAGTAAAAAGCAGGGTTTCTGGGTCCTTCAAATCTCAACTTGATGTTATTTTGAACAATCAAGTCGTTTAAAAAGTTTCCGCACTTTTGTATTTTCGTTGGAAACGGTGAAGACGGGACTAGTAGTAATTAGTCGTGTCTGAGAGAGTCATGTAACTAGTTCTGCCGGGCAAGCCGGCTGCCCTTGCGGTTTTGTATAAGAGTTGTCACCCTGTGGTGAAGATAGCTGTGAAATGTATAAATTGCACCAAAGGGGAACAGCGCTCTGTCATGTACTGGGAGCACAAATTCTCCTTTGCATGTGTGCTCAGTATGGGGATAAAGTTCTCTCTCATAGAGTCATCGATGAGTGGATTAAGATGTTTGAAAATGGTCATACTAGTGTGACAGATGCAGAGCGCTCCGGAATGTCCAGCTACAGCCACGACCACGAGGAATGAAGAAAGAACCCTGATGTGAATGTAGCGGTGCATCACTCAACCAAAAACTTTTTTTGCTGATGACATTAAAAAGTTGGTACGACGCTGGGAAAATTGCATCGCAAATGAAGGTGAGTATGTAGAAAAGTCATGTAATTTGTTTTTGAAATTCTTAATAAATAGGGTTAAAAAAAGTGTGGAAACTTTTTGAATGTCTCTCGTAGGATTAACAACTTTGTTAGGCTGAGTGGTCTGTTCTGGTCATAATTGTTCTAATGGTCTGATGACCAAATTGAAGCAGTAAGGAAGCAGTGCTATCTGCTGAGCCCCAGATTTGATTATATGGTGTATTTTTACATCAAATGTAGTCTGTGTTGATGTAAGGTGCTGTATATCATTATCACCAAAGGCAGAATTGGCATTTTGTTATTTTTGTATGTGCTATGAATGACCCACAACATAATGTAGTATACATGTACAAGCTTTTAAGTTGTCATCAGTAATTTCTTCTTACACTGTTTTGGTCTTTTGTTTTCACATCTACTACACATCATATGATTAAGAAAAATGAAAATATCTCAAAAAACGGGGAAATCTTCATCAGTGGCACACAGGAATTGTATGATATTTAGAACGTTTGGCTGATAGGATTTTTTTGTATTTGTAGAAATAATTGTAAGGCAATACAGAGGATTAGTGGACGTGACAGTGGCCAGATGTACTGCTAAGATTCCTCAGTGCTGCTCTCTGCTGCAAAGAACAGTGATCCAGGGGCAGGCTCCTACGTAACAGCAGGACCACCTAGGCACTTAGTTTTACATTTGTACTTTCCTTCATATTCTGGATTGCAAACTCACCAACGTCTACAACGCAGAAGGCATGAAAGGAATCATGGGTTCTCTCTCTGCACTAATGTTTGAAAAATATACAGTATTCTTGACACTTCATTGGAGCTGGTGACAGGCAGGACGATTCTTGCACCACATCTTGTGCCTTAAGGTATAAAACCTAAGGAATTCACAAATGATGACACATCTGCCTTCTTATTATTAACAATTAATATTCTGGTCACTTCATTTGTTTAGCATTCTCTAAAGCATTTTGCAATAGTGATTAGCATGAATGGTAAGAAAACAAATTACTATTAATCTTAATTAGTCTTGTATATAAATCTCCTAAGCTGGCCAATGTCCATCAGTAACTCATCTGATGAGTTTTTCCAAATAGGCTGGCATCACACTACAGGATTCAGCACATCTTCTAACTGGACAACATGTCAAGTTTAATGATTGCAGTTGACTCAGAGGGCGTCACATCATATAAAATGGAACTGCAGGAGTGTCTGATTATGGTTCCAAATCTCAAATTGTACCTCTAGGTGTCTTTACCTTGACAGTGAATCAACTTGCCGAAGACCGCAAGGAGAAAACAAGCACTGCACAAAAGTAAATAGAAAAGGTTAAACAGGCATATGTGCCAAATCTTAATTTCTCAAAGAAACAAGAGCCCAACCCTACACCTTACAGCTCACGTTGAGAAAATCAAATTGGCTTGATTTGCTGTAGTCAGTTGCAGAGAGTTGTAAGACCTGTTAAGAGGGCTTTGACTCAGTCTGTGCGGGGGGTTGGGTTTCATTACACCACTGATAGCAAGTTGGCGTAACTTTTGTAACGTAATATAAGTGAAGGCTATGGGTGAAAAATCATGAAAAAAGTCATGTAGTTTGAAGCCGGCTTTAGGGGTTGGCACACTGTTGTCTTACAGCTCAATGGACCAGAGTTTAACTCCTAGCACAGTTTGCATCTTTTCAGAATTTTCTTCCGCAACAAATAAAAAAATGTATTTATTAGGTTTATTGACTACTTGTTGTGCCACCCATCTAAGATGGGTTGAAATCGAATTAATCTAGCGACAGACTTTTGTCACTGTCTTGCTCCACTGACAGACTGAGGAGATCGTTCCTCCCCCACACTATGCGACTCTTCAATTCCACCCGGGGGAGTAAATGCTAACATTACTAAAGTTATTGTCTGCTTTTACATGCATTTTTATTACTATTTAATTTAATTTTTTTTTTATCAGTATACTGCTGCTGGATTATGTGAATTTCCCCTTGGGATTAATAAAGTATCTATCTATCTATCTATCTAATCAATGTAGAGCGTGGAGTTAACGTTTGCCATGTACTGTATATTGAATGTAATGACAGTAACAGAGCACCTAGGTAGACACACAGACACTTATTCTTTTACTAGCCATAGTACCTGTCGAAGACAGTAATAGAATAATTAAAAAAAAACATTTCTTATCACTTTCATTTGCTACGTGTACCTTCAGTGCCTTTCCTCTGTATTTGTGTGTGAACGCCTCTTAACTTAAGCTCCCCCTCTCAAATCAGTTCCCACAAAGCCTGCTTCTCTGACTCTGCCATTGTTTTCAAGGCGCCTTTCTCGCCTCCTGTCTGGTTTTATACTTGCAGTCTTTGAAGGTGACTCTCAGCGGGCCTCCTACACCTTTGCTCCTCCTCAAACATCTCACACTTGCATGTCCTCTTTCGTCACATCACAAAAGCCAAAGTGACCAATCAGATTGCTCTGAGGGACTAGACACGCAGACCTAAGTATTTTAGAACAAGGGTTTTCAAACACAGTCCTGGTGTCCCATTCTGAATGTTTTTGTTCCTGCCAGATTCATAATCAGTGACAATTGATAACACTGATCCCATTTAATTAGCTGGTATTTTTCCCTCTTCTTTTAATCTACATTCAGAAAAGCATAGCAGCATGATTTTTACATTTATAAGACATTTACAAATATTTCTATTTCTGCTAGATGTTTAAATGCTTAACTCTCTTTTGTTAATTTCATTATATTTTGCTCTTTCTCTGTGCAGTTTGCTCCCTTCTTTGTATCTTAATAATGACAATTAAAAACTAGCAGAGCAGACAAAACAACCTGCAGATAAACAACACTGAATCATGAAAGGCTGTAACTACTTTAGCACCAGACTTACTAATTACTAAATAATGGATTAATTAAACAATTAGAACACTCAGAAAAGTAGAATGAAAAACAAGAAGAAGATATTGTTAGAAAGAAAAAAATATATTCCCATATAACTGCTTAGTACATTTTATTTTATTTTTTTTTTATAAAACTTTGTTTTCTAATTCCTCTATTGTTCCCAAAACACAGAATCTGGGAAATAACAATTCACCTAATTAGCCCAGGATTCCTATTAAAAACAGAAACTGGCTGGAACAAAATCTTGCATCCACAGTGGTTCCTCAGGACTGAGTTTGAAAAACCCCTGTTTTAGTATATGGTAGATTTAAAAAGACAACTGTAACAGCATTGTAGTTGTTTTACCATTAGATCAAAAAATAACTTCTAATCTATATATTTATTTGAATATTTAACTGCCTCTGTCAGTATCATTATATTGTACATTAAGGTGAAGGCTAAAATTATGAACGAGTGTGGGTGTCCTCTGCAAAGGGTTGGTTGCTGTTTTGCTCTCACTGCTGCCGGGATTGGCTCTTACTCATCAGGTGCATTTAATGAAGAAATTAGGCAGACAAAATGGATTGATTTTTTTTTATATAAATTTGGAACTGGCATGTAGTATTGACAGCCTTAAAACCATATCTAAAATGAATTATAATGCCTCACACTAATGTACAGGAAAGATTTTTTTTTTTTCTTTTAAGCTGGCTTTGAAACTTTCTGAGAAGGCAAAAATGAATAGCAGAACCGTTCGCTGATGCGAATTAGAAGGTCTCTAGCACACCCAAGTGGTGAGTCTAAATACTGAGCCATGGTTTGCTGATTGATGAGATCACAGGCTTCTGAAGACTGGAAGTGAAACTTTACTTTACACCCGTTGTGACAAGAATGGCATACAATAAACCAAATAACCATACAACACCAGCAGGAATATATTTGAAAGTTTGGAAATCTGTGATTTGCTCCAAAATGAATGTATTGAATGAAATAGGAAAACATAAAGCACAGAGACATAGAGAAGGGATGTTACACTCAGCTTCTGATGACTTTTGGTGACTCTAAATCCATCTGATGAACAAGACTCGACTCGTCCGCCTTTGTTCACATTAGCTTGTGAAAGTTGATTTACCAGATGAGTATGTTAGCTATTTTATATTCACAGTAGTGCTGTACAATATGCAAATTTCCTTACAATTTTTATGTCATAATAAATGTCATTACTTTTATTGCACTAAATGTTATGGTCTAAGGTCTGGAAACTGGGAGAATCTCTTACAAATGACAACACATCTGCCTTTTTATTATTAACCATTAACATTTTATATTTACAGCATATACTGTATGTTTTTACCTCGGTAATGCGTGTGGCAAAAATGGTTTGGGAGAGGCTATAAATATTTTTATTGTTGTTTTCATTGTGCTATAGCCAGGATTTTTTTTTAATTCCCTGCCATATACTTATTCTCTGTTTTATTTCTGCTTTTGTTAGTTTTTGAATTGTTACTTTTCATATTTGGTATTATTTTTATCATTTACGTTTATCATTTATTCTTTGAGCTTTATTTTTTTTTTTAACGTGCTGCTGTTTTGGGCGTCACTGCTGCCAAGTCATCCTTCTGGTTTGTTGAGTTAGTATTATTATTTCTGGTTT
The DNA here is from genome assembly GCA_026402145.1 of Polypterus bichir lapradei. NCBI lineage: Eukaryota > Metazoa > Chordata > Cladistia > Polypteriformes > Polypteridae > Polypterus > Polypterus bichir. The sequence continues at coordinate 120,051,076 of JANRMT010062814.1, read as the reverse complement.
TGTTGGAATTTCTTGCCCTTTTTATTGGATTTACTTACAGTATGGAATTTGTGCATTGGGATGTGAGTGTTGGATTGCCCTTTAGGCAAATTCTGTTTTGCTCTTTTGAACATTTTTGCCTTGTTTTCTTTTTTTATGTTAGTTAAATTCTTCATTTATAAAATACTACATCACCCTTTTAATTAAAAAAAAACATCTCCTGTAAGAAGTTTCTGTGCAATTTGGGAATCTATTGCATTTGTTTTTTATTTTTAAAGACTTAAAGCTTATAGGCCCATTTATAGGCCTATCTATGTCTAAGCCTTGCAGGTGGCAGTTGGGGGACGTGTTGGCTTGTGTAAGCCTCTTCTGGGCTGGCCACTGAAGGCCCAAGTCTGTTTATGGTCATTTTGGAGGTCTCAGACCCCCTTTTGCCATGTTAATGACTCAGGATCAAAACAGCTTTACTCACATTTCAAGATATTTTAAGACATTAATTAAAGGTGTGGAGGTACGTAGATCATTAAACATGACCAAACTCTATATAATAGATATATTTATTTTATTAGTTTTGATCAGATTATTTCATAAGTGTTTATAAAGTGATGCAACTAGATGCAACAAAGAGGATCATTTGGCAGTTTTCAGAGCTTTGAGCAACCTTTTGTTGTACAGCACCATCCATTTTTAAAATATTAAACAGTGCTCTTATAAAGTAATATGTTATTTTTGGCTCTCTTCTAAAATTTAAATAGTCTTTGCGATTTATAAGTGGACACATACTGTATTCTATATCAGCAATAACAGAAGTCAGTCAATTTAGCCAGTGAATAAAAGATGAGGCCATTTTACGCTGCACAATATCCTACAGTGATCTACATGTCCACATTTAGGATATTATCAAAATTAAAAAGTCCAAGAAGTTTGCAGTCAGATATACTTATAACATTTTGGAAATGCTGCTGGGTTTACTGTAGTGTGTCTGCTTGTCATGTATTACTGCAGTATGGAGCACAAACTGCACCTTTGGTGGTCTTGTTAAATAGGAGTAAGTGACTAATAGATGCACTGTAGGTCGGCCATATTCAAATATATTGTCATCGATGTTTCCAAGTCTTGTTAAAAGCACACTAAGATCTTCTTACGTGGTACCTATAGGTAGCCCCCATTTGAAAGTATTGCCAACATATAGTATTTAGTGAAGAGAAGATCTGTCAGTGAGTCGCACATTGTAACCGCTAGTAAGCTGAAATTAACAGTGTACCGTGTACTTCACTAAACAACTGTAATGACTTCAGTCAGTAGTAATTTGTTTCATGTTTGATCCTGTTTTGTAATCATATTTGCTTTGTGCAGCACCTTATTACAAAACACTTTATTAACTGTGACGCAGCTCAACCCAGCCAGGACACCCAAAGAATGGAAGGATGGGGGAAGGCAGCTACTTTGAGACACTGCACCTTCTCCATGTGAGATTTTAGAATGGGTCTAATCTTAGCAAATCTTTCGTGTAATTGTGCAATATATTCAAGTATAATTATAGTGGGAAGGGCCTCCTCCTAATCACACGTGTGTGACCTAACGGAAGTGCATAAAAATACAGATTAAGTATTGGATGTTTTTTCTTTAGTAAAATGTTTGTATTTTTTCAAAACTCAGGTGTGTTTGCATATAAGGTTGTCAGCAGTAGCTGTTTGTAATGTGGGCACCTTGGCACTGCCCCCCCAAATATTTGATGAACATACATACTTAAATTAGTTAAGAAATGTGAAATAATCATAAAGTAAATTTGTTTATTTCCACGTGTCCATTAAAAATTGGTTCAGACTTGCATTTGTTTAATTTCTGTGTGACTAAAAAAACAAAATCTGTGTGAATACCTGTATTTACGGAGTGAAGTGTGTCAGCCAGATGAGAGTTCATGTAAGTCCTTGATCTGTTTGGCAAGCAGGTGACCTGAGGCTGCCTTTTAATTGGTTGCTTTCAGATTTTTTTCCTCTGTGCCCCGGACACTCCCACATTTATTGGCATTTAATTTGTATTGTTTTAGGTTTTTGGACAATCATTAACACACTATGTCAATGTTGACCTCAATGGTTCACAGTTTACACCCACATTTAATGTTACGTAACTACAGATGAGCGAGCGTGACTTTAGAGATGACAACTAAAAGCAGAACATCAGAAATGAAAGAAAATTCAGATATTTCTTTAATGAAACACCCCTTCATATATCGTTCACTGGAAGAAAAAAAGGAGAAAAAGGAGCGTGGCCAGCACCCACCTGACTTAAGAATTTGAGGATGAGCTTACAAACTGACTATTTCTTGCTCTTCTTATGACAAGTATGAGTTGGCTAACTGGGTGTGGTGTAAGTAATGTCTTTTTTTTTGCTTTCCCTGTTTGCTATTTCAAAGTGCTGGTACCAAAGCGTTAAGGACAACAACAGAGTTACGGGATCTAAAACATCTTTCTGAAAATACAAGCGGCCTGAAAGTAACCACAGTCATCTAGACAACAGCATGGGGCTAAATATTTTGGCAGGCTTAGTATTGCTGAACAGCTAGATGAAGGCTACAGGATTGGCATTACAAGGCACAGTGAAGAGGTGACCAAAAATTGACAAATCCTGTCAAGAATAATATATGAGCTAGTAGAAGAATGGTGTACCTTGGGATAGTTTTGGTTACAAAAAGTGTGCCATTACAGGAAAAAAAAAGGTTGGGAAACATTGCACTAGACAATAGTATGCCTGAAGGAAAGGAAGGTAAAATGTATGTTCAAGGTAGAATAAGATTTAGGTTGGACTTGTCCTGTAGTTGTAGTACAAGACAGGTTGAGTTGAGTTACTTTTTAAGATGTGGGGGTCTGTGGATCATACAATGTGAATTTGTCCCAGGTGAGGTAAGCATGGCAAGTGTAGAATAAAATTAAGGTGGGAATGACTTTGTGGGTATGGTAAATGATAAACTGGGATTAAGGACTATATATTAAGACATTGTGGAGGACTGCCGGCTTCCCATGCCGGTCCGCACCCCCAGGCCGCCAGGAGGAGCTCTCCCGACAGCAGGATCGTGCCCCGAGGTCCAGCAGGGCCTTATGGACTTTGTAGTGTTTATACACAGCCCTGCTGGATACCTTGGGGACCACCAGGAGTCGCTGTGGGGGGGCTTATGGGCTCTGTGATGCCCTATAACCCGGGAGTACGTCCCGGTCACATGATGGGAAGGAACGACGTGCTCCTGGGGTGAAGAACAGGACTGTTTGCCCTGACCCGGAAGGAAAAGGGAACTGTGGACTGCTGGGACAGGAACACCTCCGGGTCAGGGGCTATAAAAGGACGGTGCCTCAGTCCAGACACTGAGCTGAGCTGGGAGGTAGAGGAGCAAGTGCCTGGGCGAGGAGGAGAGTTATTAGAAGAGTTTATGAGTAGTGTGGAAGGTGCTTGGTGCACTGTGAACCAAAATAAAGAGTCTTGGACTTTTACCTGGTGTCTGGAGTTGTACCTGAGGGTTCAAAGGAGCACTACTGCCCCCTACTGCCACAACATATATATACAAAACTAAACCTGAAGATAAACTCAGGTAACTAGAAGGAGAGACAAACAAACACAGGCATAAACCAATTTCTCAAATTTAACACCAAGGCTTTCACAGGCTTATAAAGCCTAAGGGTGTTTCCACATATGCAGCATCAGGGGGCCCTGCCTTCTTAGGCTCAAAATACAAAGTATAAGAAACATAAGACAATACAAAGAAATAGATAATTAACATATTAAAGTAATTAAAGTAAGAAATAAATGAAACAATATTTTTCGAGAAGTAATCAAATAGAAATAGAAACAACACAAGAATAATTTGTAACATAAAATTTAAAAGCCAAAAAAAAAGGACCAAATTAAAAAAGACACTTAAGGCAGGAATGAAACCCTGATCATTGCATAACACTGCCATTCCTATGTGGCTATTCCCTGGCTACTTTGACTTTATGCCAACGACATTCATGTGCCAGCTCTAAATTTGCCTGGGATGGTGGACTGATGTGTGGTCCAGGTTTGGTTTTCATCCAGCACTGCTGTGATATGAGCCTCTAATGGAAAAAGCAGGCTAAGAACATGAATAGAGGCTTTGTATGAGAATTAGAAGTACCCGTTACAAATACATAAATCTCTTTCATACTAGTACTCCAAAGACAACTGTAAATCACTTCTTAACAATGTAAAGAAGGGCAACATGTGATAAAACATTAACAGCTCCACTGTGCAGCCTCCAAACGACATCTACAGGAGAATGCATACAGAATGTACTTTGTAAATAAATAAAACTGAAGAATTTCAAATGAACAGTTACAGGGTCTTGTCACCACATTTTTAAAATATCTATGCTCAAAGTAAGTATTTGATTAACTGAAAATTTGATAAATGATAAACAAGCAGAGGAAATAATTTTACAATTTGAGGAATTACAAATGCAAATGCAATTTTAGGATATTCAGATTAGATCTGAACCCTCAACACCATGCACCACAACCTCTTTATTTACTCAGGCTCTTTGCCGCTACAGAAGCGTAGGCCATCAATGATCCTTTGCCAACAATTCCCATCCTGTGCTGCTGTCCCCAGTTAACCCCCATACCAAGCACATAATGTGTCGAGATCTCTGTTTCTTGGTCATCCTTGCTTATGCTTTACTTGCAGGAAAGGTTAGGGTTAAGACCCAGGTTAGGGTCTGTCTTGCGATGGTGGTGCTTGACTTTCTGAGGGTATGACCAAACCACCTCCAAGGTCACCTCTGGATCTATTCTTCTATGGGGTATTGCTGAGTTCTCTGCCACAGCTCCACATTATGAAGGTCTCCAACCAGTGAATCTGCAGAATGCAGCATAAGGCAGTATTAGATGAAAGTCTGGGTTTACCTCAGGGTGGCTTTTGTTATTCTCCATGTCTCTGCTCCATATAACAGCACAGACTTGATGTTTGTACTAAACTAACATAGCTTGGTGGCTTGGTCAAACTCCTTAAAATTCCATATGTTGCTGAGTTGGAAAAAAATGCTGATCTATGTCTTTACATTTGCATCTGTTACTCCTTGTTTGTCCCCTATACTGCCCAGGTGAATGAAGGAGTCCACTTCTTCTTGGGATTCCCCCTAAAGGCAGATTGGCTCTTCATAGTAAATGTTGATATTGTGGATGGTGAGCTCTGCTTTAGCTGGGACAGTAAATAGATCTGTCAATAGCTACATGAAAGGATTTCAATATCATTAATAAAGTCCAGGTCGTTGAGTTGACTCCACAGTATCCACTGGATACCATGTCTTTTTTCATGTGCCATCATCTTCATGATCCAGTCAATGGCAAACAAATATATAAGCAGTGTTAGAAAGTCGCTCTGTCTCACTCCTATCTTAACCTCAAAAATTTCTGTCAAAATGTTCCTTCATGCACAACTTGGCATATCCATCCATTGCAGTACAACCAGGTGTAGCCTATTAACTTTGTGCATGCACATCCCATAATACTCACCCCTGTGAACCTCAGCCTGTGATAGACTGCAGGCTTCTGTGGCTACCGGTAGGAATGTTTCATTCATTTCCTACGGAAGCTGTTCTCGGGATTCTCATCTTCACACCAAACCATTTCATCCGCTTTTGTTGTATTGGACTGTATAAGGACATTGTTGCGAGTGTTTATTGTTGTGGTTTATTGTTATGTTACAACTATATTGCCCTAGGGGAAAGGGGAGGTTTGTCTGATTGTTGTTCCTTTATATTAGGTTTTCATTTAATATATGATATATTCATTTGTTGGTTTTGTGTCTTTGCTTGTGAGTGTGTGCAGGTCGGGCCAAGGCTGGGTGCGACCCTGGAATCTCCACCAAAAAAATAAATAAATCACCGTCTTATCAACGGTGTGAATCTTAGCGGTATTGGACCTATACACAGTCCAGACCTCAACCCAATTGAAATGCTGTGGCAGGACCTTAAGAGTGCTGTGCATAAATGAATGCATGGAAACCTCAATGAACTGAAGCAACACTGTAAAGAGGAGCAGGCCAAAATTCATCTACAACAATGTCAGACACTTATAAATTCAACAAAAAATGATTACTTCAAGTTATTGCTATTAAAGGTGGTTCTACAACCTATTGAATCATGGGGTGTGCATAGTTTTTCACACATAGCTTCTCCGTTTTGGCTTCATTTTTGTTAAATAAACAATGACATGGTGAAATCTGTTGTATGTTGTTAACACCTGAGGTTAGATTTAAATAATTTTAGAACCTGGCAAGAACCAAGGGCCTCATGTATAAGCAGTGCGTACGCGCAAAAATGTTGGGTACGCCCGTTTCCAAGCTCACTTTGAGATGTATAAAAAGTAAACATGGTGTAAAGCCATGCACATTTTCACGGCAGCCTCACACCATGCGTACGCACTTCTCTGCTTGGTTTTGCAAACTGGCAGCACACAGCGTCAAAGCAGTGCCTCTGTTTCTGTGTTGTTTCTGTAATTTTTTCATATTCACACCCATGACGACGGCTTTATTAAATACACCAAAATTAATTGCATATCATTTACAAATTTAATTCACTTGATTATAATCATTCTGTAAAAATATAATGGTGCAGGGAATGGCCAAACTATTCCAACTACCATAGCTGCTTTAGCATTGTTAGAAGACATCGCAAATGGAAGAATTAGAAGAGAGAGCGTATTTAGAGATAGAGAGAGTGTACAGTCGCTTGCAAAAGTATTCGGCCCCCTTGAACTGTTCCACATTTTGTCACATTACAGCCACAAACATGAATCAATTTCATTGGAATTCTACGTGAAAGACCAATACAAAGTGGTGTACACTTGAGAAGTGGAACGAAAATCATACACGATTCCAAACATTTTTTACAAATAAATAACTGCAAAGTGGGGTGTGCGTAATCATTCAGCCCCCTTTGGTCTGAGTGCAGTCAGTTGCCCATAGACATTGCCTGATGAGTGCTAATGACTAAATAGAGTGCACCGGTGTGTAATCTAATGTCAGTACAAATACAGCTGCTCTGTGACGGCCTCAGAGGTTGTCTAAGAGAATATAGGGAGCAACAACACCATGAAGTCCAAAGAACACACCAGACAGGTCAGGGATAAAGTTATTGAGAAATTTAAAGCAGGCTGAGGCTACAAAAAGATTTCCAAAGCCTTGAACATCCCACGGAGCACTGTTCAAGCGATCATTCAGAAATGGAAGGAGTATGGCACAACTGTAAACCTACCAAGACAAGGCCGTCCACCTAAACTCACAGGCCGAACAAGGAGAGCGCTGATCAGAAATGCAGCCAAGAGGCCCATGGTGACTCTGGACGAGCTGCAGAGATCTACAGCTCAGGTGGGGGAATCTGTCCATAGGACAACTATTAGTCGTGCACTGCACAAAGTTGGCCTTTATGGAAGAGTGGCAAGAAGAAAGCCATTGTTAACAGAAAACCATAAGAAGTCCTGTTTGCAGTTTGCCACAAGCCATGTGGGGGACACAGCCAACATGTGGAAGAAGGTGCTCTGGTCAGATGAGACCAAAATGGAACTTTTTGGCCAAAATGCAAAATGCGATGTGTGGCGGAAAACTAACACTGCACATCACTCTGAACACACCATCCCCACTGTCAAATATGGTGGTGGCAGCATCATGCTCTGGGGGCGCTTCTCTTCAGCAGGGACAGGGAAGCTGGTCAGAGTTGATGGGAAGATGGATGGAGCCAAATACAGGGCAATCTTGGAAGAAAACCTCTTGGAGTCTGCAAAAGACTTGAGACTGGGGCGGAGGTTTACCTTCCAGCAGGACAACGACCCTAAACATAAAGCCAGGGCAACAATGGAATGGTTTAAAACAAAACATATCCATGTGTTAGAATGGCCCAGTCAAAGTCCAGATCTAAATACAATCGAGAATCTGTGGCAAGATCTGAAAACTGCTGTTCACAAACGCTGTCCATCTACTCTGACTGAGCTGGAGCTGTTTTGCAAAGAAGAATGGGCAAGGATTTCAGTCTCTAGATGTGCAAAGCTGGTAGAGACATACCCTAAAAGACTGGCAGCTGTAATTGCAGCAAAAGGTGGTTCTACAAAGTATTGACTCAGGGGGCTGAATAATTACGCACACCCCACTTTTCAGTTATTTATTTGTAAAAAATGTTTGGAATCATGTATGATTTTCGTTCCACTTCTCACGTGTACACCACTTTGTATTGGTCTTTCACGTGGAATTCCAATAAAATTGATTCATGTTTGTGGCTGTAATGTGACAAAATGTGTAAAAGTTCAAGGGGGCCGAATACTTTTGCAAGCCACTGTTTTGTATTGTATTGTAAAGGTTTTGCAGAACCTTTGCAAGTTCAGTCCTCTCTCAGGTTTTTAGCCATGGGAGCTTTTCAACATGAACTGGCTGACTGATCAGGTATTTCTCAGTCATCACTGAGTCGCATTATGCCAACTGTATGGGATGGTATTATCTGCTTGTGATCCAGATATATATGATTTCTTTACACTGTGGTTGAACTGGGAAACATCAAAGAGCAATTTGCGGCATCATCAGGTTTTCCAAATGTAATTGGTGCGGTCAACTGCACACACATTGTTATTGCAATGGTGCTGAACAAGTTACATCAGCCAGGGATGAATCACCAAAAGAATTAGCTGGCATTACATCATCATCGTACAGTCACAGATGCTTTTTCCAACTAGTTCCAACTAGTTCATCAAAAGGCAAGTGGAGAATTGATCTGTTGTGCTGCCGAAGCTACATTATAAAGATGCCTTCAGAGAAAGAATTTGCTTTTGGTGCAGCCCTTATATTCCTTAGGTTCATTGGCCACATCTCTTAAAACATCCCTATTGCATTTTGTGACTCCAGAACAGCGTCCGTCAGCACACAGCCAGATGGTCGCCCAGTGATTTCAAAGGCAGAGGTGTGTGTGTGCAGCCAGTGCCCGAAGAAACGATGGGCACAGCTGCACCATCATGTCATTGACATGGGGGTCAAGTGTTTGTAATACTGTCTGAGTAAACAGGCGGTGGGCTGCAACTCACCTTTTCATGTCGACTTTGATATCTGACCACTTCTTTCTTATTTTGGGCATTGTGTGACTATTTGAACTTGAACTTTTGAGTGTCTCCGCCATGCTTTATCACTCCATATCTTCCTTTTCTTGCTTATACCACTGCTTAAGCCAACAAATGGTAAGTTTTTCATCACCTTCACTTTGCATGCTCTGAAATTCTTCTTTATTCCACATGCATTTTCCATTGTCTTTTAACAAAACACAGAACAGAAAGTGATATTTATATTGATTTGCATATTGAAATATGCAAAGTTATGTGAGGGATCAGAGAGTGGCTGTAAGCACGTGCATGTGTGTTAAATTTCACGTTCAGGGGAATTCATAAAGGGTAAGTGCGTGGAACTTGGCGTGTGCACAGTTATATGCATCAGGATTGTTTTGTGTGTACGCACATTTCCAGTTTTGTCCATAAACCATGTTTTAGTGTTTATTCTACGCCCAGTGTTATACATGAGGCTGCAGATGTTTTTTATGTCCTGATATGTACAAGCATAGAACTGTAAGAGGGTGTACTTTCTTTTAAATACATGACTGTCTTTTAAAAAACAAAAGCAAGAAATTTAACACAATAATAATATAAAGTACAAGTAAAGTATATATCATATATGAAATAATATTTCATAAGCAGGTGATTCATAATATGAAGGTGAAGCTTACTAATACACAGACCACAGTGATGTACTGATTGAATTTTACTGCAGCCTACAGACTCAAATGGGTGGAGTGGTGGCTCTGAGGCTATGGGTCTGTGCTAGCAATAGGAGGGATGCTAGTTCGAGTCCTGGGGGTTGGTGGCAGGATTGGCACTCCAGCCACTGTCATAAACTTCGCACTGTTCCAGTGTGGTGCTGAGGTGTCACCTGCTGCACTCGGGTCCAAATCCAGGGGGTTCATGGTGTGATGGGTGTGGCAACGCACTATTAGTACATGCTCCCAACCTCTCTCTTTACAGAATCATATTGACGAAGTTAAATTTAAGTCCTTCAGCTTCTATCATGTTTATTATCTGTTCTCTGGTGATGCACCAATACTACATACAGTGTTGGTCCTACCCTTTGACCCAGTGCTCCCAGGATAGGTTTCAGCATCCTGTGACCTACATGCAACTGGTTGTAGTGATGTTTTTGTTGCCAGCAGGTTAGCATCCAAACTGCATATTAAGGATGACTAAGAAATTAATCTCTGTCTGTGTTGTCAAACTAATTACATTATGTGTTTTTTTCTCAACTGACAGATTGTTCCTGTGCATCCTCTGAAGGTCATGGGGCACCAAAGGACTCTCGTCACTTGACCTACTCTTTCCATCCTTCTGGAAACACAGTGAAACAAGTAATAACATCAGCCCACTTCTGGTTTTTCAAAGGGAAGGACTTAGCTGACCAGCAGACATCAAATGGATCTGATGTGATCTTTATAATCAGTGCTGATCAACAACCGCTTGAAGCAGCAGAAAAACCAGAATGGTGGTCAGAAGATGGGTGGGCAGTGTATCTGTTTAACAAACATATTCAACGTCAACTAACACTAGGGCCCTTCATTGTTGACATACATTGCCAGGGCTGCAGTTGCCACTCCAACCCTGACAAAATCCCATTTCTCCAGTTACAAACGCGACCAAAACGCTCAGACCGATCCCGAAGATCGATGATTCCTTGGTCACCCACTGCCATCGATCTACTCCAGCGACCATCCCCGGACAAAGTCTCAAACAACTGCCACCTGACAGAAGTGAACATCTCGTTTCAAGAGCTAGGCTGGGATAATTGGATTGTCCATCCAAAATCTTTCACATTCCAGTATTGCCATGGTAACTGTTCCACCTTGGACCAAATGTCTACCATTCTAGGCCTCAAACAGTGTTGCGTTCCTGTTCCAGGGACCATGAAATCACTGCGATTTCGAACAACATCTGACGGTGGCTATTCTTTCAAATATGAAACACTACCTAACATCATTGCAGAAGAGTGCACTTGTTTGTAGAGAGGGACAAGTGTTCTGATATCGATTGGTGGTGCTCAATAAAGCCAATATCACAGATATAGTGAGAAATCGTACAACTCTTAGATCTAATTAGGCAATAAGCTTGGGCAACATTAAAACTTCAAGCTGTGCTATTTGCTTTCCAGCTTTGCTATGATTTTAAGTCAGTTTATGGCTAATTATTTACTTTAAAACCAAAATATGTTTAAATCAAATGAAGTGTGTGTTTTGTACTACTAGAAATTGAAATATAGTTCATTCATGTTATTTCTGATTTAGTGCTGTTCTCAGAACCCGAGTAAATGTATTGATCTGCAACTTTAAACCAGTAACAGAAGAACAAACCACACAGCATACACAGACGTAGGCACCAGGCTAAGAAAGCGCTGCACCGCAAGTTGGGATTGGAGGTCAGCGTGGAAAAATGACAACTGTTCAGATGTGGTGCTTCTTACAAGATGTACAACAGGGTACTCTACACATGTCAAAAGTTACCCACCCAATTAGATTAATTCAGTTAAGCAGATAATGGAAATCATTTACTGTACTTATTAGACAGGTATATTTAAAGCTCAACCATACAATTTTTTTTTTGTTCTTTATTTCGCCTTATACAATTTCTTGTATTAGGAATTTGTTAGTTTTCGCATACCCCTTGGGGTCAGAGCACAGGGTCAGCCATTGTACAGCACCCCTGGAGCAATTACAGGTTAAGGGTCTTGCTCAAGGGTCCAGCAGAGTAGGATCTCTAGTATATTGTCCAAATAGCGAAACTATAGCAAAATAAGTCTTTTAGCAGTAGCTGTTTAGTCAGCGCTTCTGTCCATAAAGTAAAGCATACAAATATCTGCATTTACAAAGGACCTTGGAGCTACAAAATCTGCAGTCGTCATATTTCCTGCAACACATCAGTTACAATTGCCTTTCATGGCAGAGTAGCAAGATGGACATCAGTGCTCACAAATATGAGCACGAGTATCCATCTCTGGGTTCTGAATTCTGAATTACATTCTCTGGCCAGATTAGTCAAAAGTGAAACTTTTCAGCCATGCATTTCACAGGGATGGTTTACTTGACAAGGACTTGGGTATGATGTCAGTGAAGGGACCATAATCTCTTTTTTTTTTCAGTCAGAGGAAATGCTATATTATCTGCCAATTCGCCAAACCACACTTGCGTGAAATACTGAAGCGAGTTTACTTAGAATGGATTTGGAAAACACTTTAGTCATATACTAAAATCCTACTGATACATTATGGCAGGCGCTGTAAAGAGCACTTTATTCTCCAAATCCCACAATGGTTAAGTTGAAGCATTCACACTAAGATAGTTGAGCCAGAATTGCTGTTGACAGACCAATCAAAATATTTAACTGCAATTATTGGTGTCAACAGAAGCATAACCAGTCATTGACTCTCATCCAAGTGCATGAAGAAGTAATTTCAGTGGGAAAAGTCATTTATAAATTAATCAACTTGTGCTGCATAAAAACCAACCCTCAAGATGCTGCAACAATCTCAGCAGACACTCAATGCAGGAAATGGACACCTAAGGTAACAAGGAGCACATTAAAAAACAAACGTTTTTGGCCATCTGTATACTATTAGCACAATTGATTTTTATGTATTATCAAAAGGTCCAAACCCTCTTTAGAGCGTGGATACCGGACACAATTCTCTGTCTAGCTGTCTGCTTATGCTTTATTTAAAGTTCAATAATGGCACAAGTGTTTAACAGCTACAGTAGTTACAAACTAATATGTTCTTTATTGCCTTTCATTGCACAAATACACCCTATAAATCTGGATATAAAGAGAGACAAGAACACTAACTGGTGGTATAGAAGCAAATATAAATTTTGGTAAGAAAGAAGTACAGCCAGCACAGCCTCAAGCTACACCAGCTCCTTTTATTTAAGTTTTGATATAAAAGGAATCCTTCCTTTTCATAGATGCAGCATAATTGTGGTTTTGGTGCCACAAGCCCCATGATCTCAAAACCCTGTCTAAATGAAATAGCTCCTTGGCTAACATGTAGTAACATTCCTTTGGCAAGCTGGAATTGTTTTGCTTTGCGGCTAAAAAAACTACAAAAGAAACATTTCACAGCAAATCAGTGACAAAGTGACAATAGCCAAGTGATGAAAAGTGATAAAATATTTTAAGTTTAAACATTAGCGTTCAAAACTGAAAAAAATAAAACTGCTATACAGGTTAGGTTTAATGAGACATCAAGTACTTGGAACATAATATTACACATACACTGGTCACTTTATTAGGTACACCTGTTCAACTGCTCATTAGCACAACTCATCAACATCAATCAATCACATGGCAGCAAATCAATGAATTTAGGCCTGCAGGCAGTTCAAACCGAGCATCAGAATGGGGAAGAAAGGCGATTTCAGTGACTTTTCATGTGGCATGGTTGTTGTTCATATCCAGTGAGCATCAGTTCTCTGGGCAAAATTGTCTTGCCGATTCCAGAGAATAGCCAGACTGGTTTGAGCTTATAGAAAGGCAACAGTTAACTCAAACCACCCATTACAACCAAGGTATGCAGAAGAGCATCTCTGAACTCACAACACGACACACCTTGATGCAGATGGGCTACAGCAGTAGATGACCATGCTGGGTACCACTCCTGTCAACTGAGAACAAGCAACTGAGGTTACAATTCACACAGGCTCACCAAAACTGGTCAATAGAATATTGGAAAAAAATGTTGCTTAGTCTCATGAGTCTATTTCTACTGCAACATTTAGATAGTAGGGTCAGAAATTGGCATCAACAACATGAAAGCATGGATCCATCCTGCCTTGTATGATTGTTCAGGCTAGGGATGGTGATGTGAGGGATATTTTCTTGGAATACTTTGAGCTCTTAGCACCAACCAAGTGTCATTTAAATGTCACAACCTACCTGAGTATTGTTGTTGACCAGGTCCATCCCTATATGACCAGAGCATACCCATCTTCTCACAGCTACTTACTGCAGGATCATGCAACACATCACAAAGCTCAGATCATAGCACACTGGTTTCTTGAACATGACAAGGAGTTCACTGCATTCAAATGGCCTCCACGTTCACCAGATTTCAATCCAATAGAGCACCTTTAGGATGTGATACAACGGAAGTTTCACATTATGGCTGTACAGCCGACAATCAGCAACAGCATGATGCTATCATGTGTATATGGACCAAAATGCCAGAAGAATGTTTCCAGCACCTTGTTGAATCTATGCTAACATCAAGTTAAATAATCAGACAATGCAGAATAATTATGGGAACAAAGTTTAATTGACTACAAAAATCCAGTAATATAAAAACTACTGTATAAATCTAATCTATTGGAATGCTATCTTGAAAATATTTCAAAGTACAAAAATACTAGCAAGAATACACTATAAAACAAACAAACTTAAATGTGGAAATCATGATTTTCAGACAACTTGCAGAGTACCATACAACCTTTTGAAATCTGAACTTGATTGTTTCAGCATATTTATATAAAAAAAAAAAAAAAAAAAAACACACAACAACACTATACAGAATGTTCACAGGCAGGCCACAAACATTCAAAACGAATTCTGTACTGTTGACAGAAAAGAAATTCCTTGTTATCCATCAATATTTACTGTAAATAACCCTCTTCACATTCCATAAAGAATGGAGAAGGTGGTTCCACTGCCCAGATTTTTTCACATTAAAAGGTTTATCTTGAACTTTTACCTGTATTGCTTTCTTTTCTGATAGGTATCCCAGAGCTTGAAACCGTTTTTAAAGATCCTGCTCTTACAGTTCAGCAGCTCACTTCTAATCATCCAAGAGTTCAAGTGCCTATTAAATGTTGACACATTCTCCCCCAGTTATGTTAGAGGTACAAGGAGCAATTTAACTGCAGGCAGGAGGAACTTAAGACAAAAGTGCAAGCAGCAGTAGCCGTTTGTGTAGGTCTTCATAACACATTGGAGAAGTGAGAGAATCCAATGGCAGAACTGATCATAATCTACTTAACCTGGCTTCTCCTACATCTGTAGTTCACACAAATATATTATTTAGCATTTTATTAGCTACCTAACTTCATTCATGTACCAATGGTGTGTTGGTATTGCTTTTACAGCTACTATGAACTGCATATTCTCAGTGTAAAAATGCTTTCCGCATCAACTAAATGAATTCCACATGCACAACACTGTGTTCTTGTCAAAATGTGTCAACATACAATTAAATTCCTTAATACAAAACATACAACTATAGAAAGCTCAAAGAATAGCTTTTCCAGCTTGTATCTTATGAAGTTACAAAAATACACCATTGTAAATGTAAAGTGATCATACTACTACTACAACCCCCAGCCCCAGTAAGTTGGAAGACTTCAAGTAGTAAAAAATAAATCACAACTACATACACACACAAAAGAATAAATGCTAAGAATGAAACCTATGAAATTGTTCAAGCATTTTCCAGATTTGAAATATTCAACAAGGCACGATAACATTTGTGCTGACCTTTTACATTTCAGAGGTACAGCAAAAAAAAAAAAGCTATGTTTCTCAAGTAACAACTTCAATTTCTTGACTTGAATTTCTTGGGGAGAAGGACACGTTTGGGGGCAGGAGTAGGGTTTTGTTGAACACTTATTCAAAGGACATCCTTGCACAGATAATACCTCACTTGAACACCTCTGTAATTACCTAGCAAGTATATAAGCATAAAACAAACAAAAATACACAAAAAGTGGTGCATACGAACTACAAATATTTTTACCTCAAGTAAATATTCATTCTGTTGTTTTTATTTTGGTAAACTTCAATGTCCAGTTTATATGAGCTACTTAAGATGGTTTGTGATCTTATCGATTCAAAACTCAAATAGCTACATTATTGTACCATTTCACAATCAAATCCTACACAGTATTAGGCCCTAGCATATCGATCCAAGGATGGAAAACTAGCCATTTCAGGGGATTTCTCTTGTCTAGTAAAGCCCAGGTGTCATTTTAGATTGCAAATCTCCCCTTTTCAAATACATTTTAAAGCAGAAAATTGTACAAATATATACAAAAATGTAACCTAGATTAACAGTTGCTTTTACCTTAGGCATGACAACCACATTTATTTGGAATGGAGAGAAAAAAAAAATGTAAACAGAAACACAGTGCCTTAAACTAAGGAATATATAAATTGAACAGCACTTCAGGCAACCCTGAGTTGAAACAGTCAGAACTTTCCTGTTAAACTCTGGACAAATCTTTGCACAGATGGCTCAGAAAGCATTCAGTCCAAGTTGCATGGTCCATAACAGACCCTTCAATGTGCAGGCCACTTCAAACTTTGACTTCACCTCAGATCTTCAAGATGGTGCTGCCAAACATTTATTACTTCTTGTGCACATCTGTGGTTTTACTCCAGAAATACAAGCTGCATTGCACTTAAATATTCTGGTTAAAAAATATGCACATTATTCTCTTTAAAAAGTTTAAACAATGTTTCCAGCGACTTAAAGTTATGCTTCCTTGGCGATGGTCATGCAAGTATTCTATTGCCCAAGAAGAATTATGCTCGGATTCCTAAAAAGTAATAAAACACATGTCACTACTGTGAATTTCACTATTCTTTTCCAGTTTAAACAAGCAGTGCACCAATATCATCATGCTTTAAAATAAATATTAAAATGAACAATCCAAATGCAAAGCTACTTTTGACAGATTTAAGGGAACAAGGACATCATGTAAAGTTACCAAACTGGACAGATACACTTATTAAACGAGAGCTACAAAACCAATATAAAAAACTCTCACCTTCTTTCTCTTTTAAAAATCTTAAGTATGACTTAACTTCAAAATATTATAGAAGCATTCTATTTCAATATATGGGTAATAGTAATAAATCAAAAACACAAGTCAAATGCTTCTCATGTTGAAGGTAAAATAACTTGGGGGCTACAAAATTGTTCCCCTATCAGTACTGTGCATTTCACATTTCATGTTAGTTACTATCATCTGTTTTTATTACACGAAAACACCTTATGTAATCTTAACTAATCCTATCAAATGAGCTGGGATGCCATTAGTTTTTGTAGTACAGGCAGTCTCCGGGTTACGTACAAGACAGGGACTATAGGTTTGTTCTCAAGTTGAATTTGTATGTAAGTCGGAACAAGTACATTATTTTAATAAATTCTACTGTTGACCAACTGTAACCAAGTACTCTGCCAATGAATGATGGAGTTTCACCCCTCTCTGACCTTATTATTTCTATTTTATTTTCCACGGTGATGGTTTTTCTCTTTACTGTAACCCCTGGACTTGCATCAGATTTGTGTTTCAGAGACATTGCTGAAGGGTGAAGACAAAAGGTTAAGATGAGCTCTTCTGCACAGCACTCTACACATTATCACAGCAGGAAGGCACCCGTCATCAACACGTCTGATATACTGACGAGAGACAACTTCCTGCTATGTACGCAACAGTACAAGCAGGCCTGCTATTGAGAATGAATGGGGGCGGTGAGGGGCGATTCACCATTCGCCCACCACACAGTCACCGCCACTTGCATACAGTATGCTGCCTACAGCATCTGCCCACCGAGAGCAAACAGGGTGCGGACAAAGGCGGGTAATGAATCTCCCACCACCCTCCTCATTTAATAGGCAGCCACCCGACGCACACTAAACAATGCTGCCCTCCGCCGCCCCATTCACCCTCAATGGCCTCCATTCAGCCACAACTGGGTCACCGCTTGCAGCATCACCAGCCACCCACAGAGAATGAACGGGGCAGTCAGGATCAGTAGCTGCGGAGTCGTGGCAGGCGGGCAGCGAACCGCCCCATCAAGCCTCCATCCTGCACATGAGTGGTAGCTGTGGCCCCGGCAACTATGGACCCTTGGTCACCGCTACCAGCGCACCCAGCCACCCACTGAGAATGATGGGGTTGTGGCTCCCACTGCCCCATTTATCAACCAGAGCCACCCGAGGGACACTACACTGCGCGAGTAGCGAAATCGCCCCCTCCAGCCACCGCTTGCAGAGTCTCCAGGCCGAAGACGACGGAGCGGCAGTTACTGAGGAGCCTGCGTCGTGTCCCCTAGACAGCTGAAGGAGCAGCTGCGGCCCCGGCGTTGGTATGTCAGATGTCCGTAACTTGGGGACTACCTGTAATCGGTTTTACCTGTTCTGACACTTCAATGCTCAAAGACGCATCAAGTTTTACTAGTGAATGCTACCTTACATTGCAATGAAGACTCAAATATCAGATCTTGCTGAGCTTCAAATCAGAAATTGTGTTAACTATAATCCTATTTCATGTTCTGGATTGTTTAAATTGGCTGTATTCTACTGGTTAGACAGTATGTAAAGGAGGTATAACAATTTTAACAACTACAACAAAATCATGAAAATTAGAAGTAAAAACCTTACCAGAATACCATAGTTCATTCATTCATTCACACCCACCTTTTTCACAAGATGCTCCCTCTTTCTCCTGAGCAAAGTTTAAACGATTCTGTTCTACTGCAGTACCATTTGACTCTGGACTGCTGCTACGAGATGGACTGCTAATTTCCAGCTGGAAAGCCATATCCAAGTGTTCCTGGGCCATTTTTAGGTGTTTGCGTAACCTGTCCAGCTCTCTTGAAGAAGATTCATCCCCAAATGATTCACGACCAGAATCCCCAAGATTATCAGCAAACTCGGACTTGCGTCCACCTGATAATTTAGCCTTGGGCATCTTTTTGAGAGTTGTGTGGTAACCTGGAGGTGCAGATGGTAGCTGTCTAGACACAGATGATCGCATATTAGTCCCAGGTGGAGGTCTTCTAGATTTGCTACGAAGTGCATCACGAATGCCACCAATTCCAAGGTGAATCATTTCACAGATATCCATCAACAGACAAAGTCCACTCACCACATACATAATAAGAAGAAATATAGTTTTCTCTGTTGGCCTTGAGACAAAGCAATCGATAGTATGAGGGCAGGGGCTGCGGCTACAGATATACGATGGAGCTACTTCAAATCCATACAATATATACTGGCCAAAAAGGAATGCCACCTCAAATACTGAACGAGACAAAAGCTGTAGGACATAAATTTTCATTAGCCCATCTTGCTTTATCCTGCGACGCCCATCATGTTTTTTTTCAGTTGCCTTTGACGTTTTATCATCTTTTTCAGGCTCAATTTCTTCAAATATCATTGGATCTTCTTCATCATTATCCTCAGCTTCCTCATAATCTCTACTTGCTCCTCGCTGGATCACTGGCATGCGCTTCTTGACTTTGCTCTGTCCTACATCTCCTGTTCTGGCAATTTTGTGCATTGCAAAGCCAAGGTACATGATTGATGGTGTGGATACCATAATTATTTGGAATACCCAAAAACGCACATGAGAAAGCGGTGCAAAGGCATCATAACAAACATTCTCGCAACCAGGTTGATGCGTGTTACAAACAAACTTGCTCTGTTCATCATAGTAGATAGACTCTCCTCCAACGGCCGTCAATACAATGCGAAAAACAATAAGTATGGTTAGCCATAGCTTCCCCACAAAAGTGGAATGGTTATGAATTTCTTCCAGTAAGCGGGTTAAGAAGCTCCAGCTCATTGTTTTGCTATAGCATCAGGTGCTAAAATAGAAGGGAAAAAAAACAGAAAAAAAACACATAAGTAGTCATATAGCACATCATATTTAGGAGTAACTGTAGCTTCACCTACAGTGTAAGTTCTACAAACACATGCAGAGAAATTTACACAAACATTCATTCTTACAGACTAAAATACTAATCATTGGTTATAATCTAATCATGCTCTTTTATATAGGAGGTCTAACAGAGCCTACGCATCAACCAACTTGAAAATGCAGTATGCAGTGTTCAGACACCCAACATCCTTAGAAGTAAAACATAACTGCTAAAATAAAAACATAAACCCAACACAACACCCTTAAGTAGTGATGCTTTAATCAATGGGCTGCTGATCTAAAAAAATCAGCAGATTTTCATTAGAAAAGACTTTGATCTGGTCTAATAGAACAGAATAGAATAGGCCAGATCCTAGAAGCCCAGCCTGTGGTCCCACCAGAAACACAGAGAAAACTGAGGGGGGGGGTTAACATTTTGCAAACCTTCATAAATTCCTACAGTAGTACAGACCATGAATGCAATACTCCCTGGTGCCTTGAACCCACATTCAACCCACAATGCAGCATGTTGTTGGGCATCTAGATGAGGTAGTGGCAGTCTGCAGTATATATACATTTTCTTTTATATATACATTTTCTTATATATATATATATATATATATATATATATATATTGGGGGTTGAATGAATGAGTCGTTACTTTGTGTGAATAGACAAATGGTAAGAAAAGCTAATCTTAATGAATGCAGTTATTTTTATTTTGTTCTTTAATAAAGCAGACTCTACTTTGTCTATTTTACTTGATAACTTGTTAAGCGTGTTAGCCTTACATCTTCCCTAAAAGACTTTAAGAACATCTGATAGATTTTCAGTTTAAGGGGTTGTAATATGTTTATTATGTTTGTGTGTGTCATACAGAAGTAGTTTTAGTAAGAAACTAGTACAATTACAGTAAAATGGTAATCCATACTTATAATTACACCTCAAGAATTAGAAATGTCAAGTTGCTACATGGTTAATAAAAAAATAATTTAAAAAAAACCCTCTGCTTTTGCCTTAGTGCTCACCTAACTTCATGGCAACCTCTTGCCTACAAGACTGTGTGCCCATGATCTCATTTTGTGAATACTGCTGCTGTTTTGAGAAAGATTCAGGCACTTTGCGTAAGATCAGGATTTGACAAATAAGCTTTTGTTTCATACCAACGATATGTCCAACTAAGTTGACAAGGATACAACCTAGCTTCATTGCTGAACAATATGGTTATAATCGGACATCTTAATTTTGCACTTTTTTTGAATTTATTGAATGTATACAGGTATGTACTTCATAAACTACAAAAGTTATGGACGGTTATGTCAAAGTACTGTCTTGTTGTTTCTTTTACTTGTGGGCACTAGTATTTTGTGCTAGTTTTGCATGAAACTTTCCACATTGTTTACGCCAATGACATTAGTTGCTTCTCTTATGATTGGGCATGTAATACTGAAATATAATGTTTTGAGTTTATTTGGCACTCCATATTTTAAAAAAGGCATGGCAAGAACTTCAAAAGATGTTTTTGCTTTCTATATGAATCCAAAACATGAGTGGAGTTTAGTTACAAGAAATTGAACCTAGACAGCATAAGGACTTCTTTGTTTGCTCTCTTTACACATTGACCTCTCTCTGGTATTTTGACCTTTTCTGCTTGTTCCTGAACTCATCTTTGCCATTCTGCCTTTTGACATCAACCTTTATTCTTAGGACTCCTGCCTTTTTCATTCACTATAGCTTAAATACATGTTTCTAGATAGTTCGGTCTTGTTCCCCAGGCTCCCAGGATAGGACCACTGTCTGTCTCTCTGACTTAGGCTACTGTCTGACCCATTTAATATTTCAATTAAGAACACAAATTTTCTATGACAAAATAATGGTTTGGGGCTGGGGTGAGAGAGAGAACGAACTAGGAAAAGATTCTGAATCAAAACTGAATTGTCAGATCCCCAAAACACTGAAGAGGTTGCATCAAAATTCACAATACAAAATGTGTACTACTGTCAAATTAGCCAAATTTTTTTTTAAAACTCTATTCTTGCTATGTGGCCATTACTGTAATAAACACCAGCAGAAAAAACACCTGCAGTAGTTGGGCAACTTTTATTTAAATACATGTCACAATACATCTGCAGCACAGGGATACTAGCTCAGTGCTACAAGACCCATGAAACATTGTCATAAGAATTTAGCAATTTGCTCAGTTGCACCACAAGTGACAAAGTAAAAATATAATAAAGTAGCAAATTGATGTGCTTGCACATATGGCTGGTAAGGGTTTAAGCTCCTTCTCGTGCCTGCTTTTATGGTTTAATTGTCCTAACAATGACCACGAAGAATATAGATCAGTTAGGAAGACCGTGACAGGGTGAGAATAGCAAGCAAGATGCAGGCAGGTCAAAGGTGGGCTTGTTTCATTATTTTGGAGGGGTCCCATGGGCAGCAGCAGTTAATGTCAGTATCAAGATAGGAGTCTGCACAATCTACCATTTTTTCTTCTTTACAGATGCAGCAACACTTAAATTAATACTTTAAAATGGGTGGTTTGAATATTTTAATTTCACTTAATTGTTTTACAAATTACGTTTCAAACTGGCAGCCATGTAAGATGGAGACTAATTTTAAGACACAGTGTGTTGGCTCTTTAAAGCCAGGATTTTAAAGTATTGTAATAAAAAGATAAAATCAGAATAATGACAGATATCTTCCATTTGCTTTAAAGAGAAGGTCTTAGCATTACACAGTCAAGGATCTACTTCAGAGCGACGTGCGACAGCCTTTTTACAGAAGCACCTTTCTCACACTTTTTCTTTCTTTCTGAACTTATTAGTCTCAGAACAGATCTGCTTTCAGGCTTGTCACTAATAGTTGCAACTAGAAATTGGATAAATCTTAAAATTTACCAATAAACTGCAATGTCCGCAAACCCAGGTGTCAGCTTCGCAAGAATGCACTTCAAACAGGCTGCAAACTGTGATGGAGTCACGAAAAGGACCTGAAGGCTGCCTTGCGTCTGAAACACCTGAAAGAGCAAGAGACATTGAGAAAATGAAAGCAGGGTATATTAAAATACTCCTGTAATCGGCTACTTGGACTGCACTCATGGGCCAATAAGCTGCTCAGTTATACTTTTCCACAGGAGTTGTTTGTCCACAGATTAAGAAAGAGCGAGAGAGTTGTGCAGGCGCAAGAGTAAAAGCCAAGCGTAAAGGTTTTAGAACTGGTCTACCATCTATTGTAATGGGCAATGACTGATCACTGTCAATAAAATGGATGATCTATCTGTGCTTATAGCAGAACATTGAGCATACATGTACTGTATAGTGGTATTTTGTGCTTTACAGAGAGCTGGCTTCAACCCAATATATCTGACACTGTATTAATGCTGCATGGATTTCATCTTATCCAAGCAGACAAAGACCCAGCGAAGGTTGGAAAAAAATGGGGACAGGTGATTTATGTGAATGCGCAATTATGTAAAATGGAACATTACAGTTAAAACTACACCTTGCAATTCAGTCATTAAAATTCTGGCTATCGGAATTAACATTTGCCCAGAGAGATAAACTGCATCATCCTTATTAATGTTTATATTTCTCTCTCCACAAATAGGGAACCTAGCAACAGAAATAACTAATACTGTCACCAACACTTTATATCTGCAGGGTCAGTGTGTGTCATCATTATAGTATGCGGTGACTTCAATCATGTGATTTTGGAACAAATAATGACAAATTTCTATCAGTTTGTGACCGGTTTCACTCAAAGAAATAACAAGCTGGAGACAGTCCTTAAGGCTAATGCTGACCAACTTTGTGGTGCCTCACGATGATTCTGACAGCCAAGTCAGAACTTCTTTCTTTTGAAATTTTCTTGTTTTATAGTAATTTCAGTGTGTGTTCAGACCACAGGATGCATGTATATTTAAATAGGTAGATAAGTAAGGTGATAAATATGTATTTAAAGAGCTTATGTAAAAAGTCAAATTTCCTCTTGGTGACAAATTACATTCTCTCTCTCTCAGGTTAAGCGAGACTGAATCGAATCCAAAATGATACTTTTAGGGCACTAAGAATGTCCAGAAACACTGCTTCAAGTACACATGTGATCAAAAAGAAAGAAACAAAACACTGAAGGTCTGGCTGCAAGTTTCACTAATAAACATGGGCTAACCATTTAAAATTACAAAATGGCTGATCATGTGAATTACATTGGAACCTCGGTTCACGACCATAATTTGTTCCAAAACTCTGGTCATAAACCGATTTGGTCATGAACCGAAGCAATTTCCCCCATAGGATTGTATGTAAATACAATTAATCCGTTCCAGACCATACAAACTGTACGTAAATATATATTTTTTTTAAGTTTTTAAGCACAAATATAGTTAAACCATAGAATGCACAGCGTAATAGTAAACTAAATGTAAAAACATTGAATAACACTGAGAAAACCTTGAACAACAGAGAAAACTAACACTGCAATAGTTCGCGCTATAGTGCTACCAACCACTGGATAAAACCACTTTTTTTTTTTTTTTTTAATGAGTTTTAAGCACAAGGAAAAAAATGAACATTTGAAAAATCCGTAATTTAATAAACCACCAAGAAAAATAACATTGCAACAATGCACGCTACGAACCGATCGCTGGAAACAGAAATGAAAACAAAATAAAAGCCCAATGCATTCTTTAACTGCCTTCCTACCTTAATGCGTCCAGATCTCTCTCGCGCTGCCTCTGTGTCTCTGTGTGTGTCGCTCTCTCGCGCGCGCGCTGCCTCTGTGCGTGTGTCGCGCTCTCTCTCTCTTGCTCGCTGCACAGGAAGAGACTGAACATCTACAAACCAAAAGGGAAACTGGCTTGTTCGTATACCGAGTGTGTGGTCATGAACCGAGGCAAAAGTTTGACGAACTGTTTGGTCGTAAACCGAGTTGTACGTGTACCGAGATGTTCGTGAACCGAGGTCCACTGTACGTGCAAAAATAGATCTGCAAAATCTGGAGTAACTTCATGCCAAAATTAGTGTGGGTAAAAACAAACTGACGATTGAATGCCAGTTTTTGCCTTCACACAAGAAACCCTTTCTAAATAAATTTAAATTGCATCTGATCGTATAATAGCCATGTTCGATCTGACAGCCCTAGCGTACTGTATGACATCGCCATAAGGCTGAAATGAAATACAAACCTAAACAAAATGTCTTATCAGAAGCAAGAAATGATAGAAAAAACTATAAAGCATAATACCAGTAACCAACTGCACTTTAGCAATACTGTAATTCACTACCTGTAGTAGTGAATTTGTTCTTGGTGCACAAAATAGATGTTACTATACGTGAAACTTGTCTGGGACCACAGGTTACGTGCTTCACAAACACACATTTAATTTAGCAAGTTGCATCATTGGAATATGGCGAATGTCAATATTGTTCCATAAATGCACCACTGCATCCAAAGGATTGTTTTCAAACTGAAATCTATTGAAACCATCAAAGCAAACTTATTGTATTGGAACAGTATTCATGATATACTCAAATGCTACTGGGAACTGTAAGCTACACTTACTTTAGCTCTCACAAAACTCAGATGCAAGAATGAGTGCTTCAGATAGCAATACCCCTTCACCGATACAGACTCTGAAACAGGAGTAGATTAAAGCAAGCAGGGACAGTGGTTATTGCATTGCTCTCAAAAGCAGTCCTCTAGCATAGTGAAGACAGAAAGCATTTCAACTTCTAATGCTATCTTTTCTGGCAAAGTCAGTTTTCTGTACTAGATGCTGACAAAAAAAAAAAAAAAAATCAAATGTAAAAATATCAGGCAGGTATTTGGTCTCTACATATGTGTAAAAAACTAGAGTGAACCAGAAATGTATATGCAATGTATGTTGTAGCATCAATACCTTGAAAAAAATAAGTCATTTTAAAAATATTAAAATTGATTCTTTGGCTTTTTGATACTTTTGACAACCCTTCTGTATTACAGGGCTCTAGAGTGCGACCAATTTGGTCGCACGTGCGACCTAATTTCTCAATGGTGCGACTAAAAAAAAAATCAAAGGTTGCACCGGTGCGACCAGCCGTTCGAGGGAAAAAAAAACGAAACTCCGTAACTCTTAAAGTCTCCCTGTTGTTCAACAACAGACACACATTAGGCCCATATCGTGGTCTAAACCAAATAGAGATAGTGAAGGGCGGAAACCCCCCCCCCGATTGGCCGTGGTCCAGATATTCCTGTACGTTTGAAAATGCATGTGATGCAGTCAGACAGAGAGCGGTGAGTAGCCCATCAGGTAAACAGTGGATGTAGCCGCGGATTATGAGAGAAGATGAAAAGAACGATTGACAGCTTTTTCGTTAAGAATGTTAAGTTAGGGCCTGATCCGTCCGAAAATCATAACCAATGCTCTGACACGGAGTCATCAACCTCCCAAGTTATAGCAAGCCCTGGTCCGGAGACGGCATTAGATAATGAGCCACATACGATCGAGTCCGAGCCCACTGAAATTAAAAGAGGTAAAGTGTATACATTTCGAAAAGAGTGGCTTGACCAGTTTCCCTGGCTAAGATACAGTAAAGCCGATAATATAATGCACTGTATTTACTGTAAAGAGTGTGGGAAGACCATGACCGGCAGTAGTGTATTTGTGACTGGTTCTAATACATTTAGAATTGAAACGCTGAAAAAGCACAACGCATCTATAAAACACATTACACACCGCAACAAATGCACTGCTCAAGTGTCCCCTCTCCCCGCTGCCTTTCAGCGGCAGGCAGCAGCAAACAGATCATCAGACGAGGCCGAGATGATAATTAAGTTTAACGTTGCCTACAATATTGCAAAAGAAGAACTTCCCTTCACTAAATTCAAGTCCGAAATAATTCTTATGAAGAAAAACGGCTTGAACGTAAACCCGACGTACAGCAATGATGTCGCGTGCGCCCAATTTATAGGAGTCATCGCAGATACATTGAAAAAAGAAAAAAAAAAAAAGACGTCTGTGCAAATTGCGAACAGTGCGTACATGGCATTCCTGATCGACGGAGACACAGATATCGCCACAAAGGAATGCGTCATTGTGTACGGTCATATCGTGCGGAGAGGAAGACCGGTGAATATACTTATTGGACACATTGAGGTCGAGCATGCTCATGCCCAAGTCTGGAAGACTTTGATGCTAGAGAGAGTGTGGCCAGCTGGTTTAGTCAAGGCCAAAGATCAAGAAGGCCAAACTACAGGAGTTGGCCATCCGAGGGGCATGTGACTGCAATGGAGGATAGTCCATAAGACATTGAGCCATGAGATGTTCAGTTTGAAGCCCTTAAAACACTTAATTTAGATTTTCTTTTTAGTTAATTTATCTTGAGATTTTTTAAGTTTAAATTTCAGCTCAGTAAAGCACTTTAAGCACCAACACTTTTTTAGTAAGTTACCTTTCTTGTAGAATTGTGCTTGCCTTCAAATAAAGAACTTTATATTGACCAGATTGTTAGTTAATCATTTACAAGTCAATATTGCCTATATGGACAGCGATTAAAAAAAACAAAAAACAAACAAATAAATAAATAAATAAAGTGAACTTGTAAAACTGTGGTGTTAAATGTGATGCGGTTGAAAATTTGGGTGCACCTAACTTTTGTGCTGGTGCACCTAAGAAGAAAAGTTAGGCGCACCAGTGCAACCAGTGCAAAAAGTTAGTCTAGAGCCCTGTATTAGCACATTTTCAGCAGATTTTAGCAATACTAAGAATATCAAAACCCAAGACTTTTGGTTACTATAATTGAGATATTAAAATTTTCTTGTGGCTTCATTCATACATAAAAATATTTAAGCCTGTGTATGCTTATCAGAACTTTTTTTTTTATAGGCTTTCAATCCAAAAACTACTGTAAATAATTCTCACAAAAAGGAGAAATCCTAGACTTCCTACAACAATGTACAAGTAGTGTAATAAAGCAGGAGGTTCATTTAGTGAAATAACATTCTGAAGGCTTTTCATGAGTTAGTCTGTGCCTGCTATACATAAATACAGTGTATAGGCAAAATGATTTAATGTCTGTTTGCAGCTTGCATACTCTGACAAAAAGTTTTAAAATACATTTTTAACTACACTTAAATATACACAATGAAAATTCAGCACAAAACATAATACTAGAATAGGCAACATGATTTTATTATGAAGAAACAGAAGTATTGGATAACCAAACCACTTCTGTAAACATGACTATTCATAGATCAAATACTAAGACTTCAGATTAAGTCAAACATGAATAATACAATCCTAAAGAAGTCATGAGGTAGTAATTAGCTTCCTAAGAAAAGCTTTTGTATTGCTGGCTAATCCTTCCCTAAACATTAAGTCCAAATCGTTTGCTTTTCCAAAAAAATAAATAAAACTAAGCCTCAGAAATTAAAAAAAAAAATTTATTCTATTTAAGAATTAGTCTAAAAAATCCCCTGATTTTCACCAAATTAGAATGCTACTAATTAAAAAAAAAAAAGTTGAATTCTATGTTTTACAATTAGCTTGATTTAGGCTCTAAAATGATTGTTAATCCTAACAATAAATAAAAAGTAATGCATCATCAATTTAGTAATGAGTGTTTGAAACTATACTGAAATATTTAGTAGCCAAAAAAAAAAGTTTTGAAGTCTAACTGAAATCTACTGTTAAAAGCACCTCCTTGAGTAAATATCACAAAGCAAAGTTCATGGTGCAATTTATTGAACTTCTCCTTGACAAATACAAAAGACTGATTATAAACTTTAGCTTAAAGGTTTAGAATTTGCAGTATTAGTTAAGGAAGACAGCACCATATACAGCATAGAATATTAAGCATTAGAACTACACTGTGTACAAGCCAAACTATTTTCATTCACATTGAATTTGGATGCTTTCTACTTACATGTTATTTTGATTTATGTTATTAGAATCAAACCTTCCTGACAGTTATGAAAGGAAAACTTATATTAGAAAACATGCCCTCTTTAATTTATCTATATA
>JANRMT010062814.1:119970755-120017328 GCA_026402145.1 Polypterus bichir lapradei | reverse complement strand
GTTTACCTATTCTGAAGTTACCACCAACATCACTATATTCTCTTTAACAATGAAATGAATTCTATGAGCATCACAGAAGAATTATGCTGCCAATACCCTTAACAAAGGCATAATTCAACAATGTGAGTCAGAGGGAAGAAAAAAAAATTGCTCTCTAGTTGAGAAATAAGATATGGTTGAAGACAATGGTTTTTCAAGTTATGGCAAGACTGAAGGAAAAGAATAATTTCCTTTAAGTAAAAACCATGAAGGATTTTAAGATGCTATTAAAAAATTGGAAAGGAAGAACAAGGTGACTCAAGCAGAGAAAAACAACTTGGTTCAAACTCCTATGTGCAATTCCAGAACCTTTTTTTTTTTTTTTTTTTTTTTAATAAGATAACTATGTTTAGTAACATCACCCCGAAACAGTGATTAGGCTATCAGGTTCATACAGTCCTTGAAATTTCACCTGTAAGAATGTGAAGATATAATGTGGATTTGGGTAAGCAAAACTCAGTATTGAAAGGACTCCTTTACATTAATAAAGAAACCCCCACAGTCACAATGTCTGTCTCCTGCATTTCATGTACTGTCGTCATTTCTTTTCTAATTGACTGCATTCATTTCGTACAAGGGTTGGCTACCGAGTCTTTAGTTGAGTTTGGAATGCGTTGCGGTAATTCTACTGTAACATACAGGGGTACATACAAGAGTTTAAAATCCCCCGCCCGCTCCCCCCAAATAAAGGGCATGACTAGGATTAAGTATAATATACATATACATTCCACCCCTATATAGCTTTCTAGATCGTATAAATACGATAATTTGTCTTTTCATATTATATATAGACACATAAGCACAAACGCACACATCAAATATGCCGTGTTAAATGGCTTTGCCTTGCAGCTAGAGGGCCTTGAGCGATTTATTATCAGGCAGACTGTGAGAAGTTTGCATTTCTCTCTGTGAGCCTGTAGGATCAAAGATATACATGTAAATTGTCAACTAACTGCTGTAATATGAGCAAGCGTCATGTCCAGGGTTCGTCTCAGCCTTTCACATGCTGCTGCAGGGTTATGCTCCTTCATTCTGAAACCGTATAATTGAGAACATACGTTTTATGAACCCGATTATTCCAACTGGGGGCGGGGGGGGGGGGGGGCAGAAACGTTCGCGGAAGAAAAACTTAAACAAAATAAAAATGTATATCAGGATGGGGTGCCAGTCAATTTCCAAATACACTCAGCCATCCAAAATCGTAAAATTTCGAGAACGTTTTACTAAAATAAACCTCTTTAGGATGGGATAAAAATCCTCACAAACCCTGGAAGAATGTCCAACTCACTACAGTGCCTGCGTTACGTATGCGATGCAATACAAGTCATAACAGTTAAAACAATAGTAATACTAAGTTCCATGTGTTCGCTGTTGTATGAAAAGCTAGACGTATCAAAGAATGGAGTTCGACTCCAAGCTGAAAAGTTATAATACTAAGTGAGGCAATACGATTTGAGCAAAAAAAGGGGAACGGTACACAGATACTCCCACTGTCGAGTAACACAGTGTACTTAAGCATTTATGACAAAAAATTACACAATATTTAAACTGACAGCGAGTGTTATTAAATTAGAGCCGTAAGTGAATAAAACCACCAATCGACACGACAGTCACCACACTACGAGCCAAACGACTAACCTCATTCAAACTGGAGCGTCAAGTAACGACAGAGACAGACCGATCAATCAATCAGCCCACGTGTGAAGAAGGCGCGTAAAAGTCAGAGGATTCAAAAGAAAACGAATATCCGGAGTTAACGGGGCTCCCCACTTGTGACCGACCGTAAACTGAAGCGAGAAACCCACGCCAGCTAAGCCCACAAATACCCACGCCGCCCCGTGAGCAGGCGCGCGCCCCTCGCATTATTTTACGTTGTTTTCAAAGTGGCCGTTGGTATTTTTGGATAAACAGGTTTACACGTGCTAAACGGTATTTCACTACGCCTAGACCAATAAACCTAAAACTAAGTTGTCACTGTGAAAGGGCTGTAAACTCGACAGTTTAATAACGAAATGAGGCTGCATCCTGACAGACTAGACTGGGGATGCTCGGCGTTTATCGTCCCCGTTCGCGGCCCCGTTTACTTACCGTTTTCATCTTCACTTCAAACTAGATCATGTTTTTATTTATTTTGTCCCCTTTCGCCACGGGTGCTTTATTCCGCCTGAAACTCAACTCCTCTCAAGAGTTTACCGTTTTCTACGGGAAGCTGACTTTGCCCAATTGACACATCCAGACAGACGCAAATGCGAGGAAAATATCAAAGAGAGTAGTGTGACGCGTCTTACCTTTCAGGCTGACTCAACACGACTCACGTCTTCTGGCAATATGCCTGGCGCCCAAAGACCCCGCGTACCAAAATGTTCCGAACCCGCCAACCTTAAACTCCTGTTTTCTTAATAACAAAAGAGCCCTCCTGAGGGTTTTATGCCGCCCATGTGACCTCTCCAATCCCACTCTGGTATCCAGAGGAGACAAAGAAATCTCCCAAAATCCCTCTCCCTCCTCCCCTTTCTCACTGCCCACACCGCTCCCCATTAAAGGGGCCCAGAAGCTGAAATCTGAGACTTACCCGCACCCCTCTTGCTTTTCGCCTTAGGCTTCCTCTTAAACTCCAATTTCAACTGGCGCACCAATTTTCTACTACTAAAGAAATGTAGATATGGTGATTATTAATATTTGATGCGGGCACAAAGAATTGCTCTCCCTGCCTAGCCCATTATAAGTGCCCAGCCCATTATAAGATCCGTTTTATTTATTTGTAGGATATGTAAATAAGGAAAGTTAAAACACAGAATTCATGCAATTTAACATGTGTTACAAAATAATTTATGTTTTGCAAGCACATAGGCAAAGGTGATCGATCGATTGAAATAATTATTTATGGAAATAAATATTTATGGATCCACTGATAAATACTTTTTAATACATGGTATTGCTGTAAATGGGGAATAGGTTATTTCTCTTTGATGGTGATAACCATACAGCCCAGCTGATCTTACCCAGTGTTTTCAGTCTTAAGAGTTTTATTCTGTTAAGTGTGTAACCCAAAACTCTAATGAGCTACCTTTCAGTATTAGAGATCCCTGCTGAGTTATTAAATCTGCATGAACACTGACGGCTTATTATTTTAACAGTCTTTAATAAGAGTTGCTGCAAAGACTGTTCATGTTGCTTTTTTCATTATAGCAATAGTTCTGAATGACACAATGGCTTTCTCACTGTCTTTCGTTTTTTGGTATCCTGTGATGGCACTTGGTGTTAGTGCCATTTTGAATTTTTTTTTTTTTGTTACTCATCTTGATTTGGGACTGTGTAGTGTTTGTATTATGGCCAATAACAGATCCATTGTTAGACCTGTGTGGTGCTCTTCCAGAAATGTAGTCATTGGTCTGCATGGGGGTACATTGCAGAATGCCTGTAGTACAGATGGATGGCCAGTTAATACTAGTAGTCTGGAATTTGATTTTTTGATGTTTTAATAAGTAATACAAAAAAACAGTAGACATACTGTGTATTTATGTGTAGGTAATGGTTTATTTCTGTTCAGGGTTATGTAATTTTGTGTTTTAATAAAATTGGACATTGTCGAGTATACTGTACCTAATACAATTTAGAATTTGGCAAGGCAAACTTGTCCTAGGTGAGGGATGAGACAAAGAGCGGTTCATCAAACCTCCTATGAAGAATAAAACTTTTGGACGGCGTTTTCCGTCGCCCGGACGCGGGTCACCAGGGCCCCCCTCTGGAGCCAGGCCTGGAGGTGGGGCTAGATGGCGAGCACCTAGTGGCCGGGCCTGCACCCATGGGGCTTGGCCGGGCACAGCCCGAAGAGGCAACGTGGGTCCCCCTTCCCATGGGCTCACCAACTATGGGAGGGGCCAAGGAGGTTGGGTGCAGTGTTAGTTGGGTGGTGGCCAAAGGCGGGGACCTTGGTGGTCCAATCCTCAGCTACAGAAGCTGGATCTTGGGACGTGGAATGTCACCTCTCTGAAGGGGAAGGAGCCTGAGCTAGTGTGCGAGGTTGAGAGATTCCGGCTAGATATAGTCGGGCTCACCTCAACGCACTGCTTGGACTCTGGAACCAATCTCCTTGAGAGGGGCTGGACTCTCTACTACTCTGGAGTTGCCCCCGGTGAGAGTCGCCGAGCGGGTGTGGGCATACTTATTGCTCCCCAACTTGGAGCCTGTTCATTGGGGTTTACCCCAGTAGACAAGAGGGTAGCCTCCCTCCGCCTTCGGGTGGTGGGACGGGTCCTAACTGTTGTTTGTACGTGTGCGCCAAACAGCAGTCTGGAGTACCCACCCTTTTTGGAGTCCCTGGAGGGGGTGCTAGAGGGCTGGGAGACTTCAATGCTCACGTGGGCAATGACAATGAGATCTGGAAGGGTGTGATTGGGAGGAATGGCCCCCCCGATCTTAACCCAAGTGGTGTTTTGTTATTGGACTGCTGTGCTCGTCATGGATTATCCATAACGAACACCATGTTCAAGCATAGGGGTGCTCATATGTGCACTTGGCACCAAAACACCCTAGGCCTCAGTTCGATGATCGACTTTGTGGTCGTGTCATCGGACTTGCGGCCACATGTCTTGGACACTCAGGTGAAATTAGGGGTGGAGCTGTCAACTGATCACCACCTGGTGGTGAGTTGGCTTCGATGGTGGGGGAGGATGCCGGTCAGGCCTGGTAGGCCCAAACGTATTGTGAGGGTCTGCTGGGAACGTCTGGCAGAGTCCCCTGTCAGAAGTAGCTTCAACTCCCACCTCCAGTAGAACTTTGACCACGTCCCGAGGGAGGTGGGGGACATTGAGTCCGAATGGGCCATGTTCCGTGCCTCTATTGTTGAGGCGGCTGCCCGGAGCTGTGGCCGTAAGGTGGTCGGTGCCTGTCGTGGCGGCAATCCCTGAACCCGATGGTGGACACCGGCGGTGAGGGATGTCGTCAAGCTGAAGAAGGAGTTCTACAGGACCTTTTTGTCCTGTGGGACTCTGGAGGCAGCTACTGTAATAGGTACCAATAGGCCAAGCAGAATGCGGCTTCAGTGGTTGCTGAGGCAAAAACTCGGGCGTGGGAGGAGTTTGGGGAGGCCATGGAGAATGACTTTCGGACAGCTTTGAGGAGATTCTGGTCCACCATCCGGCGTCTCAGGAGGGGGAAGCAGTGCAGTGTCAACACTGTATATGGTGGGGATGGTGCGCTGCTGACTTTCGACTCGGGATGTTGTGGGTCGGTGGGGTGAGTACTTCGAAGACTTCCTCAATCCCAATATCATGCCTTCCAATGGTGAAGCAGAGCCTGGGGACTCAGAGGTGGGCTCCCCCATCTCTGGGACTGAGGTCACTGAGGTGGTCAAAAAACTCCTTGGTGGCAGGTCCCCGGGGATGGATGAGATACGCTTGGAGTTCCTCAAGGCACTGGAAGTTGTAGGACTGTCTTGGTGGACATGCCTCTGCAACATCGCATGGACATCAGGGACAGTGCCTCTGGATTGGCAGACCGGGGTGGTGGTCCCCCTCTTTAAGAAGGGGGACCAGAGGGTGTGTTCCAACTACAGAGGGATCACACTCCTCAGCCTCCCTGGAAAAGTCTATTCGGGGGTCCTGGAGAGGAGGGTCCGTAGGATAGTCGAACCTCAGATTCAGGAGGAACAGTGTGGTCTTCGTCCTGGTCGTGGAACAGTGGACCAGCTCTACACCCTTAACAGGGTCCTAGAGGGTGCATGGGAGTTTGCCCAACCAGTCTACATGTGTTTTGTTGACTTGGAAAAGGCGTTCGACCATGTCCCTCGAGGAATCCTGTGGAGGGTGCTCCGGGAGTATGGGTACCAGACCCCCTGATAAGGGCTGTTCGGTCCCTGTACAACTGGTGTCAGAGCTTGGTCCGCATTGCCGGCAGTAAGTCAAACCCGTTTCAAGTGAGAGTTGGACTCCGCCAGGGCTGCCTTTTGTCACCAATTCTGTTCATAACTTTTATGGACAGAATTTCTAGGCGCAGAAATTTCTGAGGGGGTCCGGTTTGGTGGACTTAGGATTGGGTCACTGCTTCTTGCAGATGATGTTGTCCTGTTTGCTTCATCAGGCCATGAACTTCAGCTCTCTCTGGATCGGTTCGCAGCTGAGTGTGAAGCGGCTGAGATGGGAATCAGCACTTTCAAATCTGAAACCATGGTCCTCAGCCGAAAAAGGGTGGAGTGCCCTCTCAGGGTTGGTAGCAAGATCCTGCCCCAAGTGGAGGAGTTCAAGTATCTCGGGGTCTTGTTCACGAGTGAGTGAAGAATGGAGCGTGAGATCGACAGGCGGATCGGTGCGGCGTCCACAGTGATGCGTTCTCTGCATCGGTCTGTCGTGGTGAAAAAGGAGCTGAGCTATAAGGCAAAGCTCTCAATTTACCAGTCGATCTACGTTCCTACCCTCACCTATGGTCATGAGATATGGGTAGTGACCGAAAGAACGAGATTGCGAATATAAGCGTCTGAAATGAGTTTCCTCCGCAGGCTGTGTGGGCTTTCCCTTAAAGATAGGGTGAGAAGCTCAGTCATCCGGGAGGGGCTCAGAGTAGAACCGCTGCTCCTCCGCATTGAGAAGAGTCAGATAAGATGGCTCGGGCATCTGATCAGGATGCCTCCTGGACGCCCCCCTGGTGAGGTGTTCTGGGCACGTCTAACTGGGACGAGGCCCCGGGGAAGGCCCAGGACATGCTGGAGGGACTATGTCTCTTGGCTGGCTTGGGAACGCCTCGGGATTCCCCCGGAAGAGCTAGAAGAAGTGGCCGAGGAGAGGGAAGTCTGGGCATCTCTGCTCAAGCTGCTGCCTCCGCGGCCCGATCTCGGATAAGGGAAGAGGATGGATGGATGGATGGATAGCATCCACTTATGCACACACCCCCACTCACAGTGGGCCTGTATGGAATTGGCCAGTTTTCTTAACACACACATTTTCTTGTATATAGGAGAAAATAGGAGTACATAGAAAACAACCTAAGCAGACAGAAAAGAACAAGCGAACACCACAAAGACAGTCACCAGATGTGGGATTTAAATCCAGGATAATTGATCCATCAGACAACAGTTCTAAATAATGTATCAGCAATAAAGTATAGTGTAGATCTAATGTAAGTGGAAGTATGCTTCATATGAATACCTTGCTGATTGTTTGAATGATAACTAAAAAAAAATTGGATACAAGTATCAAAAAACTGTTATGCCATATTTTTAAAGAAACATTAAGCCCCATTGTGGGCGCAGACGTTATTCATTTCCTGAACTTGCTTTTCCTTGTCAGGTTTGATGGAGTAAGTAGCTGGTAACTCATTAGCATTGAGCACAAGACATGACTTCACCCTGAAAAGGATACTGGTCAATTGCAAAGCACACCCATGCTCACACTAGAACAACTTAAAAGTGCATAATAAATTAACACATGTCTTTATAATGTGGGAGGAAGCCAGAGTATGCTATGGAAATTCAGATGGATAAGGGGATAAAAGAAAAACTGTGCAAGACAGTGATAACCTATAGGAATAGAACCCAGGTTCCTTGGAAGGGTGAGGCAGTAGTACTAGCCACTGTGCCACAGTGCCATGCTTAGTGTAGAAAATAAAACTGGAAATACACCTGACTATTATCAAAACTCAGTAGTAGAACCTAGCACTCTCATCCTTTGTTGCCTTTGTTCATTACACCTTTAGTTGCATTCGCCTGCTGGGTGTACATTCTTTCTTTGATAAAGTGACATTGTTTTCAAGTAGATAGCCCCTAAGAAGTCAATACCTCAGGGCAGCACTCGTGCTTGTGGCTTATTTTCCCTAACTGTCCATGGTACAATGTCTGGTAAACCTATGCAATATACACCCTTAGTATCCCAGTGAGCATAAAGATGAGTGAAAAAATCTCAAATGATTGAGCATTAGAATATAAATAAGTAGTTTGTATTAGATTTGTTTTGCTCTCCAAGCAAATAGTAAAAACTTACATAGGGTCATAACTTTAATATTCAAATATAAAGTAAAAAAATCTAGGAGGTGCAATAAATTAACATGTGAACATTGCATGCAGCTAGCATTTGTTGTCATATTGGATTTAATTCTATAATTAAATTTTAATAAAAAATTAATTTAATTTTAATGGTTTTAATTCTGTAAATGTATTGCTTCATGCATGTTTGACCTTAATTAGGGGTAAGCCAAACTGAAAATTATATAAACTCAGAAGTTATTCTGACATAAATATAGAAGAAGAATGGGTTCCACAGTTACAGAATAAACCAAAACATGTTTTGCAATAGAGGGCAATGGGAAAAACAGTGAAAAGAGTGCATTTATTTAACATTATATGACATGCAATATTATTTTTGAGAAGGCCATTAACTATAAATGCAGACACAATTTTAGTAGTGTGTTGTTTTTATTTACCTGCTTTCCATTCCACCAATTAGTAGCTTAATAGTTTAGGTCTATTTCATTAAGTAGTTCACACCTGTCAGTTTTGTTTGACATGAAAAATGTTAAGAAATTTATTAAGATGAAAGTTGCTCAGTGATATACCTGTACATTTCCTGTTGAGGTTATCGTTGATTAATGAGTAGAAAATATTTTTTTAATTCTAAATGAACTACACTTTACACAACATTCTTTCTGTTTCATGTACCAAACCAAAAACTGTACCAGTTCCTACAATGAGTATTATATCTTTTGTTTAGCAAAAATGAGCAACCTTTCAATATATTTTTCACACATAATATGTCACAAAAATCATTTTAAAGTGTGTATTCTTTATATTATAGTTTAGTTGATGGCCCTTAGGCTATGAATAATGTGATCAAAATCGTGCAAGAAAAGAATTGTGCACTCAAAATAGGACAGTATAGCATGCCACAAATCAGTCAGTCAGCCAATCACGTCACAAATTACATGTACATATCAAAATAGTATTAATATAGATTTTGGGGTGCATGAGACAAGAGCCTCTCATAGTGATCTAAAATCAGAAGGGTTCACAAGATCAGAAGTGATTTTTAATCTTTTTAAGTGTGTTTATATATAATGTGAAAACCTAATGCCATGTCTATCTATCCTCATGAATCAACTTGTCTCCTATTTTGTTGAAATTTGAAACACATATTCTTCTACAAAATGTAAGGGCAGTTCAGTTTATGCAAAGTTATTTAAAATATAGCCCACTGTACAAATTTTTTAAATTTCAAAACCTCCCATTGAAAAAAAATTGGTGAATGTTCAAACTTGTTTACCTTAAAATAGATAAACATTCTGTTTGGCTTAAATTACAGATTAGTTTACTGTTTAAAATTTACCTTGAAATTGCATATTTTCCTCTTTTACTCATCCAACAGTCACCCCGTATGGCAAAATGGATTATTTTCCTGCAACATTAGAAATAATAAAGTAAAAATGTCAAAAATGGGTCTGGGCTAATACTTGCTGTGCAAGGCATGTAAAAATAGTTAATTTGCACTCAGCATCATATTCAAACAATCTAAATGAGAGCAGGTAATTCAGCCCAGCAAAACTCACCAGTTCTATCCAATTAATTCTTCCAAAATAACATCAAGTCTAGTTTTGAAAGTCCTACTTGGTAACTTATTCCAGGTGTCTATAGTTCTCTGTGTAAAGAAAAACATCCTAATGTTTTGCAAAATTTTACCCTTAACAAGATTCCAACTGTTTCCCCATGTTCTTAATGAACTCATTTTAAAGTAATAGTCTCAATCCACTGTACTAATTCCCTTCATAATTTTAAACACCTCAGTCATGTCTCTTCTTAATCTTCTTTTGCTTAAACTGAAAGGGCTCAGTTCTTTTTAATCTTTCCTCATAATTCATCCCTTGTAGACCTAAAATTGGCCTAGTCACTCTTCTCTGGATATTTTCACCGCAGTTATGTCCTTTTTATAGCCTGGAGACCAAAACATACACAGTACTCCAGATGAGGTCTACCAAGTGCGTTATAAAACTGTGATATATTCCACTATGATGCTGAGGTTAAGTTGATGATTATTCCTGTTAGCATCTGAACACATCAACTGCAGGTCACAGATTTGATACTAGGAGAGCACTAACTAGAAGCAGGAGCCATCCTGTTTTGAAAGAAGTAATTTGTTATTGTCGTGCCCAGTTCTCTTTCTGAGTGTGTTCTGTTTTGTTTATGGGCATATTATTAACACACTAAGTTCAATCTCCCACACCTTCTTGATCAGCTGAAATAACTGGCTGATTCAGTGGTCAATATATGCTTACAATCAAAAAAGTTGAATTAGTAATTTTTGCTTTCATTATACATAGAGATAATAATCTTTAACCAGCATTTATTAACTCAACAAAATGCATTCTAAATGCATCCTCTTTAATAAAACCCCTGTTTGCGTCCAGCTGTCCGTGTGTGTGTCTTCTGGTGAAGTGCGCATGCGCGGGGCCGCACGTGTTCAGTCTCTCCCTGTGCATTCCCTTTGCAGAGAGAGAGAGAGAGAGAGAGAGAGAGAGAGACACACACACAGGCGCGTGCGCGAGAGAGACACACATACACACAGGCGCGTGAGACACACACACACACACAGGCGCACGAGAGACACACACACACACACACAAGCATGCAAGAAACATACACACACACAGGCGAGTGAGAGACACACATACAGGCGCACGCGTGCATTGTTGCAATGTTACTTTTCTTGGTTGTTTATTAAATTACGGATTTTTCAAATGCTCATTTATTTCCCTGTGCATAAAACTCATTAAAAAAAAGTGTTTTTAGCGAGCGGTTCGTAGCACTATAGCGCAAACTCTTGCAGTGTTACTTTTCTCTGTTGTTCAAGGTTTTCTCAGTGTTATTCAATGTTTTTACATTTATTTTACTATTACGCTGTGCATTCTATGGTATTATTAACTATATTTGTGCTTAAAAACTTAAAAAAACTATATATTTACATACAGTTCGTACGATCTGGAACAGATTAATTGTATTTACATACAATCCTATGGGGGAAATTACTTCGGTTCACGACCAAATCAGTTTACGACCAGAGTTTTGGGACGAATTATGGTCATGAACCGAGGTTCCACTGTAATTCACATGATCAGCCACTGTATTACTGTCAGAGAATATTACAGGCATTTTACGGAAATACAAACCAGTATTACTGCGAGAGAAAATTAAAGGCACACAATACAGGGACGCATATTACAGCCTCATACAAGGTCCTTTGCCATTTAATATAGACAGTTCCTACTAATGTTTATGCACTACTGTTCTAGCGCCCGTTATTGTAACAGGCTTAATGTCTAATATTATCATAATTGCACTAATTCATTAAAAATGTTATTATGCCCATTTCAATTATTAAAAAGATATTGTCATGATCCTGCTCTATCCATGTCTATGTGATTATTTCATTGCCATCTGAAGTCTTTGTGAATTTTATCATTAGTGTATTAAAGATGAATCCTTTTACTCAGTTAAATCATTGTTATTGAGTTGTTTAATTGGTTTCTAGAATTTCTTGTCTTACCCAGTCATTGTATGTTTTATATTTAATTATTATTATATCATTTTTTAATTTCTAAAGTGATTTTTCTGTGTCTCAATTTTTTTTTATAAAACTGTTTCTGTATTTGAATTATGTCACCCATTATTAAGGTTTAGTTATGTCCATTTGCATTTGTTTACATCTGCTTTTATAGCTTACATTATTTTTTTGATTATGCTTTCATACAATCCCAAATATATCCCTAAATAACATTGCCAAACGAGGCTTCCATGTTCGGAAATGGAACCATTACTCTCATCTCCTCTAAGGAGTAGTCTTAAAACATTGTACACTCTGTGTCTCAAGATGCAACATTGCTATGGCTGAAATGGGGTATTTTTAAAAAGAGCAGGAGAACTGTAAACACCAACAAGCATTAGTTAAGCTGAATGCTACTCTAACACCTTCTCACCTGCTATTGATTAGTTGCCTTTACATCATTTTTACATGCTTTGCAAGAACACTTTTGAAAACATAAAGCTTGCATGTGTGATTTATTTTCTTTATCATTGTATTATAAGAGATGCATATCTGTTTCATTTTTAGTTTGCCTATTCAGATATAAGAACATTGTCTTAACCTTTGTTTGTGTATTTTTCCAGAATATATTGACGTGGCAGAAAAAATATGTAAGTAGGAGTGAGGATCTTAAAGAGTTTGAGATGCACATATCCATTCTTCCATCTAATCTCTAAACCTGCTTATCCAATGCAGGGTCATAGGGAATGTGAAGAACATCCCAGCAAGCACTGGGCACAAGACAGGAACAATCCTCAATCGCAGGGTGAACACACCTGCACAGGCCAATTTACCTAACTTGCATACTTGCATATGGCATTAGAATATGGTTTGGAAGGAAACAAGAGCAGTTGGAGGGAACCCATGTAGACACAGGGAGAGCATGCAAGAAGAACTTGGGACAAGAACTTTGTTCTCCTAATTTCAAGGCAGCAGCACTACCACTGTGCCACCATGCTGCCCCAGAATGCATATATTACTTTCTAAATACAGTAAGTGAAAATTCAATTTGGTGCAGAGACTGTGTGAAATGCAATGTTAAAAAGTGTGTGCTTTAATATATATGGAAGTTTTAAGGGACCAAATTGATTGATGCCGCTGCTTCACTGTCACAGAGACCTAAGTTTACTTTCCATCCTGTTTACTCTATACAATTAGCGTGTTCTCTCTTTGACTACATACATTTTCTCCAAGTACTCCTCCTTGCTCCCACATCCATCAAAATTGTGTGTTAAATTATGTGGCATCTCTAAATTTGCTCAGTATGAGTGCATTTGAGTTTGTATGCAATTTTACATAGAATTACGTTCAGGTAATATGTAGTACTAGGTTCACTGCCAAAGGACAGGGCAAACTCTTTTTTCTTAGGAGACTGCATTCCATTAATGTGGTACTGACATCATTTACAAATTGTATAACTCTATAATAGCCAGTGTGATTTCTTTTTCTGGGCTAGTAACATACAGTATATTCAACTGAATTAAAAAGCTAATTAAGAAGAAGGAGTAAATGAAGGTAAAAGTGAAGTCAATTATGAATAACGAATAATGTTTATTAAAGTGTTATAGTTTTCAGTATATTTCTGCACTTTGAGCTTGTCAATTGAACATGTGCTATGTAAAATAAATTAAGTTAAATACTTAGTTAAAGACATTCTGTACTTAATGTAATCAAAAATCCTAAAAATAAAAACTTTCTTCAATGCTGGATTGTAAATATTTTTGGAAAATGAGCTAAATCACTTGCTTTAATAAAAATATGTGTGAAGGGTTAAAACTATAGGGTTACCAGATGTCTTCATTTTTTTTTTTTTTTAAGAAATTCTGTTTTTTAAGTTTAAAAGGACATACTGACAGTCAACTGTCACCGTGTGTGTGGCAGGATGCTGAATTGACCTCTTGTTATTTTTTCTGCAGATGGAGGAAGGAAAATATTATTCAGAAAACTTTCTTCAGATGTTGTTCTGAATGGAGTACACAATATTGGCCTAGTGCCACTAATGATCCCAGCAGCAGGTCTGTACTAAATAATATGTCTGTTTTGTAGTGTTCTTAAATCATTGCCACACTGAATCCTTAATGATTCAGTAATAATTGAAGCAGGCCTATGCTGATGAATTTTCAAAGCCACCCTGTTTCATGTTAGTTTTTAAAGGGTTCTCTAATAAGAGGCACCACTGAATTCCCATTTACAAGAATTTCTTATGGTTGCAAATGCTGTGCTAAGTAGCAACACTTATTTTATTAAAGCAAGTGTTGTGTATTATTTTATATCTCCCTTTCCATTTTCTAGCATTAAGCCAACAAGCTCAGCAAACTGTACATATGTACATATACTTATGAATGAGCTTTGCACTCTTTTTGCCAATTTATTAAAAGCAAAAAACTGAAAGTTCTCATTTATGTAAGTATTCAATCCCTTTGGTGTGCACTCCAAATGGTGGTCTGTGCTTCTTGTTTACTGTAATTATTATTTAACACTGCATGTCATGTCAAAAACCAAGCTACAAGGTCCAACTCTGTGTAGACTTTCACGATCAATATGTGTGCAGAAATACTCACAATAAACTACTGCAAAGTAAGTAAAGTACTGTATATATACAGTAACTCCTCAGATATTGAGATGTAAAACAAATGCCCATGTTGAACATTTAGCTATATTTGCAGTGTTCCTAATTCACCTTATTTGTATGGTAATACAATAACGTAATTAACTTTAAGCCATTCAACTTACCCTTCTATTCTGCTATTTCTTATAATAGCTGTAATAATAAGAGTGTTTTCTTCAGGTAAAATAACAAAATATATAAAGATGTGCTTAAGGAATAAGCATAAACAATGATGATAGAGACCATGTTTTTATACAGTGAGTTTATTCATTTACAAAAATGCCTTATAATGTTCAAGGTTAGAAGGGAGTTGACTATAACAAATTCAAGGCAAGAACCCAGCTGCAAATCAACATGCCCTTGGAATATAATAGGAAATCAATGCACCCAGATAGTGTAAAAATATAAATATGCTTAAAGAGTAATGCATTCATTTAATTTCCTGTTAAAACAAACATGTTTTCCCATTTTTGCCTGCCCTCCAAAACTTGTTAGTAATGAATGTCATTTATAATTAAAAAATTACTGACAAAGTTATGTCAAATTATTATTGTTTTTCTATTACTATTTATTCTAGGTCAGGAAGAGTAGGTTCTGTAGAAATTATTCATACACCAAGAGAAAAATATAGAGGCCACCTTTACTTATTTCTAATATTATTTTGAAATTTTATTTTGCAGCCATGTTTCATATACCAAGAGAGAAATTATTTGCAATAATTTATATGCAGTCAGGTGAGTTTTGTACTCTTTGTGCTCACTAATGATAAACTACAGTATTATTGTTACCATGCTGGTCTATATTTTTTAAGTGTAAAACTTACAGCATCCTTTTTTATTTTTCATTGAGAAACCTATGACAACCTTCATCTGATTGCATGTCATAACAGATGTTCCTAGATTGTATAGTGAGTATCAATGCATAAGACACATTCAAACACACATTAATTTACCCAAGGACAATTTAGAGTTAGTATTCAACCATACAGAATGTCATTGTACTGTATTATCCATCCAGCCATAATAATAATAATTCTTTGCATTTATAAAGCAGTTTTCTCACTACACAAAGCGCTCAGAAATTGCAGGTTAAGGGCCTTGCTCAAAGGCCCAACAGAGCAGAGTCCCTTTTGGCATTTTATGGGATTCAAACCAGCAACCTTCCGATTGCCAGCGCAGATCCCTAGCCACAGAGCCACCACTCCGCTTACATCCATTATCCAACCTGCTATATCCTAACTACAGGGTCACGGGGGTCTGTTGGAGCCAATCCCAGCCAACACAGGGCACAAGGCAGGAAACAAACCCCGGGCAGGGTGCGCGCACACACACACACACACACCAAGCACACACTAGGGACAATTTAGAATCGCCAATTCACCAAACCTGCATGTCTTTGGATTGTGGGAGGAAACCGGAGCACCTGAAGGAAACCCACGCAGACACAGGGAGAACATGCAAACTCCACGCAGGGAGGACCCAGCAAGTGAACCCAGGTCTCCTAACTGCGAGACAGCAGTGCTACCCAGTGCGCCACCGTGCCG
Organism: Polypterus bichir lapradei; assembly: GCA_026402145.1. Taxonomy (NCBI): domain Eukaryota; kingdom Metazoa; phylum Chordata; class Cladistia; order Polypteriformes; family Polypteridae; genus Polypterus; species Polypterus bichir. The sequence goes on along the minus strand of JANRMT010062814.1, from coordinate 120,001,580 downwards.
CCCTGCACTGTATTATGAAACTGGAAATCTACATAAACATGAGCAGAAAAGAGTGGCAAGAATATATCTAGGGACAGAACTCTATAAAATAATTGTGAAAAATAAACACCACACTGCTTAACTCCATTCCTCTACTGGACTACCAATTTCAAAACTGACAGAAACAAAGTCTCACATATTGTAATTTGAATAGCCCAAACCAGTATATGTCTGACCAAAGTCAAATGATTTTGCATGTACATCTAAACGGAAATCCCTATGTTGCAACAATCAATTCATCACTCTTCAAAAAATCCTGATTTTTTCGGTAAAAGCAGAGGTTATACCAGCATCTTTGTTGAAAGGTGAGAAACAATGCTCAAGAGGGTCTATCACTGGGCATGCTCATGCACATACCTACTTATTCATACTCACTGAATTTAGAGTTGCCTAGTGTTTACATCTGTGGAATGTGGACGAAAACATGGCGAGGCAGAAAAAAAACACTGTATAGAGTTAAATAATATATAAACTATATAGACAGTGAGGTGGCAAATGAATCAAGGACTCCTTAGAAATGAGACAGCTGTACTAAATATGCCACTCTCTAAAAGTCTAAATGGATCACAGAAGATAAAGTAAATAACAAATTCAAATTCACTACTAAACATGTTGTTTAGTCATTTGAAGTGGAGCTGGCCTTAATATTCTTTAATTTGTTAGATTTGATGAACATTCCAAAATATAACACCAAAGTATCTTATAATTTTAATAAATAAGTGAGAGAATAGGCAGATAAAAAATATAGGCACCTTCAATTAAGTAAAAGAGACAAAGATGAAATTGGGCAGTTTACAAAGTCACTTTTCAAATGCCATAGAATGTATGTGAGCATTCGTGTTTATCCTCAGTACTGTGAATGATGATTGTCAAAAATAGGCCATAGTCAACAACTTCTCACTGCATAAAAATGAAAACTTTTGAAGTAGCATTTATAGAGGGTTAAACATAACCAATAAAGGGTCTCAAATGGTCTCATTTACAAAACAACTCAAGTTGAAATAAATGTTTTTCTTCCAAGTTAATTGACTTATATTTCCTAATTTATTATGAGCATTTTCTTGTGTTCAGTCATTGAAAATTAAACTGAAAATTCATTTTTCTATCTGAAAAGTAATACTTCATCATGAATATTTTAGGAGTTACTTGATATTTATCTTTCATTCATTTGAAAAATCTATTAATACTCATCACTTGTATTTGTAAAATGGATTTAATCGATTATAGTTTATTTTTTGTTCTGTTTTTATTTTGTGCCTCTATAAAAAGCATAGCAAATTTTTTGATAAAATATTTTTAAAATGGTAAGAAAATAAATTCATATGATTTATTCACTCAGAAATACTAAAAATATTAAAATGGATTAGAATTAGTTCAGCATATGACATTAATTCAGGTCTTTGTGAGGTTTATTAAATAAGATTTCTTTAGTTTTTTAATTCATCATAAATTATTTTTGTTTTTCTTACCCATTTTTAGAATAAAAGTGATTGTTTATCCATCCATCCATCCATTTTCCAACCTGCTGAATCCGAACACAGGGTCACCTGGAGCCAATCCCAGGGCACAAGGCAGGAACCAATCCTGGGCAGGGTGCCAACCCACCGCAGGACACACACAAACACATCAAGGCCAATTTAGAATCACCAATCCACATGTCTTTGGACTGTGGGAGGAAACCCACGCAGATACGGGGAGAACATGCAAACTCCACGCAGGGAGGACCTGGGAAGCGAACCCGGGTCTCCTAACTGCGAGGCAGCAGCGCTATCACTGCGCCACCGTGCCGCCCAGTGATTGTTTAATGAATAGTAATATCATTTTTTTTTTCTAAAATATGGAATTCACAGTAACAATTAGACAAATATCTTTGAGGTTGGTTTTTTTCTTCTTTTTTTAATCATTCCTGGAGGTGGACCTTAGTAAAATCTTTACACTAATATATATGATGCCCTTGTGAGTCAAAAAATTATCTGAGATGTATTAACATGGATTGCTTTAAGAATCAATATTCTTGTCAAGAATGTTTTATTTGACTTCAATGAGCTAAGATGTGATAACATGTTTTTATATTTTCAAATTGTGATTGAGACCCATGACATTCCAATCATTATAGTGAATCATCACATTCGTAAAGTCTTTTAAAAATCTGTTAGCCTTTTTACTTGTAGAATTTGAGTTCCCCATAAAGAAATACTTTGTCCTTTCATTTTACTGTTAAAAAATTTCACACACTAAGCAGTACAAACAGTAATTATGGTATAAAAAGGAAATAAGATATGAATAAGCCTGTACCTCATTGTACCTCCTCAAATGACCCTAAAATCCCTATTTCCAGTATTAAGTGATAATTAAGGATTGGCATATAACAAGAATAAAAGTAATGAAGTCAGGAGTTAAATAACTCTTTAACTAATAACAGTCAGAATCCACATAAAAGCTATTAGAAAAGCAATATTAAAGAGACAGTACAGATGAAATGTTGTAATATAATTCAATATTACCTACATTTTTTGCAATCTTACCAGTACATGTATATGCTTAAAGTATTTGTATTGAACAGTGCTAAAAGTGTTAATATTGGTGCCATGTAATAATAAAATATTATAAACTATAATATTGCTGAAATCTGCATAGCTGGTTCCGATGGTATAATTTTCAACATTACAAATGAGGATTTTGCAACATGAGACATTACTGCAAAAGTGAAGCACAGTAAAAAAAAAAAAAAAAAAAAAAAGCTGTATCATATCCATCCAAAATATCATTCTTAATATTCTTAATATTCTTAATTTGGCACTATTCTTAATACTATGAATAGTGCCAAATGAAATAGTGTCAGGTCAGGTCAGGGAGCAATCCACCACAAGACGAAACAGCTCGGGATCCAGGTTGGCAAAACCCCATCTATCTACCACAGCCAGGTGTTACGTGGGCATCCCCTTGGCCTGTCCAGCCTCTTGAGTACTTAACAATGAGGATCCTGTGAGCCGGATCAACCTTTGGGAATCGCGTCACATGGCCATAGTGCTGTAACTGATGCTCCCTCACAATGCAGGTAATGTGCCACATTTGGGACTCTGTGAGCAACTGCTCAATCGACACAAAGTCAAACCAGTGGTACCCAAGGATTCTCCAAAATGACACACTACCGAAGGAGTCCAATCATTGTCTCAGGTCACTGGATAGTGTCCATGTCTTGCATCCATATAGCAAAACAGGAAGCACCAGGATTCTAAAGACTTGAGCATTTCTCCTTTTACAAAGGTATTGGGAGCGCCATAGACCTCTTTCCAGTGACCTCATGACCTCCCCATGCTCTCCCAATCCGTCTACTTACTTCATAGGAAGGGTCACCAGAGACATGAATGTTACTGCCGAGGTAAGTAAACCCCTCAACGAGGTCGACATTCTCTCTGCTCACAGACACACTGACAATGGCTGTGCCCAAGAGGTCATTAAACCTGGATCTTGTTTTTTATCCAGGGCACTCGTAAGCCCAGACACTCAGACTCTCACTCAGTCTCTTGAGAGCCCCTATCAGAGCCTCCATTGACTCCACGAAGATCACAGCTTTGTCAACAAAGTCAAGATCAGTAAATCTTTCTTCACCAACAGGTGCTGTACAGGCGCTGGACTCCACGATCCAGCCCAACACCCAGTCTATGCAAGCACTGAACAGAATAGGAGCAAAAACACACCACTGATGAGCTCCAGAATCAACTGTGAAAAACACAGAGTTCTGCCTCCAGTCTGCACAGCATTCTCAGTACCAGTGTACAGGCTGGCCATGATATCCAGCAACTTTGGGGGGATCCCACAAAGTCTCAGGAAGACCTACTGGGCAGCTCAATCAACTGAGTCGAATGCTTTATGAAAATCAACAAGGTTGAAATTCACATTTGCTCTCCATGAGAACCCTCAGTGCCAGTACAAGGTCGATATTAGACTTCTTGGGCATAAACCAGAATACTCTGTTTGCTGGTAGTGATCACAAATCCTATTGACGATGACCCTAGCAAGGACCTTAACCAGCACCGATAGTTGTTGCAGCAATTCAGGCGATCACCCTTACATTTCCAGATAGGAACAACAAGTCCCGTTTTCCAGTCAGTTGGGTTGACGCCCATCTCCCAAATGAAAGCAAAGATTGCTTGCAATGCAAGGAGGACAGCCTAACCATAAGCCTGGAGAGGTTCACCCCAGATATCACAGATCTCTGCAACCTTCCCTACCCTCAGCTGGTTTATCACCTCTGCAATCTTAGTGAGATTGGGTGTCAACCCTTAGAAAATTTTATAAAACAATGTTGATGTATAATACTAGTATACTGTTAATAAAGCGCATTGTGTCAAATGAAATTGTGTTGTTGCTTAGCAGTCTATGACAGTAATAGTATTTCACTAGACTGTGAAATAAAAAAGGAGAAAGTATTTAGATTCAGCATTTGGCCAGTAAGTTATCAAACAGACTCTAAGTATTTAGTGTACAAACAAAACAAAATACGTATAGCATGTGTTCCCTAATTCACTGTAGTGTTCAATTAGAATAAAGTAGGACATTCAAATAAAGTTTATTATAGCTATTCACAAAACTCAGCCACAGGGGATGCACAAACCAATGTGTTTCTTTGTGCCAGTCCCAAGCCCGGATAAATGGGCATCTGGTGTTAAATTTTGCCAAAACAATATGCGGGCAACAATACAAATTTCCAAAAGTGGATCGGTCGAGCCCCGGGTTAACAATGACCGCCACCAGTACTGTTAGCCAACAGGGTGCTGGCGGAAATTGGGCTACTTTTGGCCAATGAAGGAGAAGAAGAGGAGGGGAGACGTGTCCGGAGGCAGGAGGAGAGGAGGAAAGTAAAGAGATTTGAAATGAGGGTAGGAATTTTGAATGTTGGCAGTATGACTGGTAAGGGGAGATAGTTAGCAGATATGATAGAGAGAAGGAAGGTTAATATATTGTGCGTGCAAGAGACTAAATGGAAGGGGAGTAACGCCAGGTGGATCAGAGATGGAATCAAATTGTTCTATCATAGTGTGAATGGGAGGAGAAATGGGATAGGGGTTATTCTAAAAGAACAGCATGTCAAGAGTGTTTTGGAGGTGAAAAGAGTGTCAGACAGAGTAATGATTTGAAGCTGGAAATTGGAGATGTGATGGTGAATGTTGTTAGTGCATATGCCCTGCAAGTTGGTGAGAAAGAAGATTTTTGGAGTGAGTAGGATGGAGTGATGAACAGTATACCCAAGGGACAGACAGTGGTGATTGGATGTCTTTCAATGGACATGTTGGTGAAGGGAACAGAGGAGACGAGGAGGTGATGGGTAATTATGGTGTCAAGGAGAGGAATGAAGAAGGTCAGATAATATGGACATGGAAGGAAGGACATGGCTGTGGCGAATACATATTTTAAGATGAGGGAAGAACATAGGGTGACATACAAGAGTGGAAGAAGATGCACACAGGTAGATTACATCCTTTGCAGAAAAGTCAATCTGAAGGAGATGGAAGACTGCAAAGTAGTGGCAGGTGAAAGTGTAGTTAAGCAGCATAGGATGGTGGTCTGTATGATGACATTGGAAATCAACAAGAGGAAGAGAGTGAGGGCATAGCCAAGGATCAAATGGTGGAAGTTGAAAAAGGAAGACTGCAAGGTTGAGTTTAGGGAGGAGGTGAGACAGGCAGTGGGTGGCAGTGAAGAGTTACCAGACAGTTGGGCAACTACAGCAGATGTAGTAAGGGTGACAGCAAGAAGGGTGATTGGTGTGACATCTGGATAGAGAAAGGAGGAAAAGGAAACCTGGTGGTGGAATGGGGAAGTACAGGAGAGTATACAGAGGAAGAGGATGGCGAAGAAGAAGTGAGATAGTTAGAGAGATGCAGAAAGTAGACAAGAGTACAAGGCGATAAGGTGCAAGGTGAAGAAAGAGGTGGCAAAGGCTAAAGAAAAGGTGTATGATGTGTTGTATAAGAGGTTGGATACTAAGGAGGGAGAAATGGACCTGTACCAATTGGCTAGACAGAGGAGCCGAGCTGGGAAAGATGTGTAGCAGGTTAGGGTGATAAAGGATAAAGATGGAAATGTACTCACAAGTGAGGAGAGTGTATTGAGCAGATGGAAAGAGTACTTTGAGAGGCTGATGAATGAAGAGAATGAGAGAGAGAGAAGGTTGAATGATGTGGAGATGGTGAATCAAGAAGTGCCACGGATTAGCAAGGAGGAAGTAAAGACAGCTATGAAGAGGATGAAAAATGGAAAGGCTGTTGGTCCAGATAACATACCTGTGGAAGCATGGAGGTGTTTAGGAAAGAAGACAGTGGAGTTTTTAACCAGATTGTTTAGAGGATGCCTGAGGAGTGCAGAAGAAATGTAATGGTGCCAATATTTAAGAATAAGGGGGATGTGCAGAACTGTAGTAACTACAGGGGGATAAAATTGATGAGCCACAGCATGAAGTTATGGGAAAGAGTAGTGGAAGCTACGTTAAGAAGTGAGGTGATGATTAGTGAGCAGCAGTATGGTCTCATGCCAAGAAAGAGCACCACAGATGCTATGTTTGCTCTGAGGATGTTGTTGGAGAAGTACAGAGAAGGCCGGAAGGAACTGCATTGCGCCTTTGTGGACCAGGACAAAGCATATGACAGGGTGCCTCGAGAGGAGCTGTGGTATTGTATGCGGAAGTCGGAAGTGGCAGAGAAGTACGCAAGAGTTTTATAGGATATGTACGAGGGAAGTGTGACAGTGGTGAGGTCTGCGGTAGGGGTGATGGATATATTCAAGGTGGAGGTCGGATTACATCAGGGATCGGCTCTGAGCCCTTTCTTATTTGCAATGGTGATGGACAGGTTGACTGACGAGATTAGACAGGTGTCCCCGTGGACTTTGATGTTTGCTGATGACATTGTGATCTGTAGTGATAGTAGGGAGCAAGTTAAGGAGACCCTGGAGAGGTAGAGATATGCTCTGGAGAGGAGAGGAATGAAGGTCAGTAGGAACAAGACAGAATACATGTGTGTAAATGAGAGGGAGGTCAGTGGAATGGTGAGATGCAAGGAGTAGGCTTGGCGAAGGTGGATAAGTTTAAATACTTGGGATCAACTGTACAAAGTAATGGGAATTGTGGAAGAGAGGTGAAAAAGAGAGTGTAGGCAGGGTGGAATGGGTGGAGAAGTGTCAGGAGTAATTTGTGACAGATGGGTATCAGCAAGAGTGAAAGGGAAGGTCTACAGGACAGTAGAGAGACCAACTATGTTATATGGGTTGGAGATGGTGGCGCGGACTAGAAAGCAGGAGCAGAGTTGGAGGTGGCCAGTTAAAAATGCTAAGATTTGTGACGAGGATGGTTAGGATTAGAAATTAGTACATTAGAGGGTCAGCTCAAGTTAGATGGCTGGCAGACAAAGTCAGAGACGCAAGATTGCTTTGGTTTAGACGTGCAGAGGAGAGATGATGAGTATATTGGAAGAAGGATGTTAAGGAGACAGCTGCCAGGAAAAAGGAAAAGAGGAAGGCCTAAGAAGAAGGCTTATGGATGTGGTGAGAGAGGACATGCAGTTGGTGGGTGTAACAGAGCAAGATACAGAGGACAGAAAAATATGGAAAAAGATGATCCTCTGTGGCAGCCCCTAGCAGGAGCAGCCAAAGGAAGAAGAAGAAGCTATTCACAAAAAGTAACATACAACAAGAAAATTGATGGTTGACGGTTGTGTCTTAGTGGATGGATACTGATCAAAGACTGGGGAGGCCTCAGATTGCATTGTCTAACAGTGAAAGTGTAGTACTCCTCCACTGATTCTCTTTATTTCCCCCTGTCCAAAGACATGACTGGCTATGTGGTGGCCATAAATTGCCCAGATATGCTTTAATATATACTGCTGTATCATCCTGGGTTAGTTTCTATCTTGTGCTGTTTGTGAGATAATCTACTAGAGTACATGTATAGAAATGTAATGGATAAATACATGTCTAAAAAATAATACCTTCTGTAATGTGTATTTCGAAATATGAATTTTCTTATCTTATAGTATAAAACTATTATGGACCATTTTTAATTCTCTCTGCTTGCTTTACTTAAGTTTGATGCTGTACTGAACCCTATTGACATTCTTTGGATTCATCTATTGAATCAGGTTAGATTGAAAGTAATATTCTGTTCTTAAAAGTATTAAATTCTGCCTCTCTCTCCACATTCATAATATTTTGCTTATCAGTTATTCAATCTCCTTTCCTGATGAGGCCAACAAGACATTCTGCTTGTCCACCTTTATTTAACATTCTACTGCTGATATTTTCCAGCAGTGCTTGAAGTTTTTTTCCAAGATAGCTAAAATATGGATAAGCTTTCTATTTGTATTTATCCTGAATATGCTTGGAAAAGAGTAAGCATTTTACAGCTTATCTCTAATAAAATGAAATATTTTACTGAATAAAAACTGTTGGCGCTTGCACTTTGCTGTTTGTATCTGCTGCTACTTTGTTCTACAGTATGACCTTCTTCAGACTCATCCTAAATTGTGTACTTTATTCCACACCTGGGGGACATTTCCTAACTATTCATCTAATAAGTAGAAATATTTTCCTATACAAAATATTGCTTCATATATTATTTAATGAATATCTCTCCTCAGTAGTCTCCCTATAAAAAATTATTAACTAAGCATGCTCCTCATTTATAGGCCTGGAGACATGTGTCTTGAAGTGAACTTCTTCTGGACAGGTCAGTGAAGGTCCTGGCCTGCTTTTGTGGTCATTTGGAGGCCTCACACATCATTTTTGCAATATTTGGAACTCCAAATCATAATAGTATCACTGTTAAATGAATGAAGAAAGGTGACTCAGGGAATTGCAATAACTGGAGGGAATTTATACATCAATCACTCACCAGCGAGCTTTTCATTTCATACTTTAAAGAATTACAGCAGTGCTGGAGAACATATTGCTCCCAGAACAAGCAGGCTTCTGGAAAGTTAGTTCTTTTATTGACCAGATGTTTGTTTTCAATCATATTCTTGAACAATTACACAAAAAGATTGCTTTATTATATATAGTGTGCTTGGTCTTTTAACATCTATCACTTAGCCTCCATGTGAATGATCCTTCATCACAATGGCAAACCTCAGAAACAATTTAAATAATTATATGAAAACTCACACTCTAGGTTCAGGAATAACAGTCTGAAGTACCACTCAAGATGGAAACTGGTGTCAACCAGGGCTGCATCCTCTGAGACACTCTTCTCAATGGAGATTGCCTGACTCATGCACAACATCAGAGAGGAACAAACAGGGTATATGCTGACCACAGCATTAGAGGATCTGGATTGGACAGACAATACAGAGCTGCTGTAAAGCAGGCATCAGAATATTCCATAGAAGACACAAAGCCTGATCTTTAGAGCTTGGGGTTAACACTTCAAAGACCCAGGTAATGAAGAAGAACACAAGAGTGGATTCCCCTATTACTGTGAACAATGTGCCCCTAGAGAGATCAGGGGAGCAATGTCACAACAAATAGCAACTGTGCAAATGAGATTTATAGCAGAATAAGAAAAGCAAACTAAGCTTTCACAGTATTCAAATACAGCTTCTATGTTCATACTTACAGTATTATATGCTTTTTATCTGTAAAAATAAATGCATTTTGTACTTGTGATTTAGTTAATTTTATTTTAGTGTTTTGCATATATATCCAATTTTTAAGATCTAACTTTCATTCTGACTTATTTTAGAAAATACATTATGATTCAATTATTGATTCAGTTATCTTATTTTTCAAAGTAGACTCTACCATTGAGAATGTTTTCTGGTTTCTGAACTTGTTTTGACTTCTTATTAACATCTTGCCTTATATATTCTTGGTTGTCTGAATAATTTCAAGCTCCCAATTTGACCCTTATCTGTCTCTCACTTCAGTTTTCTTCTCCTGGTCTTTTGGTTACTCACAACAATCCAAGAAACTCTAAGTGTCTCATAACAATTCTAAGATCAAGATTCCCAAGAGTGACATCCCGTGAACTTTTCTCAACAGGTCAGAGTGCTGGAAGATGGCAGCCATTCAATGAAAGCTTGAAGCATTTATAACTAAATACCTATAAAGGACTATTAAAATCTTCTGGTCAAACACAATTCTGAATGACAAGGTCATATGCAAGACAAGAATGGCAATTGTCTTGGAATCTGTTTTGACCTGGAGATGGAAATGGCTTGGACATATATGCAGAATACCCCTCAACTCACTACCCAGGATAACTCTAAAATGGACACTGAAAAGGTAAAGAAACCATAGCAGACCTAAAGAGAAGTGATGTAGAATTATAGACACAGAGCTAAAGAACCCGATCCTGCAAACAGTCCCTATAGCACCACCTGACAGACAAAAGTGGCACTTCCTTGCCCAGATGGCACAATAGCAACTGAGGGAGAGAGAGAGAGAGAGACTCTGTGGTGCAATGAAAAACTACAGTGAGCAGAAGTTTAAAAATGTGTAAATGTTGCTTGACTACAAATGAGACTGATTGACCTTAATCTAATTTGTGTTTTTACAATAAGCACGTGTGCTTAAGAAGAAACATTTTAAAGATGAAAATACTTCTTTTCCAGTAAATATTTGAAAGAAACAAAGTCAAGGAGTGAAGAATGTTGCTTACATAAGGGTTAATGTCCTAATGGACCAGAGGCCCCCAAGCAAATATCAGCACTAAAGATTTTTAAAGGATAACAAAAAGGCAGAGCAGATCTAGAAGAATAAGAGAGGGAAACTTGTTTTGGCAGTGGGAGTGCATGTCAGCATAACAGTGTAGGAAGAAGTAAGCACTGTCAATGTACTAGGTGTCCAAGAAGTGCATTTGACAGGAGTATCAGTACAGTATAGTGTACAGTATCAGTGATGTCACTGCAATCGGAAGGAAATCAGGGTACTAGAAGGAAGGTGATCCAGCAAATGTCCGAGATGCCTGACCTAACATATGTTTTATTTACAGTTGCTGTTTTTTAGAGTAGAATATATAGTTATGACATAAATGTGTTTTGTACATGTAAAATGTATCAGCAAATCCAATTTAGTTATGGTACAACTAACATTCTGTACATAAACAAAACAAAAGTTTGCAATGAATTACTGCACAGTACACTAATCAAGTCTTTCCTTTTGGGTTTAAAATAATAAATTAAGATTACTTCATTTTACCGTCACAGACTTACTGATCTAAATGTTCCCCAACAGTCAAGAAACAGGTTCTGCTTACTTCTATTGTTTAATTTTCTATCTTATCATATTGCAGAGCTAAAAGACAAGTTCAGTCAAATACTGACACATGTTTTTGTGAGCAGTATGTGTGACAATATAAAGCTGTGTGTTATTCATACACCTGTATGTCTGGCTGAAAGAAAATTGTAGGTTATGATTCTGTCTCCAATGTTTAACTTATATAAATTAGACATTCTTTCCTCTGCTTTGGCCCTGACCTTAGCTAATGCTATTCAAGACTTCGCCTGCCTGTTTTTGTGAAAGTACTAGTCCTAGCTTGCCTTTTGGTCTAAGCAGAGTTTTCTTTTTGTTTTATTATTAAAGTTTTATTTTTCAGTCCACTCCACTCCATAATCACCTCTTGTTTTTATGAGGACAAGCAGCATTATTATTATTTTTTTTTCATTTACAGTCTCATGTGTACTGTTTTCCATGTAGCAGTCTATTTACTTTGCTTAAGTCCGGTTTCCACATCTCTTTAGTGCGATCTGTAGAAAAGTACTGGCACCTTTGTGTCAGTATAGGAATCAACTCAGGACAACTTGCCAGTCCATCACAGGGCACACGAATGCATACATTCATGCTCACTCTTTAAAAGTCTGAAAATATGTGTGTGCCATTTTAGTATTCATGATTGTTACAAACATTGATACTGAAAATGCCAGACAGATATTTTTCCGATATTTTAAAATATTCTGCCATAAATGTATATTTGTGTCTTTATGAATTATAATTAATTGATAGAAGTAGGACAGGCTGTCACTTAATTAGACCAACACTAATTTTATGTCAAGAGACTTTGAACATAAAGATTTAAGGGGGACAGATATAGAGTGGTATTTTTTTTTAGCAAGTGTATGATTAGAAGGTGAACCAAGTTTAGTATTGGAAAGTGGGGAAACCTGTATCTGATGATTTTCCTCTGTTGGCACTGACTACTGGATAAACGCATGGAATGCAATTCCATTTTTCAGAGATTCCACATTGTTGCACATTAAGAGAAGAGGATTCAAGCCAAGAGCCCATTACAGCTTGTCTGATTAATTATATGGATGATTTTGCTGAATGCTCAGCAGTACTGGCTCTGGAAAACAGAATAGCCTCAGAATTTTCCAGCAGTTGGCTCTGATCCATGTGTCCCAGAACTGTTATACTGTATATATATATATCAAATTAAGAAATACATATATTTGGAAATGGGTCTAAAAGCCTCATGAATCAAGTTATTGTAGTCTGACTCTGAAGCTGTGGTTCATTCAAACTGGGTAAATTTTGACTCCATTAACTTAGTGTGAGGCACTTACTAATCTGCAATCTATCCCCATTTCTCTTTGCTATCACTTTTAAATCTCTAGCTATGTCTGCACAACTAACCAGAAATGCATGGAATGTTTAGGTTTAGATTTCAGCAAAAAGTATCTTATTACAGTGATGACATACAACTTTATGTAACACAGCCTTAATCATCACTTCATTGTGTGTTACATGAGATGAATGCCAAAAACACATATTATTCTTATCAATTTCTCTGTAAATATGTCTAAACATAAACATTTCCCTTTTACCACTACATGGCATATGATTTTACATATCTAGGAGTCCTTATTTACAATACTTTAAAGACTTACTCTAAATAAATTTCAGCTTTCTTCCAGACTTGAGAAAAAAAAACTGTTTTAGCTATTATAATATTGATTTATCATACTTAGAAGCATGACATAATTACAATGAATATAAAATCCAAACATTTACCCAGCTTTCTATAAGTATTTATTTAATAAATTACAGTCTCAACAAAAAAAAAAAAAAAAAAAGAAATTAATGTACTGGAGGCTAAAAGCAGAAGATGGCTTTGCCTTAACTAATTTCTATTTTTTATTCGACAGCAAATGTTTGGGTCCTGGGGGTCTAGAATGCATCAAATGGCTATAATACTACATTGGCATGGGTCATCATTAGAAAAAGATCTACCATTTCTGCTCTCTTTCTATGTTCTTATCTGCGCTTAATTCACTAATTATTGAAAATCAATCAAAAATTAAGTGTTAAGTTAAAAGTATCAATGTAAAGTATATCCTAAGTTAAAAGTCTGCCATTAGGAACCAACCGCATATCACTTTCCTTACTAAAGTGTCCAGTATTTATAATTTGGCACTGCATACCTTATTCTATTGCACTTTGAGCTAATTACTGCGGTGGGCTGGCACCCTGCCCGAGGTTTGTTCCTGCCTTGCGCCCTGTGTTGGCTGGGATTGGCTCCAGCAGACCCCCATGACCCTGTGTTAGGATATAGCGGGTTGGACAATGACGGACTGACTGACTTTGAGCTAATTATCACATTATAACTTTTGTTGCACATCTGGATCAGTGTATTATCTTGTTTAAATGGGAGAATTAATACATCTAACATATTACTAAAGGAAAAAATGTTTTTTTTTAATTGTAGACAAAAATGTATTCAGTCAGTTGGGGCTTCTGCATAATTGACAGCCTTTTATCTCAGCTAACACACCATGGATTTAGTGCTGATCATATTCTTAACTCTTAAAGATTTGTCACTAACTGGTAGCCATTTATAAACAATGCCTCAACCAACACACCTTAAATCAAGTGCTGATTACATTAAGTTGCTCTAAAGTCTATTGGTGCCTCGCTAGTACAGGGGACTTCTCTAGCACTATCATACTTCAGTTTGATCTTTTTCTTGTTTTTGATAGGAACATAGAATCTGAATGTGACCAATGTACTGTACCAAATGTATTTTGGACATATGAATAAAATGAATGATTAAATGTTAAAGTGCACGCTATGGTGTTCTTGTTTTTGTTCTTTTGAAACTTAGTAAAATTTATTACACATAAGAGCTGACACAGCCTCTCTTGATAATCTATCTAAGTGACTTATTCCTCCCCCATCCCATTAGGGAGTCACTGTTTAAGACCACTTGTAATGCAAAATGTCAGTCCTCCTCTGGATGGATGTATGTTGTTCTTTCTGGGAATGGATAACATCTTCTGTGACTTTATAAACAGTATATATAGTTATATACTGTGGACCACTGGGATGTGTTCAGCCACCCTAACCCGATACACACAGTAAGAGACACAAGTGCAGCACACAACACACTTTATTTACAGCTGGGAAGTGCTTATTCCTCGCTCCCCAGAGCACAACACAGTACAAAGCACCAATAATACACGATTCACTGTCCTTTTGTTCTCTTCGTCTCTCTCTCTCTCTCTCTCTCTGTCCTTCCACCTCCACTCCTCTTCCAACAAGCTTTGTCCCTCTTCCTCCCGACTTTTGTTCCCTGAATGGAGGGAGGCGGCCCCTTTTGTGTTGCACCTGGGAGTGCTCATTAGTGTTACCTGGAATCATCCTCAGTTGTGAGGGCAGCCCCCATGGAACCTAACAGGGCTGCACCAAACTCCGATTTCCAGTGTGCCCTGCGGGAATCCATGGTGCTACAGCCGCCCAGGATGGCTGTCCTCTAGGGTCCCAGGGAAGGCAGTTCCTCATAGATGCTCTCCCCCATTCCATCCATCCAGCTGGTGTCCCAGCTGGGTAATGGCTGTGACCACCCGTCACTTTATATATATATATATATGGGTACATTTAAAATTTACATGTTATGAGAAATTTGTAAAAAAAATAATTGAAGTTAATCATATTTCCATAAATCTATACCAACTTTGTAGAGTGAGATCTTATCATTTTTGCTCAGGTTACTTTAATTCTAACAAATTTCATAGGTATGGACTGTTATCTTTTAGTCTCATCTTAGAGCTTCCCTTAGATACATGACGGAATTTAGATTGGGTTATTCAAGGACACTCACATTTTACTTTTTACACTGTTCCAGTGCAAATTGGCTTTGTACATCTGCTTTGCATCCTGCATCTTGCAGATAAGTGATTATTCAGATTTGTTTCCAGTTCTTAGCTAACTTAAGCACATTTTCAAAAGGAGATAATAGCAAGCTACCTCCACAGTTATTTACATATTTCTAAGAATCTTGATAAGCTTCCAGAAGTCTGCTGTTGAAAAACACCTTCCTTGTTCGAAGTTGGTAATAATATTTATGGAAATGGATATGATGCTGACTGAATGAGTGACTTATACTGGGTGGACATCATGATGAAATTTTATGACCAATTGCTCAATTTTTGTTTTGTCATATGCCTTATGTCATATAACTGCCATGTGTTCATGTCTGGTTACAAATTAAAACGTAACATTTTATAAAGGGATTTTTCAGTAATGTCACTTTTTCCAGGCCAGTTTTGAAGGATGAACACTGACTATTTTCTGTAATACACTGTGTTATTTACAGATACTGTATCTCAGTTACTGTTTTTCTTCTTAGTGACACCCTTACCCAGTTTCTTTCTTCTTCTGCTTCAACATACTCATATTAGATCACTTGTCTTGGGAGAACAGATGGGAGAAAAACAAACTTGTGCACAGACAGAATATTAAACCTCAACACAGACAATGGGATTATTTGTGTGGTAAACAGTGCTAACTTCTGGGAAACAATGCTGCATGCTGCACAATCTAAGCAAGTTCAGTTTCCCTGATGATCTTTGTTTTCTATAGTATTTATATATTATACTGTATAATACTAGCCGTGGTACCTGTCAAAGACAAATAGAATATTTTAAAAGAATTTGCTCTCTTTTGTCCTGCATGTACTTTTAGCACCTTTCCTCTGTTTCCATGTGTCTCTTCACCAGTGCTTCCTTTTCTGAGTGTGTTCCTACAAAGCCTGCTGCCCAGAATCTGTCATTATTTTCAAGGCACCTTTCTCACCTCCTGTCCGGTTTTGCTCTTTCTGACTCTTTCAGCATGCGCCGTTACTCCTTCTTGTGTGTTTCACACCAGCACTTTCACTTTCTTCATATCACCAAAGCCAAACTGACCAAACACACCAGAGCCAGACTGACCAATCATATTCCTCTGTGGGGCTTAGTGTTTGATTTTATAGAAGATATGTGTCAGTGAATCCTTTCTTTAAGCTCTAAAAAAAAATCAAACAATATGGTTTAAGGTATCTAATTATACAAAAAGATGCCAAAAATACATAAAACAAATAGTATGTTAATGTGGTAAGAACTGATCGATGCGAAAACACATGTAGCTAAAACATGAGAATTTCATTATATAATAGCCACAAATAGAACCTGTGTCTGAAGTTTTGAAATCCATATTAAACATCAAATAAACAAGTAAAATCCCATCCATCACTTTTTCTAATCCAGCTTGTCTGTTAACTGGAACCTATCATAGTGACTTGATGCTTCTCCTAAACCTCGTTTGGGATGTGTACATTGTAGTACACACCATCATGAAAAATGTCTACCCATTACATTGTGAATCAATTGTTGTAAACCACAGTGATAATTTTATAAAATCCATAGAGACTACTATCAAAATGCACTTAACAGAACAATTAGGTGAAATATTATTTAAAGAAAAAAGAGTTAAACAATGTGACCTGTCTATTCTAGTGTGTATCCATTGGATTGTGCAGAGTCAAAGTCTTACCTAGTAACATCAGCTGCATAGCAGAAGTCAAATGCTGCTCTATTTATTACCAGGCACACTCACACACACACTAGGTGAGTTTAGAGACCTCTTCATGCTCATCTTTGGCGTGTAGAAAGAAAACTGGAATATCCAAAGATAATCTGGAACACGTAGAACATACCAACTCCATTCAGACGGTGAGCAGCACTGCCCTTCTTCATGACTGTTGTCTTGAATTTGCCAAAGGTGGAACTCAGGGTTTTGTATTTGTTCATATATGTTTCCCAGCTTTTCAAGAAATATGCATATTTGCTGTATTTAAGAAGTAGCCCAAACAGCATTCTAACTCAAAAACAGATATTCATCCCAAAATTGATGAACTACAAATTTCCTGGACCTCTTTACTTTCTGAATCCACAAGTGTCCATTGCAAACTTGAAAAAATGAGATAAATATAAAGACAATTTAAGGTCAAGAGAACAAGAATTTTAAAGGAAAAGCAAGTTGAAGCAAGAAGCTTTCAGTTCTGTTTTTTTGGGAAAGTGTAAATGGGGAAGTCTCAGGTATCTGCATTTCAGTGCTGATAAGGTTAAGCACCTGCCTTATTTCAATTTTATTTCTATGAATGGAGCTGAAAGTTTTACTGTGTAGGGCACAAGAAGTTCTAGCCTCTGCTTGTTCCCTTAATAACAACGTTTTTTGCCAGGAATATTGTATTCCAGTAAAGCAATAAAGTGTTAAGAACATGAAATTAGATTTGTGAATACTTCCTTTGTGGCAAAAACAGAGTGTCTGGAAAAAGTTCTGGTAACAGATAATTTTACATTGTTCTCAAAATTAAAGCTGTTTTTCTCATATTGTCAGGGGTACATAGCAGAATGACTTACATCATGGACAGTGTTTAATGTTATACATTGTAATGAACGGAAGGACAACTAGAGCCCCAAAGAAAAGTTGTGGTGCCAACTGGGCCACCCATTTAATGCTAATGTTAAAAAAAAAAACAGAAACAAGAAATTGGTTTTGCAACAGAAAACAGGCTTCTAATATGCCTCCTTATACATGTAGACTCTGTGAAAAAAGGGGCTCGTCTTTGAGATGGGAACATCTCACTGGGAATGTCTCGGCTTTATAATCAGTCCAAATGGGCAGGGCCTTTGGGATGCTGTGGGCAGAGTTCAGTTGCCCGAAAGGGGCATTTTCTTGACACTGCAGAAATAAAAAAAGATGACCCAGTTAGCGACTGCGCCCCCTCTCCCACCAGGGTGGTATTACATAGTGATCTTCAGACACCCATCCATGACAACATCTTGTGTACATAAACATTTTCACTAGCATAAATTCAAAACTTTTCTTATTGTTCCAATGATTAGTATGGCTACTGCTTCTCCAGTTAAAGAGTCAGAGATCATTTTCCTTGGGTCTGCTTGGGCTTCCTAGAGCTGCTTTGATTTTCCACCACATTCCCAATGTGTATCTCATAGGATAACTGGAAACTAATAATTGGCTTGGTATGAGCAATTCTGGTTGAGCAAGTGTGTGTGAGATTGATCTTTATGTTACACTGCCCTCACATCTGTGGTTCATTCTGCCCTGTGTTTCATGCTGACAGGATAAGCTCTCAACTCTCAAAAAAGATGGCTAATTGAAGAAAAGTAAAAAGAGGGAGGATGAGCAGTGTAAGGTACACATTTCATAGATGCCATTTATTATCTAACGACCATTTAATTTCTGAGATCATAAATTAGTGAGTGTGAAGCAAGTAAGGTTATATGTTACAACAGCACTAACATAAAAAGGAATTCAAAACAATGATAGAGCTGCAAATTCTCCTCATGGGGAGAAGTAGATTAAGAAAAAAACATCTTTCAAGGGGATATCATTTAAAAAAGAGAAGAATTTACTAAATAGGAAGGAGACATCAGAGAGATAAACAAAAGCATGAGAGGAAGGGTGATGTAGGGAGATACCATACAGGAAAATCTACAAAAAAGTGAAGGGGGTGCTAAATAAATAACTGAACACACTGGGGAGTTAATGAAAGAAAATGGTTGTCAGGGGGGAAAAAAGTTCATCAAGCAAGAAACAGGATAATGAAGGCAGGCCTCATGGAAATTGAGGGCAGAGAAGCCTCCATCAAAGTAATTAGGAATAGAAAAGGTTTTATTTTCCTCATTTTTAAAATCTCTCTTTGTTTATTGTTAGGCTCTACACTGATGCAGCTCTCACTCATTTATTGGGTACTTTCAGCAAAGGGAATTTCGGAGGTGAGACTTGAAGACATTTTGGAAGCACTGCAATGTGTTGGGGTTTGGAATTTTATTCTCAGCTGGGCTATCTTCTATATCTTCTGCATCTCAGGTACATTATGTACAGTGGTGTGAAAAACTATTTGCCCCCTTCCTGATTTCTTATTCTTTTGCATGTTTGTCACACAAAATGTTTCTGATCATCAAACACATGTAACCATTAGTCAAATATAACACAAGTAAACACAAAATGCAGGTTTTAAATGATGGTTTTTATTATTTAGGGAGAAAAAAAATCCAAGGGGGCAAATAGTTTTTCACACCACTGTATGTTAAAACGACTATTGTTTCCAAATGTCTTTAGGGTGAATTGGTGTGTGTAGGGAGGGGTGTGTGTGTCAGTGTGTGTGTCTGTGGCTGTGCTCAAGTGTGATCTTCATTGGGCTGGTTTCCTGGCTTGCACTCATTGTCACGGTTAGCCAGCAACTTCCATGAGCTTGAATTGTGTTTTGTGAATTAGAATGTGGATGAGTGAATGGTAGGTATGTATAAATAAGGCAGTCATTAGAATTGGGAGTAGAGGCATAGAAGAAGTCCTGCTGAGGACTAAGACACATCTGTTTTGTTTCTTTTGGTCTGCACCACAGAAACGTTATTGTGGGTAACAGATAAATTAACATTTATATCCCTGACACCCTCTGGGACACAATGAATGCCAGTGCTGCTTGGGTCTGTGGGGGTTCTCTGGTGATGGCTACTAGGTCGTGCTCATGTTTATTATTTTATGTGGTATTTTGTTTAATATAAACAGTGCTCTACAGTAGTGAGTTTCTTCTCTTGATTTATGTGTGTTTATGTGTGGTTTTTTTGAAAGAGTTTTAGCTGACATGAACAGTATGTGACAGTTTTAATACTGAGATTGAATACATTTAAAAATAAAATAAAGGCAAGTGGGAGACCCAATATCCATTCATATATTTATAATACATTGATCATGTGTATTAAAATTACATTCAGAAACTGCCAAATTGGTTGCTATTTATCCTTTGTTGTTTTTCCAGAAGTGCTTGAGGAAACTGTGATCAAAGACCTAGAGTAAGTAAGTGTTTTAAAAACAGACAGTGGTAAGTCCTCTCACTAATTAGAGATGACAAAGAACTCTGTACAAAGGCCTTTTGGATGGAGATGTGACTGGGGGTGGCTTTGTAGCCTCAAAATGCCCTCAAAACCAATGCCTGTTAAACAACTTCATATATGGAAAACGTTCAGCATAGACATTTATAAAAAAAAGACTAAGACCCTTTGAAACTGTGAATTTGATTATATCTAAAAGTCAGATCTTCTTTCCTTTTATCATTTTCATGGGGGAATTTTTCAGTATAGAATGGAAATTAATCAAAGCTGCATTAAAAATGCAATTACCATAAAATCATTCATAGATTTCTGAAGCTATAGACAATGTTACCTGACAATGCCATTGAATCAGCATCATTTAGTTCCAACAGAAGCAATTATTGCAGATGTGGAGCCGACCCGGACACAGACAGGCGGACATGTTGTTAAAATACCACCACACGTTTATTTACAATATTTACAAATATAATAATGGTCACTTAGACCCAATCCAAAGTCCATAAAGTGCACAAACCCCAAAATGACACTCAGTCCTGGCCACAATGCCTCTTGGGCCGCCTCCTCTCTCCTCTCTCCTCTCTCCTCTCTCCTCTCTCCTCTCTCCTCTCTCCTCTCTCCTCTCTCGCTTCATCCTTCCTCCTCCCGACTCCAGGCCTGAATGAATGGAGACGGCCCCTTTTAAACAGTTCCCGGATGAGCCCCAGGTGTTCCCGGCATTCCTCCTCTGGCCACGCCCCAGCGTGGCGGAAGTGCCGGCTGTCCTCCCGGCAGCTCTCCGGGTGCCGTCCTAAATCTTCCCCCCAGCACTTCCTGGTGTGGCGGAAGTGCTGGGGTAACAGGTCCCCAAGGCATTGGGGCGCCTCCTAGCGGTGACCACGGGCCCCTACAGGGTGGAGCTTCCATGCCCTGTACCCGTGGCCCCCAGAGCAACCAGGAAGGCAGCCCCCACGTGATCCAGGGTGGGCTCTGACCCTCTTCCGGTCCCTCACGGCGTCCCGGCCGGGTCGTTGCCCCTGGCATCCCTGACACAGACTAAAAGAAAAGGTGGATGTTCTGACTATTGATAGAGTGTCATGAACAGGCCAAGAAAGATTGTTTCAGAAAGTAGAAGTGGCAAAGCAGTGCATACGATAAAAACAGCAAATTGGAGAACCTCAAGAATTTACAAGGCAAACATTGATTACAAGTAATCAATAGCAGAGTTTTTGAAATTTCACTGTCTAACTCGCTTAATCCAGGCCAGGGTCGCGGCGGGCTACTAGAGCTTATCCCAGCTAGCATAGGGTGCAAGGCAGGAACAAATCTTGGGCAGGGCACAAGCGTATTGCAGGGCAACCGTGCACACACACACACACACATACCAAATACACACTAGGGTCAATTTGGCGTCACCAATTTACCTAAGTTGCATGGTTTTGGACAGTGGGAGGAAACCGGAGCACCCAGAGGAAACCCACGCAAGTACAGGGAGAATGAGTAAACTCCATGCAGTGAGGATCCCCACACCTTACTGAGAGGCAGCAGTGCTACCATGCCGCTCCATTTTTGGTATATAGTAACTCAATATCATACAGCAAGCCAGTCAAGCTAGCTAAGGTACATTCAGTTTGCTATAAGTTAGAATTCTGGTGGCAGCATTTTGAACAGGTAATTTGTTTATATTACAAGGGGAAAAATGTACTAATCTTATTAGGAGATAATACTCAATGTAAATAAGAAGGGGTTGGATTTTATAATGAGTGGTAATCTATGGCATAGTCTACTTATCTTACAAATCCCAGGGTTGCCAGATAAACTCCAATGCCAAGTTCACTTACTGACTTTCTTTGTAAACATAAATACAGTAAAATTGAACATACTGATGAACATATATTATTGGGGAGTTACCACTGTGTCTATAAGCTCAGCAGATTGCAGTATGTTTGGAGGGTACGAACTGCTGGGGTTTACCACTGACCTTCATTGTCATGTGGAGAGTGGCTTGTTCTGTGAACCTTGTAATAATGATGTGCTTAAGTCAGGAGGAGAATGGAAGCAAACTTGCAGGTGAAGAAAGAAATACTTTTTTGTATTTTGAAAAATGAAGGTTACACCAGTTGGAAAAGACAAAACCTGTATTTAGGCAGGCCCCAGTTTAAAATCTAAGCATTCATCCATTCATCACTAAACTTGCTTAAATCTTTTTAAGGCCACGGAAATACCAGTCCATCATAAGGCACATTCATGCAAACATAGCCATAGTCAGTCATGTAGGGCAAACTCAGAGTTGGTAATTTACCTAACCTGCACATCTCTGGGATGTGGAGGAATCGCATGAGTATCTAAAGATACAACAAGCATGGACAAAGGGAGAACATTCGTTATTCACAAAAGGATTGTTCAGACCGGGATCCCAATCTTTGTTGCTGGAGCCATTAAGTACAGTAATAGCACTAAATAAACACTGTACCACCATGCCACCCTACCAAGTGGAATGTCAGGCTTTTATTTTCCTTTTCTGTAATTGTAAATGCCTTTCAAGAGAGAAATCCCAGAATGACTACTCTTTCAAGAAAGTAGCTTACTTTTATTCTCTAGAACTAAAAACTACGGTAGTGCAAATGTAGACTAGATCATTAAAGAGTTGTTTTCACAATAAAGTATTTTTATCTTTCATACATTCGCCAAGTTTTGGAACTGATGTCAAACAAAAAGTGTCAAAGCCAACAGCTGTTTAATCTTCATTAACCATTTTAAGAAATGTCTTCTGTGATTCTTGTACAAGGTGATCCTTTTAACTACACCACTTTTTTTACTTACTCTTAAACAGCTTCAGCCTTTCCTTTTGTGACAATGATGGCTTTGCTGCCTCTGACTATGATTATTTTATTTTGGAACTCAAATCATTAAGCTCCACAAATACAACCCGCAATTGGTTACTTATCCCATTAATAGCAGAGATAAAGATTTTAGCAAAATCATTTCAACACAAATTGACATTTTCTTGGAAACAGTCATATCTCTAGAGATATTTGCCAGATTATTCTGGGAAACACTTAAGCATATTTTAGGAGACAAATCATTTCATATGTTTCGCATAAAAATAAATTATGAACTAGGAGGGCGTCACCATTTATTACTGAAACTTCTAAATGTGATTAAGAATATACAAGATGACCCAGTTCTGTGTTTTTACAAAACAGGCTGTCATTACAATTAGATCTTTTTGATCATATTTTGTATATGTTTCGCCAGTCCCATTATGAATACAGAAAAAAAGACGAATAAAATATTGTATCAACAAATACTTAAGCATGAATGAAGTTCAGAATGCAATTTTAGAGATTAACAAATGCAGTTTGAACTTAAATGAGTGAACACTAAGGAATAAGTAATACATGTTATTTAAAGAATAACAGTTTATTCAAATCAGTGTGCAGTAACAGGGGTTTCTTGCTAATGATGCACTATGTACACTAGAGATGGATAAAACATTGAGGTTCTAAAAAAAGCCAGAGTGGTATAAACTCTTTACAAAGTAGAAAATTTGCAGGCCCAGATGGCTATCCTGCATGTTCATGCTAGCTATGTTTAAAGAAGATAGAGAAGACAACATATGACCAAAAACACAATTTTTTCAAAACTTTGATGATTGTGTAGTACATTATATTCTCCTGCAGCATTGGAGTTTCCAGTTGCCTTGCTCTCACTGGACAGAGAAAAAGCTTTTTGATAGATCTGAATGGAAATATCTGTTCACTGTATTTTGTAAAATGTAGTTCTATTCCATTATATGTGAACAGTATAGGTGCCGAGGTGGATGGACATGCATCATGGCTGGTTGATGGTGCCTTTCCTGCACTGGAGGCCATCAACAGGAGTAGATTGTCTATATCTAACTATTTCTCCCCAAGTACAATAGATAGCATTGCTCCTTGTGGACGAAGACTTCTGACAAGACAGCAGGTGGAATTATAAAGCAGCTTTATTTTGCAGTGTCACAGTGAGAAAAGTTTCAGAAAAGCAGACAATCAATATACATGACAGCGTCACGGCTCTTCTGAACCCCGTCTGTTGGGTGGGGTAAAGTTTTTATACCCCTAGAATGCGTGATTTAATATCATTATGAAATGCAACAGACAACACGTTTATTATACACAATCCTTGAGCCCCTTCAACGCCAAGTTGTGCAACTTGATTTCTTGGCCCCGTTTGTTATGGCGTTCAGATGTAAGCTAAGGGAAAACGTGATAAGGCAGACTCATGTGTGGAATGTTTAGACCTTGAGTCCTTTGGACAAATATTTTTCTGTTTTGCTCAGCAAAGCATGCTTTTACATCAGACATGAATTAGTACAAGGGAACGAAGAGAACATTCATTTTCCACATCCTCTGGCATAGACCCAGTATGGACACCCATAGAGGTCCATGGGATTTGTTGTCCTAAGGGACAACCCTGTCAGGGTTCTTGAGTGCTGCCAGAGGGCAATGCAGGGAGAAGAACTCTCTGTTTAGTGGGGCTTCCACATCACCCTGGAAGTCCTTTCAAAATTCAGACTTATGGCACTGGAAGTACTGATACAACATGAAGGAAGCTGCTTGACCTCATCCAGGTGAGTCAGAGTCAGGAGGCAGAAGGCAACACTCACTTGGAAGAACAGAAGGAAAGAAAAGAGCTGTAAATGACTGTATCTGTGGTTGTAAAAGTGGATCTTGATCATTTGTGAAGGTACTGTGTTTAATAAACAAAAACCTTTATTTGACCCACAACTGTATTGGTCTCTTGAACCCCTGGATGTCTTCATCTGGAAATGAGAAAATATTCAGTGGAATAAAAGAGAAAATGTAAACAAGAAGTGTCTGCTTATGTTGGTGAAATGTACTTTATACTACTGATCCATTCTCATTCTGTAGGATTTATGGGTTCAGAATCTTGCATGTGAGATTTAATTGGATCACATTAATTTGATTGTCCCAGAAAAGTTCACATGCCTAATTGTTACAATTACAAAAAACTTAAAGGTCTATATTAAAACTACATTTTTGCAGTCTTTGTCCAGGATTTACCAGATATAATGCCAAATAAACTGCAGAATGTGGTTCTGCTTACAGTGTGAACTCAAAGCCACACTGAATATCCACAACATCAATAAAAACCAATCAAGGCAGAATAAATAATTTTACACTTGACGTGTATTAAAGAAACATTCCGCCTAATCCACAATCAGGCTCTGGCAATTAGAAACACAATAAAACTCAATAAAGATGAATGCAGCAATTAGCTGAGTTATTGTCAGTGCCCCAGCTGTTATCTTGTCAAGATGCAAAGGAGTATGCAGGAGTATGAAAGGTGGAAGGTTACGAAGAGCTGAAATTCAGAAATATCAGGAATGAGCAAGTCAGCAACTGTGGTGTTCAGGTGGTGGGGTTTCAGATGCTAGTGTGTGGTAACACTTTTTGTCATTTTATATAATAGGAGCTTAGGATTTTGCTTTTTATTTTTTTTTCTTTGTTAATATTTAGGTTATGGTATTATTTACTAATAAGCATACAAATGAATAACACTAAAAACAGTGCTGCCTTTTAGAATTCAATGTCATTTGCACCCTTACCCACTGCGCTGATCATTATTTATTAGTATTTTTACAGTATGCAATTAAAAGAGCAAATGCCACTGGCAATAATTGAATTAAAAGCATGTAGTTTAATAAAACAGAATTAGGCATTTAAAGCTATGTCAAAAAATACATTCCTGGAGATGTAAGTCTCGCATTACAGCACTTTTCTGAATGTAAAATGAGACAAGAAAAATCAGTCACTTAATTTAACCATGAGATTAAAGGCAAAAATGACACACTTATTGTGAAACTGGATGTGATGAAAGCCTGCAGGCACCGTGGAGCCCTAGGCCTGAACTTGAAAACCCCTTTGCTGTGTAAGCCCATTTCATTAGGAGGAATCCCCCAGGATCATTAAGCATTTTGTGTTCAGATACTTTGTTAAATTAGAACATTGGCAAATCTAGATGAGAACCCCAGCCCAACAAAGCTTGTCAGTCCTATCCACTTAATTCTTCCAAAATAACATCAAGTCAAGTTTTAAAGATCCCAAAAGTCCTGCTGTATACCACACTACTTATTCCATGTATCGATGCTTCTCTAACTGCTTAATGTTTGTGCAAAGTTTACCCTTAGCAAATTTCAAACACTTCCCCTGTGTACTTGATGAACTCATTTTAAAGCAATGGTCTTGATCTACTGTCCTAATTTTAAACACTGAAATTATTTCTTCTCTTGATCTACTTTTCCTTAAACTGAACAGGCTCGGATCTTTTAATCTTTTCTCAGAGTGTAACTCAGAACTCATTTCCTGCAGTCCTGGAATCTACCCAGTTACTCTTCTCTGGATGTTTTTAAGTGCTGCCATGTGTTTTCTGTAGCCTGGACACCAAAACTGCACACAGTACTCCAGATGAGGCCTCACCAGGACTTATAAAGCCTGAGTGTAACCTCCTTGGACTCCACACATCCTGCTATATAACTTAACATTCTGTTAGTCTTTTAAATGGTTTCTGAACACTGTCTGTAAGCTTACAGTGTCCAAGTCCCTCTGTAATGATTCAACAGATTCCAGATTATCTATCAATCCAGCAATCTTGGTATCACTATCCAAATCATTTATATATATATATATATCAAAACTACACCTAGCACTGACCCCTGAGGGACACCACTCTTAACATCACCCAATTCTGAAAAAATTCCTTGCACCATAACCCTCTGCTTCCTGTTTTTAGGCAATTCTGCACCCATCTACACAGCACACCCTTCTTTTCTTCTTTTAGTCTGACGCACAACCTCTCATGTGCTACCTAATCAAATACTTTCTGAAAGTCAAGATAAAAAATATCACATGCTCCACTTTGATCACATCCTGTTGTTGCTTCCTCATAGAATTCTAGCATGTTAGTAAAATATGACCTCCCTCTTCTGAGCCCATGCTGACCACTCAGTAAAACTTGTGTTCTTGACTTTTGTTGCTCAATCTTTTCCTTAATAATTCCTTTCATTAATGCACACTTCTCTTACTGGTCTATGGTTACTTGGATCTGCACAATCACCCTTTTTATATAACAAGACAATATTTGCCATTTTCTAGTCCTTCAAATTTCCCCAATGGGCAGTGACTTCCTCAAAATATGCATCAAGACTTTATATGTATTCACTAATATCCCTAAGCACTAGAGGATTAAAATTATCAGTCCTGGTGATTTGTTTGATTTAAGCCTATTTACAGTTTTTCTTGATGTCTTACACACTACTACCAAACTTACTAACTAAAAATCCCAAACCATACCGCCATCTGCCAAAATACAAGCTCATTTCTTCAAACTATAAATGCTGTTCCCCTATTTTGACACATGATTCAGTTTCATATTGCTTTTTGTGCAAAACTCTACGCATAGATCCCTTCATGTATCATTGGCTTCACTATGTGCTCACTTAGAAAGCACTGGCTTCAATATCATTAACTAAAGTCTGCACAGCTGGAACAATGGATCAATCACCAGAAAGAGGGAAGAGGAAGTGGAAGAAGACACAGGAGGAGAGGTTGCAGAGGGAGTGGAAGAATAAGAGCAAGAGCAAGGAGACAAATGGTGTCAAATGACATTCGTGGCATACTTGTTGACCATATCCTCATGCATGGGATGTTGATGGCAAAAGCTATTCATATAGTACAATCAGACTTGAACTGCTTCACAGTAGCTTCTATAATATGAACCTTCAGAGAGGAAAATAGGTGGTCACTTACATACTGCTCTCTTCTGTGTCTTTGGATTACTGTACACTGTTACATGTAGGCTACTGTAGCTGTTTGCTCTGTTGGACTGTATGCTGTCCAAAATGCATTGAATTACTGCTCCATTTAAAATAGTTACTGTATGTTCCTATTGTTAAATGTATGGATTTACATTTAGTACTTGTAGTACTTTGTTTTCCAGAACTGAGAGTCAACCACCTGGTGGAGGCAGAAGAACCCCATTTTCTGAAGAGCAAGAGAGGGTGATGCTCAATATGGTTACAGCCAACAACATGATTTGCTTGTGGGTGATACAACAGAGAGTTATTAAGGATGAAGAAATCTTCTGATGGATTGATGCAGTAAGCATTTCTACAATTGACTGCATTCTGCAAAAGAACAGGCTGATGATGAAACAGGCCTATTGCTTTCCGCAGGTATGATTTTTTGTGAAGTATTTGAATGTAGGTACATTATGTGTTACTGTACTCTACAGCACTATATTGTGTAGAATAAACTGTATTTATGGCCTCATCTTTTGTGAATGTCCCTTGCCAGTGCTGGGGGAATGTCACAGTGTGTGCCACTATGAGCCACCAAGGTGTCCTACACTGACATGCCATCTTTGGTCCATTTGACACCATTCTTCTACTGGCTTTCCTTTCCAAGATCATGTATACTACCTCAACCAGAAAGAGACAGCATAACCAGAGCTGCCATGCTTCATTGTAATTTGGGACAATGTCAGTTTTCACTAGGCTGCTCTGGTTCATGAAAAACCCCAGATTCAGCAACAGCTTTCTGCCTGTATATTCTCCTTTCTTAAACCCTATACAGGAGTTTTTTTCAGCATGGCGATGGAAGTTCACCTACTCCAGGCCATATAGGAAGCTTATTTGAACATCACAATTGAGGCTTGTCAAGGATGGATAAGGTTTTTTTTTTTCCCCTGCTGCCTGGCCAGGGCTCATATTGCATGTGATGTTGATGAAGTTCTCTGGCCTGACCCTGACCAGAGAAGGGATGCTGCGGCTGAAAAGAATTTTCTTTATGTATTGTGTTGTACATTACAAGATAAACTTAAAAAAGAAAATTACATTTGTTGTTTATATAGTGTTCATAATGAAAAGAGGCAGTGCTTTTGGTGGACATAAGTAACATTACTCATTGCAGTAACTGGTTTATCCAGTAGTGTTTTGAATTGAGGGCGGCATGCTGGCGCAGTGGTAGCGCTGCTGCCTCGCAGTTAAGAGACCTGGGATCGCTTCCTGGGTCCTCCCTGCATGGAGTTTGCATGTTCTCCCCATGTTTGCGTGGGTTTCCTCTGGGTACTCCGGTTTCCTCCCACAGTCCAAAGACATGCAGGTTAGGTGGATTGGAGATCCTAAATTGTCCCTAGTGTGTGTGTGTGTGTGCCCTGCGGTGGACTGGTGCCCTGCCTGGGGTTTGTTTCCTGCCTTGCGCCCTGTGTTGGCTGGGATTGGTTCCGGCAGACCCCCGTGACCCTATAGTTAGGATATAGCGGGATGGATGTTTTGAATAGATCTCAGCATAGTAAAAGGCCATGTTGTAGTATATGTGTTTGGGAGGGCTTTTGTGTGATGTCTGAAGGCAAAGTTTGTTTTTAGTATAAGTTTACATGGTTTTGAGTAGAGAGTTTGGTTTTGACCTGGACGTTTGAAATCTAGGGAGTTGAGTGTACAGTTATGAAATTGTGTTTAGAGTTTTTGGGAAATGGAGGTTATTTTCAAGAAATGTGGCTAAGCAATTGAGAAAAACTGTACTCTGATGAGTACTTCTTCCTCTACAATTTCCAAATCACTCAGAACCTCCTTTGCAGCCCCTTTCACCACTGGAAGGTTCTCCACTTCCTCACTTCTGAAGACCTGAGAAAAATGCAAGTTTAGGACATCTGCTATTTTTCTGTCTGCATATTTTAATTCCCCTTTACTATTCCTGATACACTTCACCTCCTCCTTAATTGTTCTTTTACTACCAAAATATTGAAAGAATTTCTTTGGGTCATATTTCACCTTGTCTGCGATATTCTACTCCAACTACCTTTTAGCTTTCCTAGTATATTTCTTAATTATTACCCTCATGTTCTCATACGCCCTACAATTCACATTTGATTTCACAGTGTTAATGCTTTATACAGCTGTTTCTTCATTTGCAGCTTCTTTTTCGGCTCCTTATTTACCCACTTCTGAGTTTCCTTTTTAATTTCAAATTTTAGAATGTACCTGTACTTTTTCCACAGCTCCTGACTATCTCCACCTTTAAACGCTTATCCCAGCCCATCTCCCTTACAGTTTGCCACATCCGTTCAAAATTTCCCTACCAAAGTTAAACTTAACAGTTGTAGTCTTTGCATCTGCACACTTCCAAAATGAGAATTGTATTATATTATAGTCACCTGACCCTAGTGGTTCAATCACCTATACACTTACAATTATACCCTGATTATTACAAAATGTTACATCTAGACAGATTTCTCCTGTGTTGGTGCTTTAAGATAATGTGTTAAAAAAGTGACTGATTACGTCTAACAATTCCTGCTTTTGTACACTGCTATTTGCAAGGCTAAGCCAGTCAATAATCAGATATTTAAAGTCCCCCATGACTATAATATCCCCCTGTAAACTTGCCTTTTTAATATTAAAAATCTTCACATTGTAAATCTACCTTGGTGGGTCTATAGCACACTCCTAAAATAAGGCCTCTTTCTCTAATGCTTTACAGATAAATTCAGACATCCTAACTAAGATGTGGCTCATAAATAGATAGATAGATAGATAGATAGATAGATAGATAGATAGATAGATAGATAGATAGATAGATAGATA
>JANRMT010062814.1:119914255-119970745 GCA_026402145.1 Polypterus bichir lapradei | reverse complement strand
ATAGATAGATAGATAGATAGATAGATAGATAGATAGATAGATAGATAAATATGAAAGGCACTATTAGATAGAAACAAATGAAAACTTCTGACTTGGCTGTCACAGTCAACACAGTAAGGCATTATGCAGGCATATTGCTGCTGGTATAAAGGAGCCCCCATAGCATTTCTGGATACACTTATGTTGAATAGTCCTCAATATTAGTGTGTCAGAGAGAGGATCTGCAGAATTGTTCATAATGCCACTCAGTTTTGTTTGAATTGTCTCTAGGGGGTCATAGAGTATGTCCTATAATTGAGCCTGCCCTTTTAATTAGCTTGCTAATTTGGTGGAACTCTCTTGAAGTGATGTTATCAGCCCGACACCACTGGACATCACAGAGGCGTTGAAGATATATAGTATGTCACTTCCCACATTAAAGGAATGCAGTCTCATGATAAAAAAGAGCCTGCTCTCTCCTTTCTTATATAATCCCTCTCTGTTCTGAGACCAATCCGACCTGTTATAAATGTCAATCCCCAACTACTTTAGGAGTGGACCACCACTACATTCATTCCCTGAATAGTGAACAGACATAGAGGCCCTTTGGTACGCCGAAAGTCAATAACCGGTTGTTTAGTTTTGCTGATGTTAAGATGCAGACAATTCTGTTTGCATCAAGAAACAAACTTCTAGACCTGACTCCTGTACTCTGTCTTATTCCCTTTATCAATACACCCCATAAGTGAGAAATCATCTGAGAATTTCTGCACGTGTCATGACTTGGTGTTACCATATAGTTATAGTCTAAGGTTTACAGAGTGAAGAGAAAAGGACACAGGACTATTCCTTGTGGTGCTCCAGTGTTGCTCACATCCGTATCAGAAACAGTGTCCTTGAATCTCACACAGATAGTCGATTATCTGGGACACCATAGGCTCATCCATTTGGATATCTCTGAGTTTACTCCGTAACAGGAACAACTCCATGTTACTGAAGATACTGGAGAAATCAAAAAATATAATCCTCACCGTGCTGCCAGCATTGTCCAGGTGAGAAGTAAGCCTTGTGGAGTAGATAGATAATGGCATCCTCCATTCCAGTCTTTGTCTGATAGCAAAACTGCAAAGGGTCCAGGTAGACTACCACCTATAGTCCAAGACCAGTCTCTCAAAGGTCTTCATGATGTGAGACGTAAGTGCCACTGGTCTATTAGATGAAGAGGTGCCTGCCTTCTTTGAAAGAGGAACAATGCAGGATGTTTTCCACAACAGTGGCAATTTCTGAAACCTTAGGGATAGGTGGAAAAGGTGACAGAGGACACCACAAAGCTTGTCAGCGCAGGTCTTTAGAACTCAAGGACCAGTTCCATTAGGTACTACTGCTTTTCCTGTGTTTCTTTAGTTGTCTCCTTACTTTGTCTTCAGTTATGGACAGTCCACATTGATGGTTAGAGGTGGACTCATCACTGGCCATTCCAGTTGACGTGATAGGAGTTGTTGATGTAGTAGGGATGGTGTGGGGAGACTGGTCATTTGAAGATGGTGACAGTGGGAGGGAAAATCTATTAAAATTTGGTTCAGGGTGTTAGCTTTGCCCACATCCCTTTCTAGAGCCCTGGATTGCTTGAGTGAGTTCAGTGATTATGCCCAGTCCATTCCAAACATCTTTCATGTTATTCTGAGTAAGTCTGCTTTCTATTTTAGCTTTTTAAGCATCTTTTCCTTCACTCAGCTTTTTCTTTTTTATTAATTCTTTTATTATTAGGTACTGAAGAGCATAAAAATGGTCATTTTACAGTAGTTTTATTATATTATTAATAATACTATACTGTATTTATCTATGTGTTGATTTTTCTAAGTCCAATTTTAGAGAGAAAGTGGGAGCCTAACAAGTACAGTAAATGAACTGGGAGTTGAACTCGGTCTCATGGGGCTGGTAGTAAGGTGGCAGCATTTAACCACTGCACACAATCCAAAAAACAATTTACTAATAGTAATATTTTATATTGTAATATAAAAGTAATATATTAGATTTTCATTTGGTATTTGCATTTGAAATTTGTGAATCATTTTTACTTTTGTAGTTTGTTCACAGAGGAAACAGTTCTTCCCAGAATATTTTGCATTCTAATACAACATTATGCACAAACTTAGATCTACTGACATACTTGGTAAGTAGAATAGGATTAACTTTTTCATTTATTTTTGAATTAGTGTATTTACATGGCCTTTGGCATAGGTATTTATGACACTCACACAGTCTTTTCATTTTTGCAATAGACAAGATGTCTGTAGGTTTTATCAGTGACATTTTGACAAAACATGCAGTAAGGTCAAATTCACCAGGAAGCAGACAAAGAACCTTATAAATTTTAAGTTGTCAACTTACTTTTTCTCCAGGATAATAGAAAAAACTCACATGCTGGCCCCTCACATTAGACCATATGTTTAACGTTCAAAGTGCACAGGGTTTGGGGGGGAGGGAGGAATAGAAGATGTGGTGTCTCTCACTAGTTTCTCTGTTCTCCGATTTCTCTAACAAGAGTCATTTGAAAACAGCAGCTTGTCACTTCTAATATGTATAACAATTCACAGGAGCAAGCTTTAAGGTGCCTATATATTATGAATTGTTACTACGAACACCAGCATACTGGAGGCTGCAGCAGCCCTGTAAAACTGACAGAAGAAGAAATGTGGGTCACTGAATAAAGCCTCTTTTCAGTTTTATGTTTTTCTTTTGTGAGTAAAAACAAGAGTTGTAAATGCCTCTGTCCAAGCCTCTGAGGCGACAGCGAGGAATTTGCCACTTTACACCCCAGTTTTCTTAAGTCTACTCTGTGAATCAAATGCCTTTGATGATTACACATCTCACACTGTGCTGTGACAAGTTTGCACAGGGCAGGAGCACACACCCTTCCTTTCCCAGAATGTAGACAGGATTTGGCTTGGCAATGGCTGCCACTCGCACCCACCTGTGAAAACAGATTGCCTTACTAATAAATACAGTTAAAAATGAACAAGGCCCACCAAAATCGGCTGGCATGAAGCCTAGGAGAAATGCTTCTTTACCTTGGAGAGAGTTGTCTCATGCAAATGGTAGGAATTCTTACTTTGAACTACTCAGATGCTCCAGACCATAAGGTAAATGGGTATGCATTTCTTTTTTTACAGCAACACACAATGTTTTGGAAACAGGAAAAGGTCACCTTAGCCTTCAGCTCTATTAACATCAAGTGCATGCGCCACCCTGCTGCTTTCTTTCCATTTGCTCACAGTTCCATTAATACTTGAGCTCCTCTGTTCATCGCTAAAACTCTTTTTTTGTATTTGCTTTCAGCCTGATTTATAAAGTAGCAAAGTAATTAAGTCCATTAAAGAACATTAGTTGCTTGTACTACAATTGATGTAAATGTCCTAACAAGTTTTCAAAAACTCTATAAACTACAGACATGGAGAATTAATCATCCATCAGTTGAGGGTGTAACATGAACCATGCCCTGTCAGCATAGTGCTTAACCTTCATTATTATACTCATCTCTTGGTCCCTTCCTAACTCTGGCTCTGAGCTGGAAGCTCAAATGACTCATTAGTATAAATGTGGGAAAGCCAAATGAATCTGTGTTAGTGTTCAGCTCATGAATAAGTAGGAAATAATGCTTTATTTTATATATTACCTAGTAAGGGACTTGATAACTCAGCTAACTCTATCCAAACTTAACAAATTTCCTATCTTGTCTGTACTTTATTACAGCCTTTTATCCATCCATCCATCCATTATCCAACCTGCTATATTGTAACACAGGGTCTGCTGGAGCCAATCCCAGCCAACACAGGACGCAAGACAGGGAACAAACCCCGAGCAGGGTGCCAGCCCACCGCAGGACACGCACACACACACACACCAAGCACACATCCATCCATCCATCCATTAACCAACCCGCTCTAACCTAACTACAGGGTCACAGGGGTCTGCTGGAGCCAATCCAAGCCAGCACAGGGCGCAAGGCAGTGAACAAACCCTGGACACACATCCACACACCAAGCACACATTAGGGACAATTTAGTACCCCCGATGCACCTAACCTGCATCTCTTTGGACTGTGGGAGGAAACTGGAGCACCCGGAGGAAACCCACGCAGACACGGGGAGAACACAGGGAGGACCCGGGAAGCGAACCCAGGTCTCCTAACTGTGATGCAGCAGCGCTATCCACTGTGCAACCGTGCCGCCCCTACAGCCTTTTACTTAAACTGAATCTTGGTTTACACAATATAAAGAAAGTATGACGTCTTGAGCTCTGATAGCACCTTAACGTTCAAATTTGAAGGTGTAGCTCTTCCTGCAGAAAGACACTACTGTATATACATTCTGAGACAAAAATAGTTTGGAGAACATAGTATTTGAAAAATAAATTTTTACTTGGTTAATTAATTATTGATAATTAATTAAATAATTTATCAAGGCTCCTACTTTATTTACCTTAAAGTTCTCTATTGTAGTGGGGGGACTCCGGCCTTTAGACTTATACTTATCAGTCATTTTAGGTACACCTTAGGTACATTTTTTAGGTACACCTATTCAACTGCTTGTTAACGTAAATATCTAATCAGCCAATCATATGGCAAAAACTCAATACATTTAGGCCAGTGGACATTGTCAAGATGACCTGTTGAAACTCGAACCAAGCATCAGAATGGGGAACAAATTTTATTTTAATGACCTTGAACGTGGCATGGTTGTTGGTGCCAGACGGACTGGTCTGAGTATTTCAGAAACTGCTGATCTACTGGGATTTTCACTCACAACCATCTTCATCTCTAGAGTTTACAAAGGGTGGTCTGAAAAAGAGAAGGTATCCAGTGAGCATCAGATCTCTACACATAAAAGGTCTTGCTAATGCCACAGGTCAGAGGAGAATGGCCAGAATGGTTCAAGCTGACAGAAAAGCAACAGTAACTCAAATAACCACTTATTACAACCGAGTTATGCAGAAGAGCATCTCTGAATGCACAGCATGTCAAATCTTGAAACAGGTGGGCATAAGCACACCAGGTGCTACTCCTGTCAGCTAATAGCAGGTAACTGAGGTTACAATTCAAAATTGGACAACAGAAGATTGTAAAAACATTGAATTGTCTGATGAGTCTTAATTTGGATGGTAGGGTCAGAATTTGGCATCAACAACATTAAAGCATGGATCCATCGTGCCTTGTTTTAACGGTTCATGCTAGTGGTGGTGGTGTGGGGGATATTTTCTTGGCACACTTTGGGCCCCTTAGTACAAATTGAGCATTGTTTAAATGCCACAGCCTACCTGAATGTCCATCCTTATATGTCCACAGTGTACCTTTCTTCTGATGGCTACTTCCAGCAGGATAACGTGCCATTTCACAAAGCTCAGATTATTTCAGACTGTATCCAGTACCTTGTTGAATCTATGCCATGAAGAAGTATGGCAGTTCTGAAGCAAAAGTGGGTCAAACCTAATCCTATCAAAGTATACCTAAAAAAGTGGCCGGTGAGCGCATATCAAGGTAACTGAGGCACACTTCTTTTAAAGGACTGTTTGTTGGCATTTACAATTCTACACAAATAAATATATACACAATACCAGGTCCTTAAAGATGATGTCCAGTGTTGTTTGGAGTTGTTGCTTTGTTGTTGGTTGGGTTCAAGTGGAGGATTCTTCATGCTGTCAGGGATGCCAGGGGCGACGACCCAGCCGGGATGCCTTGGAGGACCGGAAGAGGGTGTACGCCCACCTTGGACCACATGGGGGCCGCCACCCTGGTTGCTTTGGGGGCCACGGGTAGAGGGCTTGGAAGCCCAACCCTGTAGGGGCCCGTGGTCACCGCCAGGGGGCGCCCCGATGCCTTGGGAACCCTGGATCTCAGCACTTCTGCCATACCAGGAAGTGCTGAGAGGAAGAGAAGCAGGGACAACCGGAGTGCTTCCGGGAGTACAGCCGGCACTTCCGCCACATGGGGGAGTGTCGGCGGGAGATTGCCGGGAAGCACCTGGAGCACTTCCGGGTACGGATAAAAGGAGCCGCCTCCCTTCATTCGGGGCTGGAGCTACAGAAGCTGAAGGAGAGGGAGCCACTGCAACGCGAGAGACAGCGAGGCTGCCAACAAGCACGTCGCCGCCGCAGGAGGGGAGCCAAAATGGCTGCGGACCAGAAGTCCCTCCCCGTGACAGGCACGCGATTGGATGGTGTGTCTTGCGTGCCTGCCGATGACTGGAGAGAGGCGGGACGAAGGAATGTCCATCACGTGCCGGGGGGAGACCCGACTGGGCCAGAGGAAGAGGCCCACAGGAAGTCACCGGTGTCTGGGGCTGACGGACAGGTGAGCTCGGCGTTGGTTAACTTCCTGTCTTTGCCGGCTACTCTGTCGGAGCTGGAGGCGTGCCTTCAGCCTGCGGAGCAGCAGTTGTTACAGGTGCTACATACCCTCCAGGCGGATTTGCGGTTACTGGAGAGAAAGGCGGTTGCGTCAATCGAAGAGCTGCTAACGGCGATAAGACGGCGCGACACTGGATTCTTCAGCCGGAGGAGTACGGCGGGGAAGGTGAGTACAGCCGTCCCCATACACCATAAAGGAGGGTCTGCTGAAATTGGCTGTGATACCAACGATCAGCATCAAGTAGGCAGCCCTCCGACAGTGGATGCGGCGCGGGGGGCTGTGCGCGCGATGAGGGGAGAGACAGCGAGAGAGCTGGCAGGACACGGGCTGTTGAGTGCCCCAGGTCCTGGCGCCCTACGCCCCGAGTCGGCGGCAGTCTTGCGCCACTCTACAGGGACGCAGACGGGAAGGAGTCTCTTTTTGTGCAATAAGGAGACTCAGACCATCATGGCGTCCCACAGTGAAAGGAGGAATCGAGGGGAGAATTGCCGGTTCCTCCGATAGGAATGGACGTGTTGCTGGGTGCACACATCCGATTGCTGGCCGCCCTCTGCAGGAGCAGAGGGAACCCATGAGGTCAGCAGAGAGGAAAGGACTGCAGGCGGTCCCGTCTGTTTCATTGGCAGGAGGGACACTGAACCCACAGAGGGGGTGCCGAACAGGCAAGTGCCGGGGGGCCGGTCGGAGTGAGGAGCGCTGCCAGTGCGCGGCACAGAGGGACACCAGGGAAGGGTGTCCAGGCAGCAGCTCTGCCCCCTTGTTTCTATTCGTTACAGGACCGGACCCTGGACGAGCAGTAGGACCCACTTCGTTGGGAACCTGCCCTCAGGAGACGGGCTGTCTGACAGGAGGACTCTCCGCTGGCGAGGGGGTGCTGCCACGGCTGGCTGAGGCTAGGAGGGTGCGAGTGGCTCCAACCGTAGGGGCACAGAGTCCTTGGAGAGGGTGCCGAAGGAGCGGGCCCCGGGGTGCTGAGTTGGACCCCGGTGGTTCAGGAGTAGGACCCGTTTCGGGGGTAAGCTGCCCTCGTGGGACATGCTGCTCCTCCTGAGTGGTCTTCGCTGGCTGTGGGGCACTGTCAGGGATGCCGGGGCGACGACCCGGCCGGGACGCCTTGGAGGACCGGAAGAGGGCGTGCGCCCACCTTGGACCACGTGGTGGCCGCCACCCTGGTTGCTTTGGGGGCCACGGGTAGAGGGCTTGGAAGCCCAACCCTGTAGGGGCCCGTGGTCACCGCCAGGGTGCGCCCCAATACCTTGGGAACACTGGACCTCAGCACTTCCGCCACACCAGGAAGTGCTGGGGGGAAGAGAAGCAGGGACACCCGGAGTGCTTCCGGGAGTACAGCCGGCACTTCCGCCACACGGGGGAGTGTCGGCGGGAGATTGCCAGGAAGCACCTGGAGCACTTTCGGGTACGGATAAAAGGAGCCGCCCCTCTTCATTCAGGGCTGGAGTCGGGAGAGAAGGAAGGACTGAACTTGCTGGAGGAGGCAAGGAGGCAGCCCAAAGAGAGTAAGGCGTTGTGTGGCCAGGACTGGGGGTTGTGTGTGCACTTGAACTTTGTAAATAACTGTAAATAAACATGTGATGGTGAAAATACAACATGTCTGCCTGTCTGTGCCAGGGTCCTGTTCAAAATGCGTTGGAGTGCACTCTTTCTCATTGCTTCATGATCCTTGTCAGTGCTGTGCCGCTGCTTTCTCAGCTTGCTTTCTGCAGTTAGGCCCTTTTTGTGCCATCTGAAACTTAGGGAAGAACATTGTTCTTTCTGGCAGAAGAGTTTAAATACTGAAGTTCCCTTCTTGAAGTAATGGCTCCTTCTCAGCCTTCAGACTGACTCATTGCTTAGCTTGGCAAACTGGATCTCAGCACTCAGGTTTACAAAGAGAAGAGTTTGTTGGATTTGGATCTTCAATGAAGAACAGCTCATGACTTTTTAGATTTAAGAGAGCAAGTTTCAGAAGATAATTTTGCATATCT
This sequence comes from Polypterus bichir lapradei, assembly GCA_026402145.1. Classification (NCBI taxonomy): domain Eukaryota; kingdom Metazoa; phylum Chordata; class Cladistia; order Polypteriformes; family Polypteridae; genus Polypterus; species Polypterus bichir. The sequence goes on along the minus strand of JANRMT010062814.1, from coordinate 119,962,378 downwards.
CCCCATCCCTGAGAGAGTCTCAGAGAAGGTCTCCCGAGAGAATTTCCAGTACAGCGAGTGTTCAGCAATATCCCACAGAGCTTCTTCAGGATGGTGCAGAGATTTTTAAGGGAAGGTTGAACCTTCTCCTGATTAGATTAAAGTCACTTCCAGTCACAAAATCTGCGTATTCTAATAGGCAAGTTCTTCTGTCATCATAGTTGTCATACATTGAATTACATCTCTTTGTCTTTGCTTGAGCCCACTTTGCAGCTTCTGGCTCAAAAAGTATTCAGAGGGTCCTCTGGAAAGAGGTCAGTTCAGCTCTAATTTACACCTTTGTTATCAAATGAAGTCCTAGCAGATCCTGGTACAAGCTGGTGTTGCATCACTTAGTTTGGAATTCAAATGGGAGAAGGCACAGCATGGATGCCTACATCCCTGTTATATCTGCTTTCTTAACAGACGTGGCATGCCACTAAAGCCTAGCAGAATGGGCAATGCCCATTTTGTCCTACAAGAACATTTAAATGTTCTTCAAATGTCTTTGCTGGGTTTTTACAATATCACTAAGACATACTGTACATGTTAGCTTAATTGGTGGCTACAAACTGGTTTGGGCTGAGAGGCTGTGTGGTTGTAACTAAGTGTGTCGTGCAATAGTCTGGCATGGCTTCCATGGTTGTTTTTTGCAGACCACCTAATGTTACTGACTTTGGCTCACTGAGATCTTGCAAAAAAGTGAAGTTATAAAATGAATCATTATATGGAAACACTGACTTATTTGCTTTTTGTTGTTTTTTTTGAAATGTAAAATATACATTCATTTTAAATGACGACAAAACATAACAATATGTATTTGGAATGATTTAGGGAACTAGAGAACTGGCAGAGTAGACACAACAATATGTGGAGTCAATACAAGCTACATCATTGTGTGTCGTCTCCCAGCTCCAGGGGCTCAGATTTAGTTTCTGACCTGTGTCACAGCTTACACACTGAAGGAATTAAGCGTACAAACATTTGGAGGGTGTGTAATCCTACTCGCATTTTTCTAATTTGCCTTTAGACACTCACATACACAGCAAGCACTAAACATTTTAGTCAAATGTGACTCTTTTTTTTCTTTTCAGTTAAATTTCCTTTTAAACTTTGGACTATCTTCTGCACTTTTCTCATTTCTAAGGCAGTACCCACCCTTGTCAAGTGACTCATTTGGAAAAAAACAAGAGTATCCATATCATCTGCCAAAACATTAGCAGCAGGTTTTGACCCACACTAATAACTGTGACCTGTTCTGCAGAGGGGGACGGCAGCTGCCTAAGGCAAGTCTGCCTCACCTCTAACTCTCTGATCCCACCTAAGAAATTCAAGTGGAGACAAGACCTGCTGAGCCATGCTGTCATGGGATCAACGGAAAAACAGGGAGTGAGACATGTTTTCTCTGTTATAGTTCTGACATAAGAAAGTGCAGCTAGCCAACCCTTTAGTGCAGTGTGGTGTTATCCACTTCGGACACAAACAACATCTGCTTATGTTGCCACTTCTCCCAGTTTGGGAACAAATCTTAAGCTTCACTTGTATTCTTCCACTAGCACATGTTTCAGCTTCAATGTGCATTATTCCCACATTTATTTATACATGAATGAAGAAATGTAAACTAAAACCTTTATTTGATGGAGTTACCATTCTTTCTGTAACATTTTAATTCTTTCATAATATTTTTAAAGATATATATGTTTTTGAAATTACCTTTACAAATGTAAAATCCCAACACTTTTGCAGTATATTTAGTGTCTGACACAAACTTATTCACACAGAGGTGAGAGCCAAGGAAACAAATGATGATAAGTTGTCAGCTGATACAGCTGTCTGGGCTCTTGGAGATCTGGAGAATTTTTTAGCAGCATGTCAGCAAACACAATAAACGTAGGTCTGATTAAAAGTTCTCATAAGTCAGCCTCCATGCCGTGGCATGATGTCATAATTCATGGTAACACGCTCTGTGTCATATGTATCAATTCATCAATCTTCTGGCTCTAATATTCCCATGACATTGTGACAGGTAATCAGAGGCTATGCAAGCAGCACTAGTCATAGGATAGGATCAGATCCTGGAGGTGGTGCCAGTTTATCACAGGTCTCACTCCCATAAACTGCAAGCTAACTAAGATTTACAAATAAGTTAGAACATTAGAACAATCTAGATGAGAACAAGTCAAGGAATGTATAGTTTTCTTGATAAAGATGGGTTGTTTGGACCAATAGGCTCAAAGACACCCTAGACCACCGCACTCTCACCATCACATTTGATACTAGAGATAAGGTGGCATGCTGAAGCATGATGTCATAATTAATGGAAACACACTCTGTGTCATATGTATCAATTCTTCAATCTTCTGATTCTGATATTCCCATTAAATAATGACAGGTAGTCAGAGGCTATGCAAGCAGCACTAGTCATAGCATAGAAACAGATCCTTGAAGTGGTGCCAGTTTATCACAGGTCTCACTCCCATACACCCTTTCTAACTGAGATTTGTAAATAAGTTAGAACATTAGAACAATCTAGATGAGAACAAACCAAGGAATGTATAGTTTTCTTGATAAAGATCAGTTGTTTGGACCAAAGACACCCTAGACCATAGCTCTCTCACCATCACATTTGATACTAGAGATAAGGCTCCATGCTTGCAAAGACCTTTTAGATTTTGAAAAATATGGTGTTTTTATTATCTTTGGATAGATTGTTTATAGATTGGCCAAGCAACAATCACAGACATCGGCTGCAGCAAGAGTAGTCTGCAGATCCTTGGACGTGGTCCTGTGGTTCTTTTTCACACCCTGAATAAATTTTCTTGTTGTTGTGTAGGACAGTTTCGAAGAGCATACACAGAGCTGTCATGGTGAAAATGTTCTTTATTTGAAGACTGTTGGCGTTAGAGTAGGCATTTGCACTTCAAAACAGTGTAGCATGGTTCTATCACCCTCTTCAGACTAGTAAGCACTCACAACACAAACAATGATCATCAAAAGTCTACTTAGAGTGACACTATGTATAACCCTATCATGGGTATAACAAAAACCACAAATGATCATACATTCATTTACTCTACCTGTTTATTCTAATTCATGATTGAGAACCAATTAAATAAGCTACTGAAATAAACTAGAACCATCCTGGTAAGGGTCACAGAATCCCACCCACACTCATTATACCAGGTCAATTTAGATTTGAAAATGAACCTCTGAGATGTGAGATGAAATCTCATGTAGATGCAAACAAACAAGTGACTGGCTGGTATTTAAACCTGATCTGCTAGAGCTGTGAGACCACTGCACCAGTGTGTGGCCTGTGCCCAGGTCTCTTATACTGTTTAGCTGGAAGTCTTCTCAGACTTGGCCCTGCTGATTTGCTTTTCATTTAGTTAACTTGGTGCCCAAATATTTTAACACCTGTTAATATTTGCCTCATTGATATAACTAATCAGCATTGTGGCTCATTTACTTACACAATACACAGATCAGCCACAACTTTAAAACCAAATGTCTTATATTGTGTAGACACCCCTTATACCACCAAAACAAATCTGACCCATCAAGGCATGGACTCCACAAGACCTCTGAATGTGTCCTGTAATATCTGACACCAAGATGTTAGCAGCAGATTCTTTAAGTCCTGTAGGATGTGAGGTGAGGCCTCCATGGATTGGACTTGTTTTACCAGAACATCCCACAGATGCTTAAGATGAAAATCTGGGGATTTTTGAGGTTAAATCAACACCTTGGACTCATTTTTTATATTTGTCAAACCAATCCTGAATATTTTTTGCAGTAAGACAGCATGCATTTTTCTGTCAAAGAGGCAACTCCCATTAGGCAGTGCTGTTGCCATGAAGGGGTGTATGTGGTCTACAGCAATCTTTAAGTAGGTGGTATGTGTCAAAGTAACATCCACATGAATGCTAGGACCCAAGTTTTCTCAGAAGAACATTGCCCAGAGCATCACACTGCCTCCACCGACTTTTCTTCTTCCCATAGTGCACTGTGATGTCATCTGTTCCTCAGGTAAATGATGCACATGCACCCAGCTGACCACATGATCTAAAAGAAAACATAATTTAGCAGACCAGACCACATTCTTCCATGGTCCAGTTCTGACACTCATGTTCCTGTTTTAGGCATTTTCAGTGGTGTACTGGGTCAGCATGGGCACTCTGATAGGTCTGCAGCTATGCAACTCCATACGAAGCAAGCTGTGATGAACTGTTTGTTCTGACACCTTTCTGTCATGGCCAACGTTAAGTTTTTCAGCCATTTGTGCTACAGTAGCTGTTCTATGGGCTAGTCGTCACTCCTCAAGCACATCAATGACCTTTTCGGCACCCACAACCATATTGTAAGTTCACTGGTTGCCCTTTCTTGACCACTTTTGGTAGATACTAATCACTGTATACTGGGAACACCCCACAAGGAATCACAATTCAGTCTTTGTCAAAGTTGCTCAAATCCTTAATCGTGCCCATTTTCCTGCTTCCAACACATCATCTTCTAGAATTGACTGTTTATTTGCTGCCTAATGTATTCCACCCCTTGACAGGTGCCATTGTTATGAGATGATTAGTGTTATTCCCTTCACCTGTCAGTGGTTTTAATGTTGAGGCTGATTGGTGTAGCTGTATGACATCTTCTGTAAGTAGTTCTAGACCCAGGAGATGACTACTCATTTTACAGTCTTTTTATTTAACTTATTGGTAGGTCATCTGTAAAATCATGATGGTTACTTAGAGATGGAATTGTATAATTATGTCCATATTTTTATGATTACAGTGTATATTAGAAAGAGTTATACTTTTATGTCCTGTCAACTTCAAATTATGGGCAGTTGCAAATACAGCCTTATGAAACTAGGAATGTCACAGAACAACTGTAAGGAAACATTTTTAAGAAGCACCTCAGGTAAGATGATCTGTATTTTATATTAAATATAATAAATTAATGTATTTGAATGCATTCTTGTTTATCATGGAGCCAGAGAGTGAAGACATGTTACCAGAGGTGGCCTTAAGGGGTGTGCAGGGCCTAGGGCTGACTGGGCTGGTTACATCAAACGCTGTTACCGGTATGTATGGACTGTATAATCTTGCGCGCAAATTTAATAAAATAATGTTAACATACACCGGATTTTCTCACTACAATATTCAACTAAATTTTTGCAAGATAACACGCGGACTATATCAAAACATAACAATATAATCTATTAAAAAAGTGCAATTCCTAATTCATGACAATACGACGACAGTGCAAAATATGATGCGGTGTCATGCAGTAATTAGCAGGGCCTCTTCTAGAAAAGTACACAAATTGCAAGTATACTCTGAGTCTCGATATGCAGGATATCATAGTCATAAGTCACATTGCTGTCATATCAGCCGGTTATCATTAGCGATACATGTTTTTGTGCATTAATATTCAGACATGTTTATGGCCTACAAATAAAATGTGGGTTTCAGTGTTGCTAATCTAATCTAATCTGGATACAGTGTCTTTTTCTATAGATAGGATAACCAGACCGCAAAGCCTGTCTTGAGACATGGTTGATCTATACTGGAGAATATAAGTTGACAAATCCACTCGAACAGGACACACGGACCTCAAAAGCAGGGCCCCCTTAGGCGCGGGGCCTGGGGCAGTCGCCCCACTTGCCACCCCCAAACATCACTCTTGCATGTTACATACTGGTTAGTCAATTTAGCAAGAATTTCACTATGGTCTCTGCCAATGACAATACTACAGCAGTATACATACAATTCTGTGCACATATTTTTGAAATTTGTGTAGAGTTTAAAAGAATTTAATTCTTACATTTGTTTTACTTTTCAGATGTAATTAAGGCATAATTTGTGCCACCTCAGTTTTCATTATTTATGTGGTGCCTCGGAACTGGTCACCTGACCCTGTTGTGCTTGTGATGTCATGTGACACCATGTATAAATGCACCTTTCATTTTTAGTGGTAGTTAGTTTCGAAGCAACAGGCCCTAGCATTAGTTTTTGAAGTCTTTGCTGTTTAGCTCTCAATATTTGTCTTACCCCTTTAGTTTCGGTTGCTCGGTTTCATTTTCCTTCACTGTATTTTGACCCTTGCCTTCCAATTTTTTGACTACAATTATTGTCTCACAATTCTGCGGGTCTTTTTTCTCCCAATAACTCTTGTCATCTTGCCTGCCATTATAACTATTGCTACTACTACACATGTAAGCTAACACAGCACTTACTTGCCTATGTCTTGCATGTATCAATTCATGAAAATAAAACACAGAATTTGTAATTATAAACTTTTAATTTTAAAAAGTAATGACAAATTTCAATTAGAAAAGAATTCACTCTGAAAAACTAACAATTGAAGAACAACAATAAGGAACTAGAAACATTCATGTAGCATTGTGTAACTACCCATCCATCCATTATCTAACCCTTTATATCCTAACTACAGGGTCACGGGGGTCTGCTGGAGCCAATCCCAGCCAACACAGGGCGCAAGGCAGGAAATAAATCACGGGAAGGGCGCCAGCCCACCGCAGGGTGCGCACACACACACACACCAAGCACACACTAGGGATAATTTAAGACACGGGGAGAACATGCAAACTCCACGCAGGGAGGACCCGGGAAGCGAACCCAGGCCTCCTAACTGCGAGGCAGCAGTGCTACCACTGCGCGACCGTGCCGCCACATTATGTAACTAATGAATGCTATTATAAAACTAGTAGAGTACTTGGGATGGCGTTCATCTACGATCACATTACTCAAGAAAATGTAAAAATGATCATTTGAAATGACAGGCAAGCTGTGGTGCAAGAGAGGATTATTAGAAGATGAATAGCTGAGTCTGTAAGGACTCTGCATCTTTTCCATTCTCATTGTTAACAGAAAGCCTTTGGAATGCACCCACAAACAACAACTTGCTCACTTCCTCTCAATTAGCAGATTTCCTAGAATTAACTGATCAAGAAGTAGGGTATCCAGGCACTAAACTATGTAGTGGTTAAACAAATCTGTCTGAAGAAGAATCAAGTGAGAATTGTCCTTTCTCTCCAGTAGATTTTTGCAAAGAAATCATCAAAAATATGAAAGGGTCATAGGAGGTGAAAAAAAAGAAATAGGAAGAAGGGATCGAAATTGACAAATATATAAAAAGTGACGAGGTAACATGTGATATCTGCATGTAAAAAATATATAGCTATTGAGTTCAAAGTGGGTATATTTCCAATATTCTCTCATCATGATCCTGAATAGGAATCAGTAGGCTTAAGAATAATATGTTATGTTATGTTAGGTTAGGTTACATTTCCAATGAATTTAACCCCTAGCCAGTTTAAAGATTTTTAAAAGAAACCCGATATCCTTCATACTTCTTGATGGTCAGATGGAGCCAACAAATGGGTAGTCCAGACAGGAAAGGATTTTAAAGAAAATAGATCTCCATCTTGCCATAATGTGTTAATAAGCTACTTCAGCCAGGGCTAAACAAATAAGTCCTGCTGAGATCATGACAGAGTGCCACATTATAAAGGTTTTGAGAGAAGCTGCAATCAAAGCACATTAGCTCTAGAGAAGAGAAGAGAAGAGCAAGAGATCAAAGAATCAAGCATATATATCCATTTTTAGGGACTGCAGACAATCAGTTTATATGCTACCTGACCAGTAGCCTTCGACAAGTGCATTTGAGTATAGTTCAACTACATACATCAAAGGGAGTTGATGACACAGCCTGGAATAAATCACCAAATACTCAGACTTCTGAAATAAAAACAGAGAGAGAGAGAGAGAACAAGCAATGGAAGGAATGTGGTCAACTTTGGTTCTAATTTCTCCTTAAAAAGTGTGCTCTTAAGACCTATGATTAGTGCTGGCTTTAGTTTTTATCTTTTCTGCCCATTCTCCTTGTGGTTCTAAATTCATTGGTCACCACCTCCCCACTGTCTTGGTGGAATAAAACATTAAAGGCATTAATATAAAGATTACACAAATCTATCTAGATATATAAAACAAGCTGTGTGTGGCCTTCGGGACAAAAAACAACCCAAAGACTCCCTAGCAGTTTTACTATATTCATGAACTTGGAGAGGCATCAGCTAACTCTTAAGAATTACCCAGTGCAGAGGACGTGGACCCACCTGTGCTTGTTGTCCCAGTGGCTTTAGCAAGAAGACCCTGGTGATACCATCTCTTAGCCGTATCGCTAGCAATATGAGTCCTATTAACCTTTGTTTTGAAGAAAATACCTCCACTTAAACATAGACAACAAAAAACTTCAAGCCTTTCCCTCCGTTGTCGAGGTGTTTCACTTGCAAGTTGTTGAGTCATGGCGTTTGCTTCAGTTTGACGTTCTGTCTCTTCATCAATGTCATTAGCATAACATTGTTGGGCAGTGGTATTTGCTGCACACAGGTCTTTCATAACGAGAAGTGAAGTGCATTAGAGCCGGCCCTAGACAATTTCGGGCCCCGGGCCCGACCCCTGCAGCTAGGGGATCCGGGGCAGAGCTCCGGCTGCCAAGCGATTTCCTGCATTCTGAGCTGCAGAAATTAATTTTCCCGGCATCTACAACCATCACTTTTTTTTTTTTTTTTTTTATTAATTTTATTACAATCCATACAAAGCAATCAAGTTTTTACAAAGAGAAAAATTAAGAACAGATCGATCCCCACCCCTCACTACAACCATCACTTTTTGACGATTTCCGTTTGACACTGACAACCGTAACCGTAACACAATGACAGGAGCCAAATTTGCAGGCTGTCAGTGCAGACTGTCGTACAAGACCCTGAGTGAAGGGTATGAGTGATGGAGGTCGGAGTGGGCCCGCATAAATGTCTTTAGTGACGATACATTAACAGATAAAGCTACATTTTAGCCAGCTTTTGCTGTTTCCACCAGGCAGCACATGGAGGTAAATAGCTAGGCCAAGCACTTTTTTTTGCTTTTTACATTTTTTATATATTTTTTTATTTTATGAAGATGAGATCCACATTATTTTGTTTTTACATTTTTATTTGGTTTTAAAGCTTGTTTTCATACTTTCGAGATATTCAGATTTCCGTATAAAATAACTTACCAGCAGATATTGAAATCTATTTCACACAAAGGACACTTTTCGAACCTTGGCACTGGCAAACTCATGAATAAGTTCAGAATAATCAAGAGATTCGACTATCTCTTTCTCAATTGAAATCAATGCCAGACTATTCAGACGTTCGTGGCTCATGGAGCTTCGCAAGTAATTTTTGATAAGCTTGAGCTTTGAAAAACTCCTCTCCGCAGAAGATACTGTTATAGGCACAGTCAATGCTATTCTGAGAGCCACAGCAACATTAGGCATGGCAGTTGCTAACTCCTTCTCATACAGATATTCCAGTGCTTGCATGGCCGTTGAGTTGCTAGGAACTAAATTGGCAAACATGCGAATTTCACTGCATAGTGCATGTGGATCAATGTCTGATTCATTATTCTTCAAATCAGTTAATGCAATTTTCAAGTCCATAGAGTATTTCATCAAGGTATTATCATCTATGGATGATATTAACTGATAATTGTGCAGAAATCCAAAATTGTCGAAATGCTGTTTCATTTGAACAAATCTCTCATTCATGGACATGATTGCTTGATCCAGAAGGACAAGAAAGAATTCTGCGTGAAACTTTTCCTTTGGATCAGTTATTAACTCATCCCGGACTTCATAATCGAAATGGCGCTTTGTTCGTCTCCTGCGTAAACTGGTTACTGCAGGAAATGCGACATCCTTGGAAGGCATCTCCAATTCATTAGCGAGCTCTCTGGCTGTAGCTTCTGCTAATTCTAGTCCATTTTCTCTGTACGAAACCAAATAGTCAGAGACACTGTTGATGCATTTGAGAGCAACATCATAGTGCATATTTTCATTTTGCAAAATTTTGCTGGCTACATTGATCTGTGAAAGAATGTCGTACCAAATCACTAAGGAAACAAGAAATGGAAAATTTTTCAGCTACTTGGCTAATGCAGCGGCTTCAGTTCTAGCCTTGGGATCTTTAGAATCTTCAGAAACATCTACCAGCGCGTCATACACAGAGCCTGTTTGGAATCTGACAGCTTTAACACTCTCAATCCTGCATTCCCATCTAGTGTCACAAATGCGCTTCAGAGTGAAATTATTGATGTGCTTCTCCAGAATCTGCCAGCGTACTGTAGAAGCACTAAACAGCAAATAGATCTGATGTAACGTTCCAAAAAGCGACATGGCAGTTGGTGATGATTTAGCCATGTCTCCAACAAGCAAATTAAGGCTATGACAACCGTATGGGATGTAGAATGCTTGTGGATTTTTATCCAGTATTCGTTTTTGAACGCCACTGTGTTTGCCTTTCATATTGGAACCGTTATCATATCCCTGTCCCCTACAGTTACCTCGCAGTGGGCCCCCTCCAGCTGTGGGCCCAAAGCGGTCGCTTCACTTGCTTCACCGTACCGGCTCTGGGTGCATGCAAGCGCCATCTAGTGGCTGTGGTTGCGCATGAGCAGCACCTTCTTTTGTTTGTACAGTATATGTCTAATAGAGTGTCTGTCTGCGTGTTCCCTACACTGTAAAAATGTCAGTAAATTTAACGGTACAAATACTGTAAATGGTGAAGGTAAAAGACCTTTTCTGAAAAAAAGGAAAGTTACCTTATGTTCTACTGAAAATTACCTGTATATCTTAAACAATAAATTTCATTATTTTTTTACAGCCAAGTTCTGTAAAATCAATATTTTTCTACCTTCAAAATATGCTAAATACCGTTTATTGATGCATTACAGTTATACTGAAAAAAATCTGTTAATTTTACAGTGTAAAACTGTTAAATAACGAAGGTAAACAACCGTAAAATGTAAAACGGTAAATCACTGTTTCAGTAAAACCGGTTACGATATTTGCATAAGGACACGCCCCTTTTTACAATATTGTTCCTGGTGAACCGCATACCTTTGAATAGTAGGGAAAAAAACTTCACCTAAGTTAGCAGACTTATTTTTCCCCACATGCTGAAGGTTTTTTGAGGTTATGGAAGCTGATTTATGGTGGGTTGTATTCGATAAGTAGGACACCATACACCACAAAAGAGAAAACTTTACTTCCCTACCAGGCAACGTGCCGTAACTTCCTTAAACATTGAATTGTTTTCAATTTGTATAATTAAATGGTACATGCTTGCTATTGGTTGTTGTTGTTAATTAACTGATGCAAACTGTGTACTGGGGTTTGCCCTGCCATATGGTTTATTGATTGTCATATTTATTGCAAAACATTCCCTTCTGTTGGAGTTTGTTGTGAAGACCAAATAGTTTTTACTACAAAATTATACTGTAGACCTTAAAATATTGTCACCTTATTTATTACAGTAAAATTTTGGCAACCCAGCTGCCAGTATTTTACCATAAATTTATCATTATTTTTTAAAGTGTACCGTAGACCAAAAAATATTGTTACCTTCTTTTTTACGGTAAAATCCTGGCGACCCCAACTGCCAGTTTTTTACCGTAAATGTAACATTTTTTTTACAGTGTATACAATCCTACAACCTTTGGCCAATTTGGACCAAATTTTGCATAGTCACTCTTTAGGACCATAATGACAAGACAGCATTATTTGACAACCAAGGTTTCCCAGTGCTTTTTGTCTTTCTGTGTGCTAGAGTTTGAATACCAGCGCCACCTGCTTACTCAGAGCAAGTGAAACATCCAAACAGACTGCAGCCAGACTTCCAGACAAAATGATTAGAGCTTAACTTTACTTATCCGGTCAACACAAAGTGCTATTTCTATCTACTGGAATACAAAAAGGAGTACCAAGCGCTTTTGCCCGGGGGGTGCTGGGTGAGGCTTGATTGAGAATGGAAGAGGAACACAAAGCAGAATCGAAGGGTTGTTGTTTAATGCCTTCTTTGTCGGATTTTCTTCATAATTAAGGCACCACAAACTGTCCACCACTGCATCCACTGAACAGTATCATCTCCAGACAGAGGAGCAGCTTCAGTGACAGACTGCTGTCACTGTCCTGCTCCACTAACAGACTGAGGAGATCATTCCTCCCCGACACTATGCGACTCTTCAGTTCCACCCGGGAGGCTAAACGTTAATATTATACAAAGTTATTGTCTGTTATACCTGCATTTTTATCACTCTTTAATTTAATATTGTTTTTTATCAGTATGCTGCTGCTGGAGTATGTGAATTTCCATCCATCCATTTTCCAACCCGCTGAATCCGAACACAGGGTCACAGGGGTCTGCTGGAGCCAATCCCAGCCAACACAGGGCACAAGGCAGGGAACAAACCCTGAGCCGGGTGCCAGCCCACAAACACACCCACACACCAGGGCCAATTTAGAATCGCCAATGCACCTAACCTGCATGTCTTTGGACTGCAGGAGGAAACCGGAGCACCCGGAGGAAACCCATGCAGACACGGGGAGAACATGCAAACTCCACACAGGGAGGACCCAGGAAGTGAACCCAGGTCTCCTAACTGCGAGGCAGCAGTGCTACCACTGCACCACCGTGCCGCCCATGTGAATTTCCCCTTGGGATTAATAAAGTATCTATCTAAAAGGACGAGTCAGACATGACAGTGTTCATGGTTACAACCCAGCAAGGAGTTTCCATAATTCTGCAAACCAATTGTACCCAAAAAGGACAAATTCTCGACTCGCAAGAGCAGAGACATTGACAGGGAGGTAGTGTGGATGATAGATGGGACAGCTAATAATACAGTGTCACTTTTTAAAAAACATATAAACTTTTGCTTTCCCTTAATGTATTCTAAAAATATGCCTGGACAATACAGATAATTCAGCTTTACATTTAACAACATTATACAGTTATTGGGTATTATATATAACTCTCGGTTTCACCCTGGTATACTGTATATACTCTCGTTTTAAGTTCTTCCACATATAAGTCAGGGCTTGATTTTACGGTATAATTTCAGGTATTTTATAATTTCAGTCGTATAAGTCAAATGCGGAAAACTCACGCTATTGGTACAAGATTATGATATGCTAGCGCCAACCTGAGAGAGTAACCACGGAGCAAACTGCCTTTTTTCTATATATTGTGCCTACGTGACCACATGGTTATACCCAAACTATTCCGAAGTGACATTTGCACTGTTTTGTGTTTTTTGTATCTCACACCCTCATACACCTTTATCGTAAGAGCATCCCTTATCTACGATGGAGTGTTCGATCAGAAGAAGATATGAAGCTGGTTTTAAACTAAATGTCGTTGAAGTGGCGAAAGAAATTGGTAACTGCGCTGCTGCAACAAAATTTGAAGCGTCTGAGAAACTAGTGTGCGACTGGAGAAGGCAAGAAAATGTAAAAAAAAAAAAATTAAGTGTCACAGTTTTAAATGGGCGTTTAAGTTGGGGTCTGATTTTATGATAAATTTTTCGGGTTTCAAGACCCGACTTATATGCAAGTATATACAGTAATTGTAAGGTAAGAAAAGGCAAATATTTATGTGTTTTTAAATGTTGGCTCTTCTGTCATCGCTGGCTGAAACGCTACTATCCTATCCATCATCTACACTATGTCTCTACTCTCATGAGTCAAGAATTTGTTCTTTTTGTGTATGGTTGTATTTCATCATTGCAGTAACTTCTAGCTTGGTTAGAACCCTGAATGTTACTTCTTTGTACTTCCTAGTTTAGTGTGGTTTCACAAGTAGGCCTACTTGAGATGCACAACCAGCAGTTACAATAGTGCATATGAAAAGCTGTCAGTGAGCACATTAACTAAGTACTATTCATTTTTTCTTTTATTTTTATAGAAGGAAAACCATTTTTAAGAACTGTTAATATAACAAAGCACAGACCTGTATTCATTCAGTGATCATTGAATGGTAGAGCACATTTGGGAGGTTGTGGATTAAATCCAGACCACCCTTCTGGAAAAGGTTAGGCACCCTTGGAGTAGGCACACCTGAGAATGTCCAAACAATGCAAGGGCATTGGGTCAAAAGAGGAATTCATGAAGTTAAAAAGTGTCAGCAGGGAACCTCACCATTTGCGCCTTTTATCTTGGGCAGGTAGCCTGGGTAGTTGGTAGGCCTGTTCTTAAGAGTTGAGAGCATTTGGGGCCACTAAAGGGAGTTAACCCAGAAGCTGTCCTGATTTTTTTTTTTGTTCTTTATTTCACCTTATACAATTTCTTGTATTAGGAATTTGTTAGTTTTCACATACCCCTTGGGGTCAGAGTGCAGGGTCAGCCATTGTACAGCACCCCTGGAGCAATTACAGGTTAAGGGTCTTGCTCAAGGGTCCAGCAGAGTAGGATCTCTTTTGGCAGTGACGGGGATTTGAACCAGCAACCTTCTGGATATCAGCACAGATTCTTAGCCTCAGAGCTGGCAAGAAACTAGATAAACTAGTGAGGAGGGGGAATAAAGGAGGTTTACTTGAAGAACGTTGGTGTAAAGGTTTGGTAAGTACCCTGGCAGATGTATTAGTTAGGCTAGATTAGATTAGATTAGTGGCCAGTTAGCTATTTTTTCTTTTCTTTTGTTATGTTATTTCCTTCCCTTGAATTATTAATTTATTTAATCCCGTCATTTGTTTATACATTTGGCTTCACAGGAGTTCATTTGAGGTTTAGAGACTCTCAGGAGGAACCTGTGCTGATCACAATGTCAAAGCAGGTTTATTGACTACCTCTAACAGGACGTGCCTCATTTCTATGCTCATGTACAGACTGCGGTAGGAGAGGATGCTGATAAATCATCGGCTGGCATGTTCAGCGCTGATAAAGATTCCACAGACCTGCCCAGCAGTAATCATTTTCGTACATTGTATGAACTTATTAAACAATCAACAGACCACATCAGTTTTTTATTTGCAGTTACACCATACGATGAAGAAATTGCACAATATTACACAATACCATGAAAAATTGGACACCAGCATTTATTTACTGTACAAGACAGTGCTGTTGGAACTAACAAGCAACAATCGTGGCAATGTTCGTAAAATGGGCCCATTCCAAGAATTCTGGATTTCATAATGTCACAGTTAAATTTTTACAGATGCTTTATGTTATGCAAAATTAACTACGCTAACTGCTTAAGGCTGAAGAAAAACATAAATTCTTTAACTCTTTCAGACTAACTCTTATTATAGAATCAATATTTTATAGATTAAAATTTGTCCAGACTTTTTCACGTTTTCCTATTTTTTTTTTTGTTCTCAGTTAAATTTACCAATCAAACAAACTACAGGTCTGCATTACTTATCATCCCCACTGTTCTGTGTCAATTCCAGAGTTTCTGCAAGCCAGCCATTTCATGTTGATATTGCAGTGCCAAAAGAAATGTTATTTCTGATTCCCCACAGAAGAGATCAGCCATCAGTCAGGTTTTACAAGTCTTGATAACAAACATGGAGCCAAGATGCCGTGACCTGGTGCTCATCTAAGAGGAACACAAGGCAGAGCTGGAGATGAGGACTCCAACATTGACAAGCAAGCAGCAAACAGAAGGCCAAAAGTCAGACGTCTGCACTTGACTGAAGGTAAACAGTTCATCTGTTACATTGTCGTGCACAGAATCACCACCTAGATAAGTGTCCAAACATGCAAGGATTCAGTCAGCTGTATCAGCCCGTTCATCAAAGAACATATTTTCTGGTTCAGTTGAGGAAAAAGCTGACAGACACCCAGAGAGCAAGCACTTTTGCACAACATAAAGGAACTGACACTGGTTTCTAACTACACATTAACTAAACCCCAAATTAGACAAAAACATTTCTATTAGAGAGGTTGGGGGGCTATTCTGGATCATTACAGAGTCTGTTTTTCTTGCCTAGGTTTCATTGTCTGGCCTATTTTTACTTTACTGTAACTCCTTTTTAAGCAAGAACCTGAAAAATAACATGAGCAGGTAGACATTGACATGTTCAGGATTATTATCCATACATCCATTATCCAACCTGCTATATCCTAACGACAGGGTTACGGGGGTCTGCTGGAGCAATCCCAGCCAACACAGGGCGCAAGGCAGGAAACAAACCCCGGGCAGGGCGCCAACCCACTGCAGCAGGATTATTATGTTCCTCATTAATCAAGACTTATATCACTATTTTTAATAAGGCAAAGCCATAAAAACAAAAATAAAAATGTTAAACCTGACTAATCCAGTTCAGGATAATGTTGGCCCAAGCCTATCCCAGTGGTATTAGGGGCAAGGCAGGCACCAATCCTAAACTAGATAATTTAGAATTGCCCATTAACCCTGTAACCCACCTAAGTGCTATAGCCGATGAAGGTTAAGACTCACATAACCAGCAAAAGGCAGCTGTGATTTTTTCATTTTTTTGACAGTTTAGAAAAGATCAACCTAACACACAGATCTTTGGGAGAAGCGAGGAAAGCCATGCAGATATCAGGAGTTTGTGCAGACTGCACCCACTTTGGACCTGAACTCTGACCCCTTGATCTGTAAGGCGGAGGGACAAACTACTTTGACAACTCAACTCAACATTTGAATTAGACATCTAAGTGGTCTTTAGTAGACTTGGTGTAGCTCTGACCAGCTATTCTTAAACATTCACATAGAGGAAGCAAGACGTTGACTTGTGGTCCTTTGAGAGGACAGTTTGCTACAGAATGTCCAGCTGGAGTGTTTGATTTTTGCAAAAGGAGAGGGATATGCTTTGCTATTTAAAATCAGAGTGGCCCATGTGGTATTTCTGCAACAGCCATGAGGAACAAAAGGCCCAGCGGACAGCAACGGTCACGATTTTGACCTGCAGTGGCCTTCTTGGATGATACACGCTTGCAGTCTGCAGCAGTGAAAACAACACTGAATCCTCTGAGAGACCATTTTTTCATTTAAAATGTGCTGAAATAATACTCTTGAGATTGGCAAAAGGGGAAATGAGGTGCCTGAAATTGTCAGGGCTGGTGGAAATTAGACTGTCCTCAATAGTGACAACGGCTAAAAGTAGTATTAAAGAAAAATAAACTATTGGGAGATTATACTGTAGATCACAGAGTGCAACTAGGATTGCAATGTAAAAAGCAAACTGGGACTGGAAATGGACAACATTTACTAAATAGACATTACATATACAAACTTATGAAACGCAAGTTTCAACCACTATATCCCATGAAGAGTACTAAATGGTAAATTGCAAATCAGTCCATACAAACAAGTGATTAGGTAGATTATCATAACTATAAGCCACTTAGCCCAATGTACATTTTTGACAAATTATTTGAAATTTTGAATCCTGCCAAGATGCTCTCATTTTGTCACATCTCAGTAAAGGGAAGGCTTATACTACACAACAGTTTAAGTCTTAAGTTCAGGAGATGCCTCACTTTACAAGATGTATTCTTGATCAGCGGTTCTCAACCTTTGGTATGCAGTACATATGGGAATACAAAAAAAAAATTGTGAGGAAAACCAGGCAACACAATGAAGGTAGAAAGAAGTAATTAAGTAAAGTATAAAAACAAGGCAATCATAAAAGGTCTGGGGCCCCTCAAAGGCAAAACCCGTATATTGAACAGCACCAAAAAAAATGTATTAAGCACAAACTGTTGAGACTTCTTGTTATTCTCACATAGTCTGTCCAAGATGGCTATGTTTCCGTGTCTGATGGTTTCTGGGAGGAAGAGGCGGGTCCAGGTGGAGTGACCCCGGAAGTGACATCATGGTTGGAGGCACATCAATCTTTCTTTCTGCAGAGGAGAAAGTAGGAGAGAAATCATTATTTCTTAGCGCCCTCGTGTGGTCCGGGGGAGTAATGTAATTGTCCAAGCCCTTAAGTTGCTCCTGAAGAGCACTCATGTGACAAAGGACACTCACTTGGAGAGGGTTGTCTGATATGAATTCAAACTTTGACAATCAACTTATTTACAGTTTTAGATTACATTACATTAGATAAACCTTATTAATTGCATGGGGAAATTCAATAGTATACAGCAGCAGAAACATGAAAAACAAGGATACAGACTCACAGGACAGATAATATGATAGATAGATAGATATTTCAAAATGAGCTTAACTAACACATCAGGAGGAAGAAGTGAATTGCCTTATAGAAGTGGGCAGAAAAGACCCCAGAGCTGCTTCTTAGTACACCGTGGTGAAATGAGCTTGTGACTAAAATTGCTCCAATGGAGGATCTTTCATGATGGCTTTCAATTTTGCCACTGTCCTCTCTTCCACAACAGCTTCCAGTGTGTCCAGGGTTTGATCTGTGATGGAGCATACTTTCCTGATAGGATTGTTCAGACATTGTGCTTCTTCTGAGCTCAAGTTGTTTTCCCAGGAGAGTGCAGAGTAGATCACCACACAGGATGCTATGGACTGATAAAACATTTCCAGCAGCTTGCTGCACATATCAAATGATTGGAGTCTCTTTAGCAAGTGCAGTGTGCTCTGGCCCTTCTTGTATAGAGCCTATGTGTTGTCAGACCAGTCCAGTTTGTTGTTTATGTGAATCCCCAGGTACTTGTAGCTCTATACCACATCCATGTCCTCCACCTGAATGGTGACTGGTGTCAGAGGCTCCTTGGTACACCAAAAGTCCACCACCAGCTCTTTTGTCTTGCTGATTTTCAATTACGGGTAGTTGTCACAAGACAAAACTACACCACAAGACCTCCACAACCTTCCTGTCCTGTGACTCGTCTCAATTAGGAGACCATTCAATCTATCAAGCCCATTTGTTTAGCTAAGAGAAGAGCTTCCTGGCTTCAGTTTTAAATTCACTTTCCCCTTATGACCTCCAGTATGTGATTCACCCTTAAGCTAAGAAATGTTGCTGGGAGGAGTCGTCATCTGACAATTAATGTAGATGGCAAGCACAGGTATTGTGCTGAAGTCTTTGTGAAGAGGGTAAACAGGAAGGGATACAAGACCGTTCCCTGAGGTGCTCCAGCATTACACACTACCATTTCTGACACACAGTCCTTCAACCTCACAAGCTGCTGTCTGCTGGTCAGGTAGTCCATGATCCAGGATATTGTGGAGACATCAAGTTTAAAAGCCTTGAGCTTTTTTCCAGTTGGCTGACAGAATAGTGTTAAAAGCAATGAAAAAAGTCAAAGTGCATTATCTTGACTGTGGTGTTCTCTTGTCCAAGTGGGAGTAGGCCCTTTGGAGCATTTAGATGAGAGCATTCTACACACCCACATGTGCCTGATAGGCAAACCACAGAGGATCCAGATGTTCTGAAACCAGGGGCTGTAGCTGTTTTAGGAGGAGCCTCACAAAGTAAGAGCAACTGGCGTGAAGTCCTTGGGATCATTCGAATGCCCTTTCTTTGGCATTGGGACCACACAAGATAATTTCCACAGCTGGGAAACCTTCTGCACACTTAGGGAAAGGGAGAACAGGTGCTGAAGGACCCCATAGAGCCAGCTCACACATGTTTTCAGCTGCCTGGAGAACCTTGTTTATGCAGTTTTCCGGCTTTCTCTTCACTTGATCAGCAGAGATGCACAATCAGGGGAGTGTAGACGAGCTGGAGACCACAGGCATGATGTCACAGTAGGGAAAGGTCATGCAGGGTACAGATGGCATTTGTGATTCTGTAAACTCCTCAGCTTACACACACAGACTAGCAGCGATGGTAGGGGGGAGGCAGGAGGATAGCTGGACTGACAGAATGAGTCAAACCTGTTGAAGAACTGGCTTAGGTCATTAGCTCTGTTCTTGTTCCCTTCCTCTGCATGTTTAACAGCCCACTTTTTAGCCCATGATAGTCCTCATCCCGTTCCATACTTCCTTCATGTTGTTTTGTTGTAACTTGTGTTCAAGTTTGACTCCACTGGGGGATTTCCTTTCATGGAGCTTCAGTTCTGACTGCATCCGCTTGATGTTCCAAAAGATGAAAAAATTGTAGTAGTTTGAAATATTTCAATTCCTGGAGGTGGTGTACACCAAGAACAAAGGTTGAGAGCCCTATGCCTATAAGATGAAAATCTGACTGCAATGGCAATATCAAGAATATACTGAAATAAATCTATATACTATAAACCAGTAAGGCAACACAATGGTACAGTGGACAACACTGCAAAACCATTGTTCTAAGTTTGAATTTTCTGCATAGGTTTTCCATCTACATCCCCAAAGATGTACCAAGTAAGTGAACTGGCAATTCGAAATTAGACCTTCCGTGTTAACGTTGGTGTAGGCGTATGCGAGTGGCAGGTTCAAGGCTCAAGGCTGTTTCTTGCTTTGTGTCTAGTGGCGTCAGAAAAGGCGGAGGTAGACTAAGTAGCTTTAAGAATGTTAAGCCATCATGTTATTTAAAAGGTTGACTTCAAATGTCCTACACCTAATCTGATTTTACAGGGGAAAATATTTTATAGTAATGTTCTCTATTTTTAATAACACCAATCACAAAGTTCAAGTATACATGATAAAGCTTTGATAATTATTTTGAAAAGGTAGTACAGTAATCCCTCGCTATATCGCGCTTCGACTTTCGCGGCTTCATTCTATCGCGGATTTTATATGAAAGCATAACTAAATATATAAACGCGGATTTTTCACTGTTTCGCGGGTTCTGCGGACAATGTGTCTTTTTACTTCCTGTATATGCTTCCTCAGTTGGTTTGCCCAGTTGATTTCATACAAGGGACTCTATTGGCGGATGGCTGAGAAGCTAACCAATCAGAGCACGCAGTTGAGCTCCTGCGTGCTGAATGCAGTGTTAACCAGGAAGTCTCATCTCGCTCATTCAGCATCAACGTGTTTCGCTGTGTAAAGAGTTGTGCTCTTTAGTGTTTATCTTTGTGCATAGTCAAGCCCTTCATTATGGCTCCAAAACAATCTGCTACTGCTTCAGGGGCCGTGCCCAAGCGCAAGAAGAAGATGTTAACGATTGCCGAAAAGGTAAACGATTTGGATTTGTTGAAGGCTACGATTCTTTTTATTTAAAAAGTAGGAAAGGAATATAAGATCTACGGCTGCAGTGTCCTTTTAACCAGGGTGCAAAACGAGTTGTAAGTGGATGTAATAAGGCAGTAGTCTGGATGGAATCTGCTTTAGGGATTTGGATTGAAGACTGCCAGAAGAAGAACAACGGCAGTGCTACACAATCGCCTGAAGTGGCTCCTTTACAAGGGCTGTAATGCTCTCCTTTGTTGTGCAGTAAAATTAAACTCATTGTTATCGGACAAGTCATCGTGTCATTGTTGGTGAGTAACCATAATTAATTTTCTTCTTACAGTGCTTAGTACATGTACGTACGTTTAGTGTCACTGTACACACATTTACTGTATACTATTTTCTTGCATTGTACGTATTTATTGCTGGTGGCCTGTCTATCGTAATGGCTGTAACATATGTGATATCGGAGACACTCAATATCTTTAAAATAATATTTAGGTTTTACTGTATATAAACAGTGTGTTTATATACATAATTTCAATGAATCTTACCTAATATCTAAGAGAATACAAAGGGATTATGCTGTATAACTCTGCGGGGAATATTTATAAACAGTGCGGGAGAGTTTATAAGGGCTTAAAATATATAAAAATAACAATACAAACATATGGTTTCTACTTCGCGGATTTTCACCTATCGCGGGGGGGGTCTGGAACGCAACCCCCGCGATCGAGGAGGGATTACTGTACTGCAAAACTAATATCCAAAAATCACATCATGGGAAAAATCCGATGGAGACAGTGGGAAAGTAACCTTATAGTTGATCATTAGAGCAGTCAGACCAGCACCAGTACATTTCCAGATGGGGCCAGTAAGTGATTAGGCTTCTCAATTAATAATTATGGCTATGGCTTTGGCTTAAACACATATACAAAATTATAAACCTGGATCAGATTTATAGACCTCCTGGAGCGAAATCTGTTTTTTTAACTTTTAATACCATCAAACCTATTATACTAATATCTATTGTAGAACAAGGGCTTTCTGTCCAGCTGAGGGAGCTTATGCAACAAAAAGTCTTGATATTGCTTTATATGTAAAAGCACATTCAGGTTAGAATGTACTTTTAAAAGTGTATTCATTTTAAAAGCAATGAAATGTACTTTGTTTACAAAATGTACACTTGTATAGCCAATCCTATTTCTTTTGAGAAGTGAAGAGGTTTGTGTGATTTTTGGCATAATCCTTGCTTTCTTTTGGGGAATGTCGGCTTAAGCTCTGTGTGTAAAATTGCTTTGCTTTTGCGACAGCTTGTTCCAGCTGCTTAGTAAAGGATGTGAAAGTTTGATTCAAAGCCCTTGTTTACACTACTTGCTTGCTTTGATACTACTTTGTGCTGGAATAGTAATCCTTATTACCTTAATTACTCTAAATGTTCAGTTTATTTTTACTTAGGAAATTAGATAGGAAGGAATGGTCAGAAGAAAAACCTGTGGGAGAATCTGCAAACTTTCCAGCTGTAAGCTGCATCAAACATTAAGGTTTACACTTACACTCATTATGTTATTGTACATAAAACCTAATGAAACACGTTCCTTGCATAAACAAAAGGGGCCAATATTTCTAGAAGTGTGACGGCACCAAAAAAATATTAATGAAACATATCCATGAATTACCTACAACAGATACATGCTTCAATACATATTTATTGAAATATAAAAAATACAATTTATTTTTCCAATTTCCCTGAATAGCTATACATAACAGCACTGATAAATAGGAATTGATGTTTTATTTTTTATTTACAGATTCAATACATACATATTTTAAAGACTTGAGTGTTGGCCTTTAACAAGCGTAATACAGATTAATAACAAAACAATTTATAATGAATGGATGGATGGATTTATAACAGAGGCCAAATGGTGCGAACGACAGCACAATTCAAGTGTATATAACACAAGAACAGAAATGACATTTCACTTTTTTTATTTTGTGGTTGACAGTGCATATGGAAATGCAATACTAACACAGATGACACAAAATATGCTAAAGAAAGGAGACGAGGGAACATTAAACTGCTTGATTTTCATATCTGGACATTTACACACGGTGGTCACGGAGACGACTGTGATGAAATATTAATAAAGATAAAAAATGACACAAATAAACTAACCCCCACTGCTGGGGGGGGCCCCCGAGGAAAATCCCAAAACATAAAAACACTATAAAATTGCAAACATCACACTTAAATATGCATTGCTCTGGGCAAATATGATTTGCAATGAAAAAATAGTTTCGTTTATTTGGCTCACATACAGATGTGCAACAAAGTATAATGTTGCCTCTTTAAAATGCAAATTTTGCAGTTTACAAATCTATATCAAAGTTTCCCTTTTAAGTGTGCTTCTTTATTGAACAAAATCAAAGAGGTAGAAAAATATTAATCATGAAACACCACAGTAAATAGATTTTAATACTTTTTAAGGGTATACATTCACACAACATTAAAAAACATAAATGCCTTACAGTCTTGTTTGGGGCAGCAAAAATGTTAATAAAAAAAGCAAAACACCAGAGTATTATGGGTAAAAAAACGAAAGACCATGGGAAACAGGTAGTCATTTTTGAAGGCACCTCCTTTGTGGCCTTTTCAGTGAAGTGTGCTGCTGAGTTTAACCCCAAACATGGCTTCCCATTGTATTCGGATCCATTCCACGAGTTCCTGGACGGGCGCAGGGCTCTCCATCTGTAAACACCAGGTTTTCTCCTCTTTGGCAGTCTGAAAAGCACAACACATGTATTTTGGATATTTTGGCAAACTCATGTTATGCTTGAGTAATACGGAAGAAAAAAACAAACTAAAAATTAGCATTTTCAAATCAAAGTATAATTAAGATTCCCTTGACTAACTAAAACTAAGAGGCAATTTGGTGGCTTTTAGTACTGTGATCATGGTGTATCATTAAAGTTATGTATTAGGCAATATAATATAGCTAACCAGACAGACAGAGACTCAGCACAGCAGTATAAGATTTGGGGATGTTAACCCACACAGACTTAAGATTATTAAGAATACAGCACTGAAGCAAGATGAACATTAGAATGTTTGTAGAAATATGACAGTGATACTTAAAAATTTGCCAGCAAGGTGGCCCAGTAATGGCCTCTGGAGGACCAGATCTGAATCCTTGCCATCTCTGGCTCATTCTGCCCGTGTCTGGGGTTTTCCCAAGTGCCATGAGGTAAATGTACAAGAGTGCTGCCGACTCTAGAGTGGCACTGAACAAGGAGTAGCAGTAGAATATCCTATTGCTTTGAGCTACATCACTTGCATGAAAATGTGCTATATAAATAAATATTGTTGTTGTTGCTTTGAGGATTAAAAATAGTTTGCTCCTTGTCTTTACTTTAATGAAGTCTGGTGATGACAGGTCTACCAACACAGACAAGTGTTCTTGGTTTGGCTAAATGTCGTGAATTGTTTTGTCTTCATCAAGGAATGATTTCTGTGATTATCCGGCACAGTTGTCTTCCATGCTTGTCCAAGCCTTCTGGTGTTACTGGGTTCACCAGTGTATTCCTTCTCTGTAACAATGTACTAGATCGGTTGATTTGACCACTCCTGTTTCTGCTATCTCTTGGATGGGTTTGTTTTGTTTCCTTTGCCTAATGATGGCCCGTTTGCTTCCAAATGTAAATTCTACACTTGAAATCAACTCCAGACCTCTTACTTGCTTAATAGTTAAGTAAATAATGAGGGACCTGCTCACACCTGACTGTGGAACAGCTTGTAAGTCAAAAGTCCAAATACTTTTGAGCCCCTGAAAATGTGTGTGTGGTCGGGGGGGGGATGGGTTACAGGCAATGTATATAAATACTCGTATGTCTGTCATTCCCAAATGGCTCATACAATATTTTTGGTAAACCCCTTAAATTATAGCTAAAAGTCAACATTTCAATGACATAATGGTTGCATTATTCCATTTCAAATCCATTGTGGTGGTATACAAATCCAAAATTATGAAAATTGTGTCACTGTCCAAATACTCATGGACTTAACTGTATAAGAAAATGAAAAGATCAATGTTTAAACTCACTTAATTCAATTCAGTGTCACTAAAGGCTAGAGTCTATCCCTGCATCACTGGGTACAAAGTAGGGGCAAACCCTAAATGGGATGCCTTTCACTGATATTACATGTAGTGAGAAGTCAAGCAAAATGACACCTTTTATTGTCTAACTGAACAGATTACAATATGCAAGCTTTTGAGACAACTCAGGGCCCTTCTTCAGGCAAGACGTAATATAGAAACTGGAGTTCCCTGTGTTTATATTGACACCAGGACAGAGACAGCATTGGAAAACCTTTAAGTGAGACATCTTAAATGTAAAAATTAATAGACCTCTTCAGGCAACGATTCATTAAGCAAGAGAGGAGAATAATGTATGGTCAAGATCTTTGGATAAGATAACTGTCCAACAAAGTCTTTTGAAGTTTCTGATGAGTTTTTCAATACAACGTGGGTCTGTAGACAGGTTGTATTCATAATGGCTAACACGGTACAACACCCTAGTACTACTGATATTAAATGAAATTAATATGTGCATTGAAATGGTTGTTATTTGTTTAGCACTTCAGTCTGAAAATGCTGAATCTTTAGAAATGTGTTTTATATTTGCTTATAATAAAACAGAAACTTGAAATGAGCCAACAGAAAATTTGCAAATTGATCTAAATAGATTAATCTGATACATTTGTGAGCACAAAGGACCTTATGGCTGCACATGTTATTTGTGACAGTGCTTAATGTTAAGGAAAACATGTCATTATTGATGAAAGGCAGTCTTTTCCCATTGCAACATAAGTGCCATGCATTACATGGGTGCAGAATGGGCATAGTGCACCATCTGACTAATCTGTACCAATTGTACGTGCCACATATATGCAAGGACACTTAATTTTCTTTGCGGTAACCCTGAGTGTGACTCAGGCTTGGAATTCTATGCAATTACAGTTCAATCTGAGTTAGGCTCGGGGTGACATGTAATGATATGCTTAATAGTGTTAAGACAGATTTCTTATACCATCTAGTGGATGGAACACCACCATGTTGGAAAAAGAAAGAAAACCTAGTATTTCTTTGCTTCCTGCCACTTTGTGGTAACTCTAAAATAACTTATCGATGTTCATGAGTGGGACAGAGCTGCAAATGAAAAACAGAAAGGCAAATGAAAAGCCGTAAAGGCAGTTTTAGAGTGACCTGAAACTGAATCAACACGGTAAGTCAAACTGATGCATGATATGGCACTATATGAACCGCCATGATATGCCCAGTGAACATGGTCATTTGAAGCATCACAGTGGTGCGACAGTAGCTGTGTGACAAAATGGAAAAATAGCTGCAATTAAGTGCAAGGACAAGCAAAATGTTAGCCCAAATGCACTGTTCCTAATGTGGCAATTGTCAATGTTTGTGCCAGGGGAAATGTGTACGTCACTAAGCCTTGTGCTGCAGTAGCCTGCAATAACACATCAGTTGTGTGGATCAGGTACTGACAATATACCCAGTCATATGCGAGCAACAGAAAAAATAAGACAAGCGTGCAAAAATACATGCTTCTGCTGTCTCGATTGTAACATCAGGCTGTGCACTGGAGACCGACTCAAAGCATATCACACAAAGGATCACATACATCTTCTGCTGTATTTATGTTAACTTTTTGGTATTAACAGGTTTCTGTTACATGTAACAATATTTTTTCTTGTTGAGAAAAATTTTACATTTTTGGCTCTTTTCTCCTGTAGAAAACATTAAAACATTCTGCAGTATTTTTGAAAACTGGGACATCACATATTATTCTGAAAGCAACTTAAAACATGTCTCAGTATCCTAAATAATATTATTAAAAATAATTTGCAATTAAAACCTTAAGGAGGTTTGTTTATGTCAAATATCTGTTTTTTTTCCAATTTTCTTAATTGCACATCATAGTATATTATTCTATGACAACTACTGTCAAATTAGATATAAACTCAATATTTTAACAAAGACATCACCTCCCAATGTTACCGACTTCGAGGCCTCAACAGAAGTCATAAAAAGCTACAATGCCAGGACTGCCATTTAAAGCAGTTATATGACATGGAACAGTTGATACACAGTGGGAATCTGTGGTGGATATCGTTTTAAACAGGCAAATGCCACTGAGAAAAGCCCCTTTTCCTGTATTTAATTTGGAGAACTTAAGGAATGCTTGAGTTCTCATGCATCTACAATGATTTATTATCTAAGCTCACTGGTCTATACAACAAAGAACACGGTGCATCTTCTCACGCCAATGAAAAGAACTGCATGCTGACACCGACTCTGTTCACACTTGGCTGGCAAAACACATTGCTGACTGTAGCATAAAAACACAAAAAGCATTAGATAAGATTTGATAAACTTAATTAATCCCAAGATGAAATTTACAAGCATAAAGTAATAACATAAAAATGACTTATCTAACGTGGCAAATAACTTCAGGAAGAGTGAAAAGAGTGTACCTGTAATGTTGTATGTAGAATGTGATTTTCCAAAATGTTTTCAGCAGGCTAGTTCCACTTTCCAGTTGAAATACCTCTCATCATCAACATAAGCGTCCCTGCTTCACCATGTGCAACTGTGCCCCACTGCTTCAAAGCTCCTTGCCACACACTCTGCCCATCCCCAACAGCGGCCACTGAATTCTTTGAGAACACACTTCCTCCCCATCCTACACTGCTTCTTCATTAATGTTTCAGTGAGCAAGCAATTTTTTAAAAAGTGAGAGACAGCCAATGCCGGGTGAGTCTTCTGTTATAGCCACCACATTCTTACCTCTCCTAATGGAATTGCAAATGGTTCCGTTATTAAACAGACTGCTTTGCTATTCTGAATTGTCCAGCCACAAGCATTACATCAATATTTGAAATTCTCTGATCATTTGCTAATTTTATCTTGAGAAAAGAGATGTAAAAAAAAAAAAACACAACATGAAACAGCCTTGCGAGTCCACTCCTTTATAATGATGTTGAATTATATAATCCATGTCTATCTACAATATTTCTAGTTTTGGAAAAATTCAAATGAAGCTGCAACCTTTCAATATAATGACAAGTGATTGTTATATAGCACTCATCACCAAATACTGTTGAGCACAAAACAAATTTTTATCACATTAAAAAAAAAAAAAAAAAAAAAAAAGTGTTTTTAAGAGTTTGTGTGTCACAAGCAAGTACACTGCACCATGTGATCATACCAAATGATGTGCGATTTCAGTCAAATTAGAATACAGCCAGTAGTGGATGTTTATGTGTTGAAGGACAATAAAAAGTGCCTTTACAGATGGTTTTAGTTAAGCTTCCATAGCACTACATGTTATGTGCTTCAGTGGAGGATAGTTCACAGAAGGTGCTGGCCACAACATTAATTAGGAAAATAAAACTAACATTTTTAAACTTCAAGTAACACTAGTACTGCAGAATCATGAGGCAGTTCTCATTTTTGTCTTTGTATAGTACATTAATTATAACAGTCTTTCTAAAGTCCTGAATAAATGCAGAAAAACTGAGAAAGAGGCATGCATGACAACCCTAATCTTAAAAACCATACACTGTGGAATTAACTATTTTTTGGGCAGTAAGATTTTTATCCATCAAAAGGTAGAACAGAGGGAGCTTAATTTATAATTACATATGTACTGATGTGATTCTGGGATAAACAGATAAAATGGAACTGATAAAAAACATCCAGCAGAGTCAAACATTTTCTTTCTCAAAGAAAGCATGATGCGCTGACTGCACCCTGAACTGTAGTAAGTGGGTCTGACGGTGAAAGGATGAAAAAGTGGCCTGTTACTACATTCCAATTCTTGATCTAATAATACATTATCATAGAATATGGCCAAGTATGGCTATGTTGATTAATGTGGCATATGTTAAATTGTATCATGAACTTTATATTGCTGTTTATATCTGGCAATCTTTTCACAAAGCCAGCTTTCTATCAGCTGGGCAGGAATGCACATATATTTACCACTGTCAAGCACACATGTATGATTGAGGATATATCAAAGATGACCAGCCAACAGACAGGAATAGAGCTATGCACATAATTATAAAGAGGCGGCTAGGTCCATTTCTATAACAGTACAACATTCTCATACATTCTGGCCAAGTACGGCTACATGGATTTAATGGTCTGCACTGGAGTAAACTTATGTAATAGAGCACTTTACAAATGGACTTCTATGCAAACCTACCCCGCTTATCCAAGGTAGGGTCACAGGGCAGGTGGAGCCTATCCTAGCAATCACTGGATAAAAGTCAGGATCACTTGGAAAGGGCTCCAGTACACACCAGGGCCAATTTAGCAACATCAACTAGCATACCCTGTATGTCTTTGTACTGTGGGAATAAATCAGACTACCCAGACAAAACTCTAGGGACACAGAGAGAACAAGCAAATTCCACATGGAGAGCACCTGGGATGCAAACTCTGGCCTCCTTTTTGCAAGGCAGCAGTGCAACCACTTTGTCCCTGTGGGATCCAAAGACACTTAATTGTTTTTTTTATGTGCCTGCAGAATGACCCTTTGTAGAATTTGGGTGATGTCTATATATTTTTGCTCATATATCTTTCCTATGTTTCTCTGTTTATGTTTCAACATTATAGTTTTTATTTATGTTGAATTATTTTTCATATTATATATAAATGATTTGCTAGCATGCACTTAAATAGGCTGTGTAGTGTAGCACGGAGGTTAAGGCTTTGAACTTTTGACTTCAAACACTGAAGTTGTGGGTTCACATCCCCCCCACAGCCACTGTGTGGCCACAAGCAAGTCACTTCACCTGCCTGTGCTGCAACTGGAAAAACAAAAGAAATGTCACTAATTGCACCTCAAGTGTTGAAATTAAATAAGTAATAATAACAATAATAAATAATAACAATGAATAAAATTTGCATATAAGCAACTTCTGCTCAAGCAGCTAGAATTTTCTTTTCTCAGCCACAGATGTAGTATGTAACATTCTTGTTTTTGTGTGCTGTGCCCATTGTGCATGGAATACCATTCTTAATTCTTCAATTAAGAAACAGGCCAAATCTTCTTATATTACTGGAATTCATATCCACTGACTGACAGAAAATGTGTTTTTTGCTCATTCTGATTATCTATAAATATCTAAACTGTTTGGCTCCCTCTCTCTCGTCCCGCATCATTTCTCTACATCATTTCTCTGTTCCATCACCCCATCAGTGGTTCTAGTTCTTTCAGCATGCATCGTATTCTTTCATTTTCCAAACAAACCTTACTCCTTACGTTAGACATTTAGTACAGAATTACCTCCTTCCAAGCAAATAAAATGTGCTGTGAATGTATGGAACAGATGTGTGTCTGGTTTCTATCTCACTTTGAAGTTGGTCACACTGCACCTCACCTTCTAGTAAAAAGCAGTGCTTTAATCCCCTGCAGGTTGTCACAACTTGACAATACAATCATTTGGCTGCTCCTCTCAACCTCTGTCACACCTCAACATTTATCCCAACAATCATAAAATATCAGGGATGGGCAGTACAGGACAGATTATCCTAATTAATGGTGAAAACAACAGAACATCTTATTATTCTAACAAGAAACCTTTACATGCCGGCCAATGGCAGAAACCAATTTCCTTCACTGCAACACCTTTCAAAGGCCAGGAAATATCAATAACCTAAGCGCTGAGTGGCAGCAAAACCAATATTGGTGACACAGATGGCTAACAGTACATACAACTAAATATTACTAATGAAGCAGTTTTAAAAGAAAAGAAATCTTACTTCATCATAAAGATTTATGTCCACTCTGCATGGGTTGGACTGAAAAAGATGAACTGAACTAACACAGCTTATTTGCTGAGTGTCTTGAATTTTCACCTTCTCAGAGGCTGAATATTCACTGGTGTTTACTGGAGGAGGATTGCTGGTCCACTGATGGTCCTCATGTAGAAGATGCAGACAGTCTTGGGTTGCCAGAACTGTTATTGGATTTGGCATTCCATCTGAAAAAAGAAATCTGTTACTCAAAATAATGTTTGAAAATAAACATTATAGTAAAAGGCAGATTTGTTATGATAATAAGGCTCAGCACTTCAATCTGAAAATATGTAGAGAGTGTACTATATCTTTATTAGCTAAATGTTATCATACCTTGGCATAAGTAGGCAAGAAGGTAGAAGTACTGAAGCTTACTGTCCTCAGATAAAACCATATCAGCATTCTCACATATGATGGGCCTTAGGAGAGGGGAAAACAAAAAAAAGAATGCAGTTTACAATTCATAAACAACTCGGATGTAATGATTTATTCAAATGTATTCATTTCAATTCAAATGTGTATTACAATCTCACTGGTAAGAACTATGCACTCCTGACACATGGAGAAGTCACGTGTGAAGAACTGCCATCACCTTCGAGCCAAACTATATCAAATCATAGGTGCTAAATTATCTCATGCTAGAACATTAAAGGGCAGGTCACACACTTAAATAGTTTATAAAACACAGAATAACTTGTTTTCTTCCACTGATGAAATCTAATGTACAACATAACATTTCCAAACCCACTAAATAATACATAAATAAATTCTAAATGCATACTGTAAGTACCAATATTATCATATACTTTTACACCTAGAGGAATATATTAAAATAATAAAAATATAAAAGTACTTTATCTACTTAAAGTACTTTTTCACTACAAAGATAGAGATTATTTCACTAAAACAGAGTAGCATTAGATAATCATCTGTAATACTTGTTTTTATTTTTTAGGAAAAAAAATATAAAATTTATTTTGTCAACAAAACACAACTAAGCTGTGTGTTATTTTATAAATTTGGATAGCACGAATGAAAAGACTAATGAACGGTTTTTCCAAAGCGTGGCCCAGTGTTCTCCACTATTATTGCCATTCTATATTCAAATGTTGGATTGCACACTGTATTGAGTTTAAATTAGATTAGATAAACTTTATTAATTCCAAGGGGAAATTTAGACGCACACAGAAGCAGAAACATAAAAGACAAAGATACAGGGTCACAGAACAAAAACAATCAATCAGTAAATAAATAATAAATGTACTGTATATTGTGCAGAAATTGCAATGAAGAGTATAATTAGTTTGGGACATCAGAAGGAAGCATTGAATTGCCCGATAGTGTGTAGAAAAGACCTACAAAATTAGAAAAAAAATCATGGAATTGGCACTCCAGCCACCATAAAAAACCTCACACTGTTCCACTCCATTTGAACTAATGTGGTGCTGAGGTGTCACCAGTTGCATGGCTGCACTTAGGTCCTAATCTGGATCCTGAGTTGGTTTGTCATGTGATGGGTGCAGCAATGCACTGTATCAGCACATGCTCCTAACCTCACCTCACCCCACACAATTAGGTAGCTGCTGGCAAAGTGTTGTCATACAGGCATGCCTGTGGATCACTCTGAGGGGTCACCTACGGTATGTACTATGTGTTGAGAGGGAGTGCTGGCATTAACCTTCTCCTCAGTTGTTTTCCACCCATTCCGATCCCTGACATACAAATCCTGTTGCTGTCGGAAGGAGGATTTCAATCTTTTTTTTTTTTATATCAACATTTTATTGAATTTATTAAAAGAATGTAACATTCCATACAAGCAAGTCAAACTTGACAAAACTAAGTTGATTAACACCCCACACATGAGAAAGAGAGCCAGGCCAACAGCCAGAATAAAACTTTAAGAGTAGGGGGTTAAAAAAAAGTGGGAGAAAATCCTTTTCCTCAATTTAAATGCTTATTCTAAAATGTCATTGGTTAGATCTTGCCAGGTTTCAAAAAAGTTTTGTACAGATCCTCTAAGTGACAATTTGATTTTTTTCCCCAATATCAAAGAGTATATAACATCAGTTACCCACTGTCTTAACAGAGGAGAGTTAGGATTCTTCCAGTTGAGTAAGATAAGCCTACGTGCCAATAGTGTAGTAAAGGCAATTACAGTTTGTTCATCTTTCTCCACTTTAAGACCATCTGGGAGTACCCTAAACACAGCTGTTAGTGGATTAGGAGGGATTGTGATACCAAGGCTGTCTGAAAGGCATTTAAAGATTTTGGTCCAGAATGATGTTAATGTGGTGCAGACACAAAACATATGGCCCAATGAGGCTGGAACACCACTGCAACGTTCACAGGTTGGATCTTGCCCTAGAAACATTTTAGACAATTTTAAATGAGACAGATGTGCTCGATAAAAGATTTTAAGTTGAATAATTCTATGCTTTGCACATATGGAGCTAGAGTAAATTCTGTGCGTGGCTGCCTTCCACTCCACTCCTTTTCCCACTGTACTCTGGGATCTTTGAAAGGGAGGGACTTTAAAACGCTTTTATATATTACAGAAAAGCTGTCCGAGTCCTTAAGTCTGATCAATATTTCTTCCAGAATAGAAGTAGGTGGGAGGTGAGGAAAATTGGGCAGATTTTGTTTAGCAAAATTTGGAGGTAGTGAAAGAATTGTGTTGATGGAAAGTTAAACTTGTTGTGTAATTGTTGGATGCAAAGACGTTATCTATGTACAAATCTCTAAGTGATTTAATCGTATATGTTTTCCAAACATTAAAAACTGTGTACGTTTGAGAGGGTAGAAAAAAGTGGTTATCGTGCAGTGGTGCCAGAGGAGTTCAATCTTTTGCCAGACAGCATAAATGAATACACTGTAAACCTTACTTTGCCAGACGACAATCTTGATTTGCAAAACACTCTTGTAGGTATGTATAGTGGCCCTATTTTTGTTGGAATTAAACAGGGACAAACAGGCAGACTCCCCAACATTTTCCAGTGGTAACGTACAATGCCTTACTTAACCACAGTGTATAATAATCTTTCATAAAAGTATGGCAAAAGGACAAAAAAGCTTAATTTTACAATCCTAGAAAACATATAGCTTAAATGTACAAAGAGCAACTAGACTCAACAATCTAGACGAGAACAGGCCATTCAGCCCAACAAAACTCGCTTGTCTATTCCATTTAATTCTAAAAAATATCAAGTCTACTTTTGAAAGATCCACCGTCTACCATGCTACTTGGTAGCTTATTCCAAGTGTCTATGGTTCTCTGTGTAAAGAAAAATTTCCAAATGAGGCCTCACCAGTGCATTATAAAACCTGAGAATATTCTCCTTGTACTTGTACTCTACACATCGTGCTATATCACCTAACATTCTGTTTACCTTCTTAATGGCTCCTGATCACTGTCTGGATGTTAATAGCATAGATAGAGTCCACTACGACTCCTAAATCCTTCTCATAAGGTGCACTCTTGAATTTCAGACCTCCCATTGTGCATTCAAATCTAACATGTGTGTAATACTTTATATTTACTGACATAAAATTTCATCTGCCACAAATCTGTCCAAGCCTGTATGCTACCCAAGTCTTTAGCAGCGGCTCTAGCACTGACCGCTGTAGAACACCCCTCTTTACGTCAGCCAATTCTGATAAAGTTCCTCGCACCATCACCCTCTGCTTCCTGTGTCTGAGCCAATTCTGCACCCATCTACAAACATCAACCTACACTCCTACCTCTTAGTTTGATACCCAACCTCTCATGTGGCACCTTATCAAATGCTTTCTGAAAGTCAAGATAAAGAATACCAAATTCTCCTTTTTCTTGCTTCCTCATAGAATTCCAGCATGTTAGTAAAACATGACCTCTCTCTTCTTAATCCATGCTGACTGTTCAGAAGAACTCCTACACTTGCCATGTGCTTGTCAATCTTATCCTTAATAATTCCTTCCATTAAATTTTCCTGTGATGCACATTAAGCTTACTGGCCTATATATAGTTGGTTGGATCTGCCTGGTCAATCTTTTTATATAACAGGATATTTGCCATTTTCCAGTCCTTTGGAATCTCCCCAGTGTGCAGTGTCTTCCAAAAAAAATGTGTCAATGGTTTATTATACATGTACTCGCTAGGCTCCTTAAGAACATGAGGGTGATTATTACCTGGTCTTGGTGATTGTTTGATTTCAGCCTATTTAATCTGAGTTTCCCTCACTAAGAACCTCCTTAGTAGTCTCAATCATTGCTGGGAGGTTCTCCACTTCCTCACTTGTGAAGACCACAGAAAAATGCAAGTTTAGAGCGTCCGCTGTTTCACTGCCTGTATCTTTTAATTCTCCTTTACTTTTCCTGATGCATTTCACCTCCTCCTTGACTGCTCTTTTACTACTTTTGCATTATCTGCTATATTCTTCTACAACTGTCTTTCAGCCTCCCTAACATCCTTCTTAATGGTTGTCATCATGTTCCCATGCACCCTACAATTCACTTTGAAGTTATTACTCTCATATGCCTTACAGAGCTGTGTTTTCCTTTGTAGCTTCACTGAGAACTGTACAATATTATGGTCACTTGAACCTACTGGTTCAAATCACCTCTACACTCTCAATTATATCCTGATTCTTAGAAATTACAAAATCTAGACAGTCATCACCCAACATTGGTGCTTTAACATACTGTGTTAAACAACAGTCACTGATTACCTCTAAAAACTCCTGCTCTTGTGCTCCGCCATTTGCAAGGTTACCCCTATTTAATATTTGGATAAAGTCCCCCTTGACAATGATATTCCCCTGCAAACTTGCCTTTTTAATACTACTAAAAAGATAGGCATTCAAATTATTGTCTACATTGGGCGGTCTATAACACACACCTAAAATAAGGCCTCTTTCCCTAGTGCTTTCCAGACAAAGCCACACATCCTCACTAAGATGGAGCTCATTATCCAACTGAAGAGGACTTGCATTTAAATTCCATTAGACAAACAACAATCCCACCTTATTTTCTGTTCTGTCTAATCTATTCCTCTATGGTTAGTCATTCACATCTTTGCTATTTTGCCAGGTTTCTGTTATTGCTATATCATCATAATTAAGCTCGGTTACATACAACTCCAATTCACTTGCCTTATTTTTGATACTTCTAGCATTAAAGCAAGCTATTTTTAATGGGTTACTCCTTTTACATTTAAACGTTCGGTTAGAATTTACATTATCATGAATTTTTATTTTTACACTAATATTTGGTACTCCATGTATACAGTGGTTCCTCGCTATATCGCGCTTCGACTTTCGCAGGTTCACTCCATTGCGGATTTTATATGTAAGCATATCTAAATATATATCACAGATTTTTCGCCGGTTCGCGGATTTCTGCGGACAATGGATCTTTTAATTTATGGTACATGCTTCCTCAGTTGGTATGCCCAGTTGATTTCATACAAGGAACGCTATTGGTGGATGGCTGAGAAGCTACCCAATCAGAGCACGTATCATGTATTAAATAAAATTCCTCAATGATATATGATATGCTTCGCATACTTAAAAGCCCGAACAGCACCTATTGATTTTTTATTGTTTGCTTCTCTCTCTCTGACATTCTCTGCTCCTGACGGAGGGGGTGTGAGCGGAGGGGGTGTGAGCAGAAGGGCTGTTCACACACTGGCCTAGAGGATATGGATGCTCCTCTAAAAAATGCTGAAAGACTACCTTCACATTGCTCCCTTCCTTGTGGCTGCTTTGTCGGGCGGTGCTTCGCATACTTAAAAGCCTGAACAGCACCTATTGATTTTTGATTGTTTGCTTTTCTATCGGTGTCTCTCTTTCTGACATTCTCTGCTCCTGATGCGCACTCCTTTGAAAAGGAAGATATGTTTGCATTCTTTTAATTGTAAGACGGAACTGTCTTGTCATGGAGCACAGTTTAAACTTTTGAAAAAGAGACAAATCTTTGTTTGCAATGTTTTAAATCCTGTCTCTACAACCTCCTGTGTTTCTGTGCAAATCTGTGACCCAAGCGTGACAATATAAAAATAACAATATAAACGTATGGTTTTTACTTTGCGGATTTTCACCTTTCGCAGGGGGTTCTGGAATGCAACCCCAGCGATCGAGGAGGGAACACTGTAGTTCTAAATGTGGCCTATCCTAAACTCCCTGCTCCTCCGTTTCCCTAGTTTAAACAATCCTTGACTAACCTGCTCATACACCTCCCCAATAAATTGGTGACCCTCCAGTTCAGATGCAACCTGTTGTGGCGGAACAGGTCCCATCTGTTCCAAAAG
This sequence comes from Polypterus bichir lapradei, assembly GCA_026402145.1. Taxonomy (NCBI): domain Eukaryota; kingdom Metazoa; phylum Chordata; class Cladistia; order Polypteriformes; family Polypteridae; genus Polypterus; species Polypterus bichir. The sequence continues at coordinate 119,925,312 of JANRMT010062814.1, read as the reverse complement.
GAGTTCCAATGCCCCATAAACCTATACTCATCTACCCTGCATCAAGATTTGAGCCACACATTAAGCCTTCTAATCTCCTCTGTCTTACTTGGACTGGCATAGACAGAACTTTAGAGAAGACTACCTTAATCAGTTCTGCTCCTCAGCCTGGCACCTAACTCTTTGAAGGTGAATCACAGAACTGACAGATTACCATTATGTATGTCATTTGTTCCAATATGGACAATGACAACTGGAAACACCCCCAGTCTAGCTGCAAGGCAACACACCATGCGAGACTCTCTGTCTCTAGAGCAAACCTGTGCTTCAATCCCCCTAATGATTGAGTCCCCAACTATCACTACCTCTCTCTTTCTGGGAACTAGTTTTGATGTGGCCTCCTCATCCCTGGCTGCCATCCTAGAATCATCACAGACACCGTCTAGCTCTGCAAGGACTTGAAAATGGTTTGACACTTCCAGTTCTGGGGTTAGTGCCCCCAGACAGTGTGCACCTTTTACCTTGGGCTTTGTGACCATGAGCCTCCTATCTCTATCTGTCTGGTCTAGAATCTCCTCCCGTGCCACATTAGGGGTGCAGACTATTTCTCTAAAGAACACCTGGGCCAGAAAAAAAAAAAAAAAAAAAACTCTATAAAGAACAATTACAAGAACAATTGCCTAAGTTAAGGAAGACGTAGAAAGGAGCAACAATTCTTTGAGCTGCTTTTGAGATCAATCCTTACAAATAGTGTCAGTGCTTCAATTAATCCAATCATTTATTAACCTGCTTATCCATTTCAGACTCACTGGGAGCGGTTTTTCAGTGTTAACTGTACATGTTACAGTAAGTATTTTTCCTTTCTTGTAATAGAAAATAAGGTGGCAGTATTATAAAAAATATTCAACAAAAATGTCTAATTAACCTGGACTTTGATTTTATTTGGACAGCACAGTAGTTGCACATTCTCCCTGTATTTACGTGTTTTATTCCTCCCACATACCCAAAGACATGCTGAATTGGGGATTTTAAATTTGCCTAAGTGTGAGTAAGCGTTTGTGCGATTGTCTCATGTGATGGGAACAGAGTCATGTGTGCCTTGTGCCCTTAACCGTTGGGGTGAACACCAGCCCCCCATGATGCTGAACTCAATTAAGCGGCTTTTGAGAGTGCATGTATGATAGTACTAAAATTCTTCAGATAACATACTACTGCAGCTTTCCAAGAAATGGCTTAAGGAGTGTAAAACCCAGTGTTTTAGTAAAACTACCAAATTAGTACAAGAAACTTGTACAGAACTTTCAAAATCCGCATTAAAAATAGCTTCCTTGATGTTACAAAATAATTTAAAAATAAATATCTGATTTTATAATAAAATAAAAATAGATCCCAGGATGCAAAGGCATTTCCTTACCACAGATGATGATGGGGACCAATTCGGGAGGTAGAAATAGACACCAACTTGCTATCACATTTTGGAGCAAATTCCTGCACTTTTTCTTGAAAAATCGATATATTAAAGTGAGAGAGAGAGACAAAGAAGACAATGATTCATGTCAACCTAAAATAAAAAGCTGATACAACTTTACAACTAGTTTGCAATATATTAATTCAGTTTTATAAACACAAAGTTCTCATTTATAAATCTACTAATTTTTGCTGCTGCACTTGTTGCCATGTGCAGTTAATGCAGAAAAAAAGCAAAACAACAAGTAAAGCAAAAATTCTGATAGCTGTTATTCGAGTAGGATACCTTTAAGTGTTAAGGCTTTTGCAAATATTTGACTGCCATATCTGAATATGTTTAAGTAGTGACTGTTACCAAATTCATCCACCTATCTTCCTAAACCATTTATTCAGGGAAGTTTCATATGAAAGTTGGAGCCTATCCTAGCAAGCACCAGGCACAAGGCATGAACAATTCCTTGACATGATACCATTTCGTCACAGGGTGTACAATATATATTGCATCCACTAGCACACACTGATTGGTAAGAATAATATTTGTTCTCATTATTGACATTCTAGTAACCTTACATTATGTGGGCAGAAACTGTCCTCCAATTTATTAGTGCAAGGTACAATGCCTCTGTACCGTCTGCCACATGGGAGGGTGAACCCCTGGGGTTTGTTGATGTGGCAAGAAAGTCCTTCTGGTCATTTTTGCTTAAGACACCTACTGGTTTACTTTTATCATAAGGGTGTAATTTCCAGCATAAAATATGGCCCAAATGGCGTAAAAAAATTAGGGTTTTTTAGTTGCACAGAGCCAAAAATTTGAAAGAACCCTAAAACACATCTTTTACTATTTGATTCATCTGCAGGTCTAGTTGTTTATCATACTTGGGGGATTCTTTGTACTGGTGAGCCAGGAGATGCCAGACATAAAAAGGTGGGTGTGATTTCAAAGCATTAATAAGTAATTTTTATGAACATAAAATGTGATAATGCACCTGTGAATTCAATCTAGCACTCTGCCATGAATTCCATTTTTACCCACAGTGTCAATCTGATGAAATATACTGTACATAGTGAGCATCTTGAGAAATCGAAAATATATTGAATATATTGTTTAAAATAAGAACTCTTACATAGTGTCTAAAATAGGACAAAATCATTTTCATGATTGAATTTTCAGTCATCAATGTATTACCCACTTATGTTGTTTTAGAGTTAATTAGTGACTACAGTCAATTAGTTACTACTTTGAATCTCTATTAGGAGATAATATGGACTGTTTTGCATTTAAGAAATAATTTAAAATGCATCAATATTCTGTTATGACTTGCTAGAAGCAACTGATTTTTTCCAGTACTGTATGTATATTTAACTTGCACAGATAAGATATCTAGAATATCTATTACTTTGCATTCAGTAATGCACAGAATGACAGACATATCTGTAGTCATAATAAAAAGAGGTCCACATGTATATTCTGTCAACTACCCATAAAATGTCTCACTCACATTTATAAGGATAAGTGGCTTATAGTATTATGAAGCAATAGCTGACTGCTTTACTTATTTCATGTACAGTGATCCCTCACTATATCGCGTTTTGACTTTCGCAGCTTCACTTCATCGCGGATTTTAAATGTAAGCATATCTAAATATATATCACGGATTTTTCGCTGTTTCGCAGATTTCTGCTGACAATGGGTCTTTTAATTTATGGTACATGCTTCCTCAGTTGGTTTGCCCAGTTGATTTCATACAAGGGACGCTATTGGCGGATGGCTGAGAAGCTATCCAATCAGAGCACGTATTACATATTACATAAAACTTCTCAATGATATACAATATGCTTCCTGCACGGTGCTTCGCATACTTGAAAGCCCGAACAGCACGTATTGATTCTTGATTGTTTGCTTTTTCTCTCTCTCTCACTATCTCTGACATTCTCTGCTCCTGACGGAGGGGGTGTGAGCAGAGGGGCTGTGTGGACACTGGCCTGGAGTATACGGACGCTCCTCTAAAAAATGCTGAAAGACTACCTTCACATTGCTCCTTCCTTGTAGCTGCTTTCTCCGGCAGTGCTTCGCATACTTAAAAGCCCGAACAGCCCTATTGATTTTTGATTGTTTGCTTCTCTCTCTCTGACATTCTCTGCTCCTGACGTGCACTCCTTTGAAGAGAAACATATGTTCGCATTCTTTTAATTTCAGACGGAACCGTCATCTCTGTCTTGTCATGGAGCACAGTTTAAACTTTTGACTAAAGGGTGTTATTTCATGTCTAGAGGGCTCTAATAATGTTAAAAAACGTATATAGAAGGTTGTAAACAGGTTTTCTATGCTCTAATATTCGATTTATAAAAAAAGAATCCTACTTCGGGGAAATTCATTTATCGTGGTAGAGTCTGGAACGGATTAACCACGATAAACGAGGGTTTACTGTACTTTGTTGACACACTGAATCATACAAAGCCTTAGTCAGTTAAACAGATGTAATTTTTGAACAAAATAGTTAATATTAGCCATTCCTCATTAAAATGATTTGTTATTAATTGACATTACAAATGTCTTCTATGAATGTAAATTACTCTTGAACAGTATTCCTATTAGCTACGATAATACTAATATACTTTAAAATGAATTTGTATCTACTGTACTATTTTTTGTAAATATTTATATTCAGTGAAACATTTTCTCAGGTAAACCTGTTGATAAAATGATACAACAGAAAGCTACCACAGCCGAAAGCAGTAGTTTACACACACATCATTTGGCAATAATTTCAGACTAGTGATGCTGAACTTGAACGTGTACAAAGGATGCTTGATTTCATGTAATGTGTTGCTGCAATTTGCAGATTTCTAGCTACTAGTAACTGTACTTCAAGGCACAATGACAATTTCAAAATGTAGTTTCCTGACGATATTGGGGCAATTACTATAAAATTATGGAAGAAAAATTTTGACGCAAGCGTCAGTAGGCTTTGCGCCCAAAGAACCAAGTTTCACAAACTATTCTATAATATTTCAGTAATTATTTACCGCTCTGATGCTGACCTTTCAGATCATAAAATAAGCAATTAAGATAGCAATTGGAAAGGTGAATTCATAATTTCAGAATTACGGTATTTGAGAGGAGGCGGCATGGTGGCACAGTGGGTAGCGCTGCTGCCTCGCAGTAAGGAGACCCAGGTTTGCTTCCCGGGTCCTCCCTACGTGTAGTTTACATGTTCTCCTCATGTCTGCGTGGGTTTCCTAGGGTACTCCAGTTTCCTCCCACAGTCCAAAGACATGCAGGTTAGGTACACTGGCGATCCTAAATTGTCCCTAGTGTGTGCTTGGTGTGTGGGTGTGTGCGTGCCCTGCAGTGGGCTGGCACCCTGCTCGGGGTTTGTTTCCTGTCTTGCACCCTGTGTTGGCTGGGATTGGCTCCGGCGGACCCCCGTGACCCTGTAGTTAGGATATAGCGGGTTGGATAATGGATGGGTATTTGAGAGTCCCTCTAGAGTGTCTCATTCTTTTGCATGATATGGCTCAAAAACTAATTAGCACATCATCATCCCATAACAGCCTTAAGTTTCAAGGTTGAAATTTTTCCATCCAGTCATTTTAGCTCTAGACCGTCCTCAAGAAACTGTGACAGACAGACACACAAACACACAGACAGACACACACCCATCATCAAGACATCAATGTTTTTGGTAACAGGAGACCCTAAAATGTTGAGCTCCATCGAAAACCAGAGATCAAATTTTTTGACGAATCTAAAGCTTTCACTCCTTCCCCATAGATGATAGGTTATGGTGGAGGAGGGCACAAAGCAAAAATGCACATCATTCTTGATTTGCAAGATGAAACACAATTAAGACGAACCTGCTCTTACCTATGATTTGGCTGAAGAAAGTCTTGCACCTTGTACTATCTCGGATGATTAGGGTGTAAGAATGTCCTTTATCAAACTCCAAGTGGATAGTCTGACTGCCCAGCCCCACTTCCACACAGGTGAGTTCCGAGATTCTGTGACTAGCACGCTTTCGAAGCCAGTCTGATGGCTGACCCCTGAAATTAAACACAATTACTTGCATAAGGTTTTCCAAACTATGGCAGATAAATAACAAAACCTTCTATATGTTATTTCATTATAGTGTGAAAATTACTTGGCATACTTTAATATTTTTAATTTAGACATGGACAAATTTGTTGGTACCCCTCCATGAAAAAGAAGAACCCACAAATGTCTCTAAAATAACTTGAAACTGACAAAAGTAACTGGCACTCATTGTTTATTTTGTATTTAAGAAAAATCAGACTTTGCTTTAGAGTTTTGATTCAACTAAATATTTCAAATAATAACACAAATTAAAATGGCATGGACAAAAATGATTGGTCCCTTAGCCTAATATTGTGTTGCACAACTCTTCTGAAGAAATCACTTCAAATAAGCAATTTCTGGAGCTCTTAGTGACATCTGCATTTGTCAAAAGAGGTTGTTTGGCCAACTCTTCCTACACAAACTGCTCCAGCTGTGTCAGGTTTGAAGGGTGCCTTCCCCAGACTACATGTTTCTTTCCATAGATGTTCTAATGATTCAAATTAGTCCTCACAGAAAGCTTATTAAGAATAGTCCAATGTGATGTTCTTAGTCATCCTTGGGTGCTTTCAGCCATGTATTTTGGGTTATTATCCTATTGTAGGATCCATGACCTACAACTGAGGCAGAGCTTTCTGATACCAGACAGTATGTTTTGCTCCAGCATGTCTTGATACTCTTGAGATTTCATTGTTAGCTTAAGAAACTCAAGGCACCCCATGTCAGACACAGGAAAGCAGCTTTATTTTTCATCTGTGGACAAAGTTGCTGTAACTTACCAAAAAGGAGATTGTCCTAGAAGCATTATGTCTTGTCAATATGTTTTTCTGCAAATTCCAGAATATATTTTGGCATTTTTTAAATGTTTTTCTTTCAGCAGTGCAGTCCTCCTGGGCCTTCTTCCATTTAGTCCACTGTTACAAAAAAGTGATGGATTGTGTGATCAGACACCGATGGACCTTGACCTTGGAGTTCAGCTTACATCTCTCTGGAAGTAGTCATTGGCTTTTTGTCTGCTATTCTCACTATTCTTCTGTACATTCTGGAGTTTATTTTCCTCTTGCGGCCATGTCCAAGGAGGCTGGCTACAGTCCCATAGACTTTAAACTTCTTAATAATATTTGCAACTGTTGTCACAGGAACATCAAACAGCTTGGAGATGGTTAAATGGCCTTTGCCTTTAACATGCTTGTCTGTGATTTTCTTTCTGATCTCTTCAGACAACTCACTCCTAAGATTTCTCTGGTCTATTTCAGTGTGGGACACAAGTTAATACAAAACAGAAGAGTGACTACTTTTCTCCATTTAAATAAGCTGAATAACTGATTGCACGATTGGAGATGTGTATGATACTAATTAAAGAAAACAGTCTGAAAATTCATTCACTAATCCTTTCTAGGGGTATCAATAAATGTGCCACGGTAATTTTAGAGCATCTCTGTAGAATAAGAAATACTTTATCTCTGTTAACACTTGATTTGCTTTACTTGATGACATATCTACGGAAGCTCTGAACCGCACAGTGAAAAAAAATTATGGGATAACCCTTATCTCGTACGTACGTGAAAGTATCTCGTATGTACGAGATACTTTCGCGTACGTACGAGATGTTTTCACGAACGTACGCGTTCTGGGCATTACCTGACATAGGTATTGCATGCTGCTGTTAAACCCAACTCTAACGATCCCACACTCCTTTAATAAATAAAAGCCCATCCGTCTGCTTTTTTATATCACCGGGCTACAAGCGCTGGAAGTGACGTCAAACTGAAGCGCCACAGCCTTGGTAAGGTCGTAATTAGGAAGCCCCGAAGCACACTTTTGTAATATTTTAATCCAAGTTTATCGCGTACATACGTGAAAACATCTCGTACGTACGTGAAAACATCTCGTACGTATGTGAAAGTATCTCGTACGTACGTGAAAGTATCTTGTACGTACGAGATATTTTCACGTACGTACGAGATAAGGGTTATCCCATAGTTTTTTTCACTGTGCGGTTCAGAGCTTCCGTACAAATACATGGTACACATGGGACGATTAATTTTCATTTAATCACTTTTCAGGAGGTATACAACACTTTTTCAATGAGCTGTAAGAGTACTAACAAATTTGTCCATGTCTGTAAATTCTGAAAAGCCTCAGAAATCATTTACAAACTTGTTGCTTTTCTTCACAAGCAACCTAAAATAATTTCAGATTTTTCTCAATTTATGATCATTAGAAAAGCATAACTGCTGTCAGTTTATAACTAGAAAAATACTTTTCCAAAAATAATGCTGCCACTGAAAAATACATAAAATACACACATGCAAACACAAATAAAACAAACTGCTTTCAATTAAGGAACATGAAATAGAGCGCTATCTTCCAAGCCATGTAATTGAAGCCCAGCATGTGAATGAAAGATTAGCACATGTTATCAATTTGCTAACCAAACAAGCCTTATGGACTAATTATTTTTCTCTCCTTAGTAAATTTCTTGTTTTTACTTTTTTTAATGTAGCATATTTTGAAAATTAGTATGTAACTCCGAAAATGTGTCTTTTAAGAAACCTATGCACACTCTCAAAAGATTATTACTGAAATAATATTTTAAAATAAAACATAGCTTCAAGTCAGATAATCTCTCACTGTATAAACAAAATCCAACTGATGTGCTGCAGTAAGTCATAAGAGCAACTCTGACTGGTATCAGCCAAAGATACCGGTAATTCTTATTATGAAATTCAGTACTGCCTTATTTTATTTCTTTCAAAACTGTCCATTCCACTTCCAAACATAATAAGAATTACTTTACAAAAAGGAGTACACCAAATATTTTTGCAAGTCAGCAAAACTAAATTCAAAGCACATGTACACTTGCCCTGATTATGAAACCCCCATTGCTTGAGTGGTTAAGAATGCCAAAAAAGGATATCACATATAAGAGGATAACAATTTGACATCACACAGCAAAATAAGAAGGGATAAAACAGACAAAGAAAAAGAAAAGTGGTGAAAGGTAAAGCGATTATGTGGGAATTTACAGTAGAAAGGTTAATGTGTGATTAAGGTCCTAAGTGTTCTGGGCATTCAGTTCAATACTGTAGATATTTAGGAAACCCCTTAGATTAGAAATGTTAAGTTTTAAAGAATTTGAAAAATTAATCACGTCTTTGCTTTTTCATATTACTGTTTTAAAAAATATAAGGTTAATATTTCAAAGTGGGATTTCAGTAAACAAAAACCACTGTAAAAAAAAATCAAAAAGAAACAGAAAATCTATAGATGCTTTGATATGTATTATAATATTAAAACAAACTTACATAATTATCATCCAAGTATAATTCAGTAACTGGTTGAAGCTGAAACTGCACCCAGGCATCAAAAAAGCAAGTCACTACCAACTTTGCATAGCTGCACAATCCAACCTTTGCTCATTTCCTCTGTAAAAGTGGACTGCCTTACTAATGACGGACTGGGGTATAGTGAATATAAAAAGTCTACACACCCCTGGCAAAATCAGATTTTGTGTAATAAAAAGTGAAACCAAGATAAATCCTGTCAGAACTTACTCCACCTTTATTGAAAAATTTCAATCTACACAAAGAAGGTGAAAACATATCAAAACTGTTAGTAAAAAAAAAAAAAAAAACACACACAAAAAACCTTGTTGCAAGTGTGCGCATACTCTTTAATAATTAAGGATGTGGCAGAATTCAGAATCAACAAATCACGATAAGTCTCACTCCAAACAGTAGTTCGGATATGCCTGACATCAACTAAAGTGGCTCTGATTGAGCTGAAATAAAGTTTGGCCATTCCCGTAGGATTATTCTGATATCCTCTTGGTCGCAACATACTTCAAAAGCCATGGTCCAAAAAGAGCTTTTAAAACATAGAAGGTATCAATCAGGACAGGGATACAAAAAGGTATCCAAAGCATTAAACATCCCATGCAGCAAAGTGAAGACAGTCATCAGCAAGTGGAGAAAATATTGCTCAACAGTGACTCTACCAAGATCAGGACGTCCATTCAAAATTGATGAAAAGACAAGGAGGAAACTGGTCAGGGAAGCCATCAAGAGGCCTACAGGTACATTAAAGTAGCTGCAGAATTTCCTGGCAAGTACTTGCTGTTCCCTACATGTGACAATCCATCATATTCTTCATGTGTCTGGGTTGTGGGATATGGTAGCAAGACAAAAGCCTTTTCTCACAAAGAATAACAACCAGGCCTTGCCAAGCTAAACTCTGCAAAAAGGCATACCCAGTTTCCCACAACCATGCGGAAAAGTGTATTATGGTCTGAAGAGACCAAAGTTGGAACTATTTGGCCATACTTTAAAAAGGTATGTTTGGCACAAAAAGCAGCACAGCACATCATCAACAGCTGGGACTGGGTCTTTAGTCAAGGTGAATGGAATAATGAATAGCTCCAAGTATCAGTCAATTTTGGCACAAAACCTTCAAGCATCTGCTAGAAGGCTGAAGATGAGGAGGAACTACACCTTTCAGCATGACAACGACCCAAAGCATACATCAAAACCAACAAAGCAATGGCTTCATCAAAGGAAGATCAATGTTCTGGAATGGCCCAGCAACAGCGCAGACCTTAAACCAGTTGGAAATCTGTGAGGTGACCTGAAGAGTATGGTGCACAGGAGATGCCCTTGTAATTTGACAGATCTGGAAATTTTTTGTAAGGAAAAAGTAGGCAAAAATCGCAAAGGCCAGATGTGCCAAATTGATAAACTCTTTCCACAATGACTGAGTGATGTAATAAAATTAAAAGGTGAATCAACTATGTGCACACTAAAGCATCCAAGTTTTTGTATGATTCCCCCCCCCCCCCAATAAATAGCTTCTGATTTGCTTTGACCTTTTATGTATTTTATATACACTGTTAAGCCAAAAAAATAAAAAAAATCTCAACAAGATTCCTTGATTTCACTGCAGTCACGTTTTTTTGAAATCCATGATACTGTTTTTTTCTTTGAAGATTACTAGTGTGGAGATGGAGAAGATGAATTTCTATCTCATTTGATCTTAGAATATCTTTAATTCTTTGAAAGAATCTCACACACTACTGGCAAACTACAATAAATAATCAATGCAAAGTTTGTTTTTTTCTTTTAAACTATGGCTTTTGTTCTGCCCGTCACTCCTGAACATCACATTTGTGTGTGCACTGTATATACAATTTCTTCTTTGTTGATTGTGGAAGAAGGTAGTTTTAAAAGTGCTGGTATCCATAACAAGACCTCCTGTTATCCTAATACTCAACATGGGAAGACACACCAGTGTAAAACAGACTCTAAATTGTACCATATTTTAAAAAAAAAAACAAAAAAAAAACAAACAAGTATATATGGCTGTGGGTGATAGTCCATGTTTTAGAAGTTCTCCTTTACCGTTCCAACAACAAAATGTTGAATCAAAAAGAAATAGATTTAAAAAGTTAAAAGTTATTCTTCCTCTATGTTGCAAAACTTATTATGGGTGTGCTTTCAAATTCTGAATTAAGGATGTTTATTTTGTAATGTTATTATAC
>JANRMT010062814.1:119895643-119913855 GCA_026402145.1 Polypterus bichir lapradei | reverse complement strand
CCCCCCCCCCCCCCCCCCCCCCCCCCCAGGGGGGGGGGGGTCGGGGGGGGTTTCGGGGTGTGTTTTAGTGCTTTGTTTCCTTTTTCATTCTTATTGATTACATTTCTTGTATTTTTACATCTGGCAGATTCTACAATAAGTTTTGAAATGTCCCAAGGGGTTCAATACTATTTACTCTTTCAAGATGGAGCATTTAAAAATAAATTCAAACCTCAGGTCTTACTGTATTATTGATGTGATCTCCAAAATATACATCAATTTATTAGACACCACAAACAATGCCAGAAACTCTTCAGGATCTCCATATTTTACTGTTGACAACTGTAGAAAAACAACAGAATGTTATAAAAAGTAATACTGAAAACACAGATTAGAATCTGTGATTAATATACTTAGGGTAATCCACCGGAAAAACAACTTTTAAGGATTCTCTGAGGGTGCAACAACACATTCAGTATTAAACATAAACACATTTTTAACCTAGCACTTCATATTTTTCATCATCACCATGTGATAAAATATTTCTGTAAAAGTTAAGGGTATTAAAGTTGACAAAAGTTTTTTGTGCTTTAGGATTACAGTAGAAGCTACTTTATTTTTACAGGGCTCTGAGCCTGTACACAGAAAAGAGAACTATGCAAACATAAACTGGTTATTGTTCTGCGTGACACCACAATGTAACAGAGGTTTCTGATGATAAGCTTGGCAACATGTATTCTCATCCACAAGGTGAAGTAGAAAACTATTTAAAAAATCCAGAGCACACATGAAAGACTACAAGGAAATGGCCATTGAGGAAGCAATTCTTTGCCCATAATTTATTTCCTGTCACCTTCCTCTTTCCTACCCAGGTTACCTTTACTGTAGGTTTACAATATCTGTACTGTTTGCCCTACTTTCTAATGGTATGTAATACGATAGATATTTGGAATTTGAGGGAGGTGGACTACGACTGCAAATGTCGCTATCTGTATATAAATTTAGCACAGCACAAAACCACTGCATATTTTTTAACCCACAAATGAAGTAGATGAATTCACTGCTCAGGCACTTTCCAGCTGGCCAATGTAAAAGTGAAGATTTCTTAAGGTACCCTCTAACAGCAGCAAGGTACTTTTAGAGGCAAGGCGTCAACATAATAACAATGGCATATGTCACTAATTAGTAAAAAGTCTGAAATAAGCAAAGCAATTGCAAAATGATAATATCAAAATTACACAACCTCCATTTTTGTGGTCACATATGGCACAACTGCAATTGTAATAGCCTAAAGCAGGTTTTAATATTGTGTTAAATTTAATGTCATTATCACTGTTTAGTGTTATTAAAGTTAAAAAAGTGTGGAAACATAATGAGGAAAAAACACTTGCAAAAACTAGAATGTACACTTTGAGCCTGGCCCCTAAAATGCTGATAAGTAACTATGAATCGTATGACATTTAAACCAAATCAGCAATTATATTACACTTGCTACAAACATACATTCAACTGTAATCTCAAAGCAGCAACTGTTTTGAAAAGACAATGATGATTTTCTGTGCTATAATATAGTAAAATCAGTAGTTAATAGGCTTTTTTGTCATCTAAGGCAAGATATCACAGGAGAAGCTTCTCAGGATTATATAATTTTTATCTAGAAAAAGCTGCAAATATTAATCAATTCTCAGTCTACTACAAGCTCTTAAAAGCTTATATCTAGGAAATAAAATAAAAATGAAGGTTCTTTAATATTTTTAAAATATTTGCTTGCATTAGATCATCTAATGTAGGAATTAAATGACAACAAGATGTCATTTCTTTCAGTTCACCTTAAGGAAACATTGCAGGTCCTCCAAATTATCTTCAAAAACTTCAACATCAAAAAATAACTGAAGACGATGATCCACTGTCTGAAAATCCTCTGGAAACAAGTTGTACTGAGCTGAAACACAAAGTAGGAGATTTATTACACAAAATTACAGTTAAAGCAGCTGAACTAAAACATCCAAAATGTTAAAAATAAGTGTTCTGCTAAGGAAATTTTAAACTATGGATTTAATTATTTTACTTAGTATTATTTCTAAACTGGAACTTTTATGAATTCCTGTTTGGTCACTCACTGATACAGGACTCTTCCCAACTGTCAGAAGCCACTTTTGGTGCTAGCTGAGGATTGTAGCTGTAACTCCCAGCCAGGCTATCAGCTTTTGACTGAACTCCTCCTAATTCCAGCCCAGATGAAAAGAATCCATTCTTTTGTATTGGCACCGTATGGTCAGTACTGTGAGAAATCAAAGTAGCAGAATCCAATATGTCCAAAGAAGGTAAAGTGTTAATGTTCATTCCATTCCCTTTCATGGTTTCTATTCCAGTCTCTCCTGAATCAAATATCTGTGCTTTTCCTGAAAAAAAAGAATCTGCTTGGAAACTAAAAAGGACGTTCTCTTCATGTACTTCTGAAGATTTGTCCACAATCCCCGTGTCACTTGAAAGAGACAAGTTGCTATGTGGGCTACTGCTGTTTGGAGAATCAGCAACCTAGAACATTATGAAAGGGAAGAAAGATGAACTCACTTATTTAATAAACTAACACAACCATTATGGCAAGATTCTTTTTAAATTTACAAACACTATTATGTAAATGTAATCACTCAAAATTTATTTTAAGATGCCCCGTGACCCTGTAGTTAGGATATAGTGGGTTGGATAATGGATGGATGGGATATTAACCTTATGGTATTTCAAGGTGAAAGAAAAATATTTGTGTGTTGACCTGACAATGTCAGATTCTGTCATTACATAAGAAGCTAGAATTCACCTCTGGAACCTTTGGAATTGGACTGCTGGTACGCTGCTGATGGGTTTGAGTTGGAAGTTGAATCACATGGTCACTGGTGCAAGCTGGGCAGACAGCCTTGATTGATGCATCATTCCCTGAAACTAGAAGATAAGCAAAGCAAATGCTTACAGTTATTTAAATAAGTATTATTCACAAATTTTGATTTATTCAGCTATGACTAATTTTAAAATTGAAAACATGACACTAATATTTCTATGTGAACAAATTGTTTTTAATGAACACATGAGTGAAAATAATCAAAAACTATTTCTCAAAAAATATACAGTACAAAAAATGAAAATAGCACCACTCCCCAATCCCAACCCTTTGAGAAAACATTTTAAGCCAAAAGGGGTGAAAGGACCCCTTAAAGTCTGATTGACTGTCAGAGAGGGCAGGAGACAATAACCAGAACTAAGGGGGGGTTGGGGGAATGAAAGGTAAAGGGATTGAGTTACCATCACCACCGTCCACCAGAAAGGAAGTGGTGCACATTCTACTGTAGATAACAGATAATCATGTGTTGATGGTGGGGCCAAAGACCTATTAATCTGCAAAAGTGAGAATTCAAGAAGAATTAAAATATAGAAACAGAAGAAAGAGAATTAAGAACTTTGAGATGATAGATGCCAATTCGGTGGTGGTATACCTAGATTATCCTCTGCTGGATTGGAATGTGAAAAAGCACAGAAAGGCTGACGAGAAGGAAGGAATCAGTTGAGAAAGGAGTTTTGACAGAAAACTAAAGAATTTATGAGATAGACCAGTCGTTCCCAAACTTGACCACCTGGGGCTGCAAGTTTTTGTTCCAACCAACTTCTGTTTTTTAATTGAACTCTTAGCCTATTATTAAGTGAGCTGTTATTTTCCAGTTTGTGTTTTGGGGTGAATGCAGAAATTACAACATTAAGTATGTTAATACATTTCAATAAAAATTAAGCAGTCATGTGTGGATTATTTATTTTACTTTTTATATACTGAATGTTCATCCCGATTTCCATTTTGCATTTCCATTATTGACTAACTACTGGGTCTGACTGTGTAGCAGTTGCAGTCTTTCCTCATTTAGTGTTGTTCACCCAGGCGTCTGCTTTGCTAGTTAATAATTGTATTATTAGGATATAATGAAGGGAGTAGACTACACAAAATAAGAGAAAAATAATAGGAAAACAACAAAAAAAAAAAAAAAGAGTTAAGCATTTAAGGCTTTAGTGAAAAATAGAATATTTCTAAATGTCTTATACTGTAAAAATCATACTACTGTACTTTTCTAAATGCAGAACAAGAGAAGAGAAAAAAGACCAACTAACTAAATAAGATCAATTGCTATTACTTATTGTTAGTCTGGTTGGAACAAAAATCTGCAGCCACAGTGGGTCCTAGGACCAAGTTTAGGAACTACTAAGATAGACAGTAGGAAACAAAGAACTAATAGGTGACAGAGGGAGAGTTCCAGAAAAAGTGGAGGAATGTTCTGGGAACATTTAGGAAACAGAAGTAGAAAAAAGTGATGCAAAACATTTATGAAGGGTAAAATATAATTGATGAACAAAGTTAAACCTAGGATACTGGTGATGTTCTTACAGAACATGTGAAGGCAGAATAAGAAACATGGTCCCCTATTAGAATGCAAAGTTAGGAGTTTATAGGATGATTTGTGCCATGCAGTAAATAAGACTGATACCTAGCCTTTTACATGGAAAGAGGGAACAAAGAAAGACAGAGAATGTAGAGGGATGGTGGGGTGAGGACAGTGATACCCCACATGTTCTAGAAACTGACCTCATCTGAAAATAATGGAAGGAAAAAAAAAAAACAAAAAAAAACAGAGAAGCCTGAACTCTAGGCCTGGAACACCCAGAGCCCAGAATCTTTAAAAGTGTCTGCTACAGTATTAAATGCCTTGAAATGGCCATGGGATACGGTGGTGAAAGGGTGGGCAAGTAGGGAACACTTAAACTAGCCTATGTTTAATGGAAAACCTAAACGGAGAGTAGCAGGATGTCTGTCTAGGACCTCACTGGCCTGAGGGTATAGGCATAGGCTCCATTATTTAATTCCAAGCTTAAAGGAACGTAACAGAAAAAAAAATGATCACCCGTGGGTGAAGTATTCCTTTAACAGATTTATACTGTCATGATTTTATGTTAATCTGACTGAAATTGGCTCTGATTTATGATAATATGCGTGACCACATACATAAACAATGTATGGCTTTATTATTTTTGTCACTGCTTTATAGCTTGTACTCAAGTGAAGAGCACTATACAAAAATAAACTGAATGGACTATAACATTATTTTCTATGGCAAAAATGATGAGTATTTGTATGACACTAAGCAGCATAATATATAGTAAATACCCATCCAAAAGGTGGAGTAAAAAATGCTTTCTCTGTCTCTCTTTAACAGCTACCACACTTCTATAATGATGATGATTAGAAGCGTTTTGATTACCTTTGCTTTTTAAAATACTTTTACACAATACACAATAAAGAAAGAGTGGCCTAAATATAAAGGAAAGATAACAGGCATAACAAATTACCTTCCATTTCTCCTCTTGATAGAGGCACCATTTGTTTATTTTCTTTGGGTAGTGAAAAGTCCAACTTGCACTTCAGACACTGCAGTGTTACTGACTTTGGAGCCAATTCTGCTGCCTTTTGTAAATTGTCCTTAATAATATTACTGAACAGTTCCACCAAAGACTGGAATGCAAAATGAAAATAAAATAAAAGAGAAAAGTGTTGTGTAGAAAAATTCTCTCTTTTCAAAACATAAACAATCTCACTAAAACAACAGCAAGAATGCAAAAAGCATGCAAGAAATTGTAGTTTTCAAAAATTGTCAAATCAAATCATAAGTAATCAAACCAAAAATATAAGAAGATGAGATTATGGGCATTTAATCAAACATCTGTCATGCCTGCTTACTGTAAACATACAACTATATATAAACTCCAAGTGCTTCTTTCAGCAATTGCTAGGATATGTATTTAATGTGTATTTAAATGGAATACATTGCTTTATCATGTTTACATTCCACAGCCAAGGGTCTAGTACATCCAGATCCATTCCACTCGTGGAAATACACTTGACCTGCATTCTTAAACTTGTGGGTGGAAAGCCCATATATTAGTTTCAAGTAGCTTTTTTTTAACTGAGCCCTGCAGGCTTACATGGCTACCAAGTATTTGCGGACAACAACCTCTCACTTGCATATCCCCAGAGACGAGCCTAAATAAGCCTTTTCTGGATCAGGCTGTCTTAGATTTCAGATGAATTATCATGAGGGTCAATCTTTGTCTGGCACCTGCCATTAGACCATTTTGTCATAGATTACTCAATTAAGAGTAGAAACCTACAGACAATAAAACTCAAAAGATCTTTGGGACACACAAGGTTATTCACCATGACAAGGTCACAACCCTGGTGGCAGTAAAGAGGGAATGAAGTCTTTGGAAGAAGCTTTGAATTTACATGTCAGTACAAATAACCAAACCTCATTTATGACCACAAGCCCTGGGTAGTGACCAAAAGAAGAAAACGGGAGTACTAGTCATAAATGAGGTTTCTGTTCAGGTGTACTGGGTTCACTCTTCTTGATCACATAAGGAGTTCATCTGTACAGTAGGACATCATAATAGAACCTTATTTCTGAGGATTGAGGGGAGCAAGTAGAGGTGGTTTCAATTCAGAGTTGGGATACTCCTGAGCATCTCCCATGAGGCATATAGGGCTTATATACCGGAAGAAGACCAGGAACAGACCAAGGACATGCTGAAGGACTTGTATCTCTCAAATGGCCAGAGAGCAAAAATGAATTCTATGCGAGTCTTGCATAGACTCATTTTAGCTGGGAGAATTAACATTGTCAAGAAGAATATCCTTCCTAAGCTTCTTTTTCCATTTCAAAACATTCCAATATACATCAATAAATCTTTTTTAAGGAAATTAGATTCAACCATAACCTAATTTGGAATTCAAAACAAAGACCTAAGGCAGAAGGTGGCATCACTCTACCTAACTTTCATTTTTATTACTGGGCGGCAAATATACAAGCTATAAAAACCAGGACATGGACACAAATAGATAAACATACACAGGCTTGGTCCACAATAGAAATAAAATCCTGCAGTACTTCTTTATGTTCCTTGCTTTGTACCCCAATAAGCACAAGTCATTGCCAATATACTAATAACCCCATTGTGCTTCACTCACTCAGAATATGGAACCAACGCAGGAAGTACTTCAACACAAAGAAGCTTTTATCTGAGGCACCTCTGCATGAGAACCACCTTTTTCCACACTCGCAAACATATGCAGTTTTTAACATCTGGAAAACATTCAGGATTAAATCACTTAGAGATCTGTACATAGACAACGTCTTTGAATCCTAACAACAATTACACTCAAAATTTAACTTTCCAGCAACAGATTTCTTTCATTAGCTTCAAATTAGAAACTTTGTTAAACAAAACCTGCCCAATTTTCCTCACCTCACGCCTACCTCTATTCCGGAAAAAATATTGATCAGTCTTGAGGACTCAAACAGCATTTCTGTAATATATAAAACCATTTTACAGTCCTTCCCTTTCAAAGATCCAAAAGTACAGTGGGAAAAGAATCTCTCACTCAACATCTCAGAAAAGGAGTGGAAGGTAGCAATGCACAGAATTCACTGGAGCTCCATATGTGCAAAGCATATAATTATTCAATTTAAAATCTTTTATCAAACACATCTGTCTTGTTTAAAATTGTCCAAAATCTTTCCAGGGCAAGATCCAGCCTACGAACATTTTAATCAAGTTCCAGCATCACTGGGTCACATGTTTTGGGTGTGCACCCAATTAACATCATTCTGGGCCAAACAATTTTAAATGCCTTTCAGACAGCCTTGGTGTCACAATCCCTCCTAATTCATTAACAGCTGTGTTTGGGGTACTCCCAGATGGGCTTAAAGTGAAGGAGGACAAATAAACTCTAATTGCCTTTACTACACTATTAGCACGTAGACTTTTCTTGCTCAACTGGAAGAATCTTAACTCACTTCTTTTATGTCAGTAGGTAACTGATGTTATATACTATGTGAAATTGGAAGAAAATCAAATTCCCTCTTAGAGGATCTGTACAAAACTTTTTCAAAACCTGGAAGGAACTAATCAATAACATTTTAGAATAAGCATTTAAACTGAGGAAGTGGATTCTCAACCCTCATTTTATTATATTTATTTTTATTAATTTATCTATGTACTTATTTTTACTAGTTTAAAGTTTTACTCTGTTGGCCTAACTCTTTGTCTCATGGGTGGTGGGTTGATTTGTTTTGAACCTAGTTTTGTTAAATTTGACTTGCTTGTATGCAATGTTATTTGATTTTAATAAAATCGATAAAAAATAATAAATAAGTAAATAAATAAATATATACATTTTATTTTGTCCCTTAATTAAAAGGAACATCTGAGACAGGACAGAAAATGAACCTATGCCAAGTAAAGCATTTTATATTTGCTGCTTAGTAAATCAATAGGCTTGTTAACTTAACAGCAAAATTTACTGTATCTTGTAAACTTGTTAAGCATGTTGGCCTTATATGTTCTTGATAAACATCTTATGAAAATTTGATAGATTTGGGACCTTTTAAAAAGTTTATACTGTTTCCTTTCTCCCAATTTATTTTTCTTCTTTCTTACCTGCCTCTCTCCTTTTTATTTGTGTGGCCATGCACAGCGTCATGCTATGTTATTAAATGGCAGTAAAGTCACTAAGTTCAATGAATGTGTGTGCTGGCACTGGTTGACCACCATGGTAAGAAATACTTATTAAATTAAACCAAAAAAAATATCCCACTGTGACATGCCCAATTACAGTTAGGGCAGCCTAAGTATTATTCAAAAACTTTCACCTTCACAGGGACCTTAGGCCCCTAACCAGAGCAAATGTATTTCACAGGTAATTATTGTTATTATTATTATTATTTAATATTATTATTTACTTATTTGACTAACGTTTTAATCCAAGGTGACTTAAAGCATTTAAAGTTCAACTGGTTACATTTCTTTTGTTTTCCAATTGGAGCACAAGAAGGTGAAGTGACTTACTCATGGTCACGGTCACACAGTGTCAGTAGCTTGATTTAAACCTACAACCTCAGTATCTGAAGTCCAAAGCCTTAACCATTACACCACACTGCCTGTTCGCCTTGAAACAGTCCTCCTTAGTAGAATCAAATGAATGAATGTGGGTTGAATATTTCCCATAATTCACCAATCAGGCTCTTTGAAAGTGTTATGAATTTTGCTTGACAGAATGGTCAGACACTGTAATAATGCCACTGCTTAGGAATGATAAACATTAACTTGTGCAATTATTTACACAGTTTAATTAAAAAAAAAAAGTCTTTTGGAATCATCAGAGAACAGTACTAACATGAGTTCTGCATAGTTCTTAATTTTTTAGTATTAAAAATATGAAAAAATGTTAAAATGAAAAACAAAAGTAATCTTGCCATTGACAACAATGTTTTTCAACTGCTTGTTCATCACTAAATTCCTAAATGCCCTTTTCCACTTGGGAGATAAATGGAAGATCCACTTACAGTAAACTTTTTTCCCTATGTAAGCTGTCAATTATTCAAATTTCATTTATTTATATAAAAGGAAATAGTAAAAAAAGCCTTTCCAGATAAATTAGGAAACAAGTACAGCTGTCTAACACTGACAGAAAAGGCAATGCTGAGAGGGTGTTAACAATTAGATGCACTTACAGGATACAATCACATTTTGCTTACTGTGGATAAATAAGTCGAATGACAATCAGACAAGCTATAGTTTAAAACTGTTCCACTAGCAATGATGATGCTAAATTAGGTTTATAATATCGGTATTAAAATGTACACCCATGTCTTTTATCCTGCTTAACGGGTAAGGTTTTTCAAGTTGAAGTTGTTTCTTCACAAAAATGGTATATATGCATTTGTACATGAAATTGTATTCTAAAAGATAAGGTTTTTTTTTTTAATTTAATAAATTTTAAAATACATCTTACCCACCCTGGTGTTTAATATGGAAGCTATGGGGCAAGGTGCACCACTGGTAAACAAAAACCTAAACGCCTACTAAATACATCCACACTGAAGCAGCAAAAGTTTCTATATAAGTAAACATGAAGTACGTGTTTCCAATGTTTGTTTGTGGCAGCAAAGTGGTTCTGGAAATAATCATTTTATCATTCTAGAGGTAAGGATGTGTTTTCTGTTTGCTTGTGTGATAGTAGAGACTTTGTGGAAGGTGTTTTCACATAAACATAGAAGTACCAGGTGGCGCACGAAAAACCGAACCATCTCAGACTCCGTCGACGTACGTTTCTTAGCCCGTACACAAAACGAAAGATATGCAATACAAAAATCCAATTACAATTGTTTGAAGGTGCCACATGCAATAAAATAAACGTTTTCCTTGTCGTCATAAATTCATGGATACAAGTCATTGTGTACGGCTTCATTTGTAGTGAGTGCGACACACGTTTATAAGACCTGCGCGAAAGAAACATTCGCTTGTTGTGCCAATTTATGTGTCGATTTCCAAGGGCTTCTGACCATCCATTCCTGAATATCTGCTATGACCAGAGGTGTAAGAACAGATGGGGCCCGATTCTTTTTGCAGTTTGCTTACGCCACTTCTTCACCAACTTGTGAATGGTGCTCTTTGCTGGTAGGTTTACGCCAGGAAACTTCTGTGTGAAATTGTCCCGCGTTTCCTTTAAAGAACCGGTAGACACATACACCTCCACTATTCCAATCCTCTGTTGCAGAGAAAACATCTTCCAGATCTCTTTCACGCACGTCTGTACCCACTGGCTCACAACTTCCTTACTAATGCACAGTTGGGGCTCCTGACCCCATCGCAACAACAAGGCTCCGCGATCACGACGGCACCCGCCTGTATAATAGCTCGAGCCGGCCAGTCGGAGACGGTTCGGTTTTTCGTGCACCACCCTGTACATTAATATGGTACCAAGCACAAGGCAGAATAAGTATACTGAGATGATGTCTTTTGAGTAGATGCCATATTCCCAAGGGTGAAAACTTATCGCAAAGAAAAGCAAGCATCGAGGGAGTGTGCAGAGGTAGTCTTCTTTAAAAATGGCTAAATGTCATAATATTGGCGTTTTTTTTGGTCAGAAATTTAATTTTTAAGTTATTTTGCAATATGTGTGTAATCAAGATGTGGATCAATGCTCGACGTCTTGCTTGGCTGAAAAGACTGACGTATTTGGAAGGTTTTTTAGGTTTTAATTTCTGGTCGTGCTCCGTGCTTCATAGCTTCTTTTATAAAAAGCCAAGGTGGGCACGATATTTTTTTTAAATCTATAGAAAATGCTTAACTTTAGAACACAATTTCACACACATATACTATATACTATTTATATATTTTAAAAAAATTACTTTGGGGGGGGGGAAAAAAAACTGCTCACACATACATTAACTGTACAAAACAAGATGGAGCTCCTACACACCTTTGTAAATCTTACAGGCAACATCAATAGTGTACTGTTGTCAACACATTATGTGTCAAAACAACAATGATAGCAAAACAAACTAGAAGAATGCAAACTATTAACCAGAAACTGGAAATCATAACCAGTAAGCAATGTTACTGTCAATAGCACTAACAGCTGTACAATAATTTACAAAAATGTAATAAAAAAAAAAATGTTCTTTCCTAACCGGAGGAGCAGGGCTGCTCATCCTTTGTCTTAGTATTACATTTTTCACTTCTAGCGAGCTGCAGTCATGTATATACCTTGCAAAAGATCACTGTGTCTCTGCTTTAAAAATCACAGGAAGTCTAATTAATTATATGTGTGTTCTCAAATAATGTGACTGGTGATTGCATAGTGCACCAATTGATGTACAGAAGTGAAATCACTGCAATGATAAATTAGTCATGTTTAAAAGTTGGAACAATTACTTTTAATTAATTAGCTGGGCAATCTACATTGAAGGCATAAACAGGACTGTATATTTGATTACATTTCTAATGTGTCTTACTGAATAACTGAAATCCTCTACCCATGTTGTGTGTCAATATTGTACATTTCAGGGAAGACATGCAGCAAAAAAAGCCTTTCCTTTCATCCCTGCAAAAATGTGTTCATTTAGCATACTGTTTAAAAACACCATTTTCATTGTTCTGAAGGTTCCTTCTAGCAAACTATATTAGGCCCATAGGTTTGTTTATTAATGATTGCATAGTAAACACATTTATAATTAGAACATCATTAGAAAGGGTCCTGTCTAAACCTGTCTTATTTTAACCTCAGCCATCAAGTTTGTTTTGTTCATTCTTAGTAAAGTGTGTGTTATCAATTATACCTTGATCGAAAGACTCTGAGACTTTCACAAAACAGGTTATGGGTGACTAGGAGCATTGTTTTTCCTATTAACAAAAACTAAGCATGTCATTTTCATCAATCATTTTGTTAACTAAAACTAAGTAAAAATGAAAAATAAAGCGTGAAAACTAGAACTAAATGAAAACAGGAAAATAAAACAAACTTAGCTTTTGTTGTTTTAATTTCCATCACACTAGTCTGTTTGCAAAATGAACAAAAAAGCATGGTTGCTGGTATAGTTGTTAAATATTACTCAAAAGCATGCCATTTTAATAACAAGTTTAAAGATTATTGAGAGTGAATACCAAAGTTGCATTATTTACCACTGACTTATACTGTCATAAGTGACTGTCAATCATGGATATCCCACAAGTTCTCTACCACTGGCAACTTTCACCAAACTTCAGTGAAAAGGGACTTAAATTAAAACATGACACGTTACTTTGGATGATACAGCTTAGTAGTTTGAAAATTAGATCCACAGAAATTTAAGCTTGAATAAACTTCCTCACACTTCACATTAAGTCAGTATTTAGACTGGAAAAAAGTTATTTATACAAGTATGCCAAAGAAGACAGGACTTTCAGTAATTTTAGCTTTATTTTGTACAGATACTGCTTGTTTGCTGAACGCACTGTGGCAGTAACAAACTAAAGAGATGCATAGCAAACAATTGATGCTATTAACCAAGCCAATGCTGCATGTATATATTTAGTTTAATCAAGTTACTAGTACTGATGTTTCAGCGTGGGCAGTGCTATGTTGCTGTCGCACTATCATGATGTACTTCTCGATTTTAAATGCTCCATCATTAGCAGAGAGTCATATTGCAACATTCTTAATATATTTAGAATGCCGCTGTATAGCTAAGTTTTTAATAGGGGATCGTGAGAAATTCCACACAGGATTAATTATAAAAAGAGTATTGTACCAAATCTGCTCTATATTGAAATAAAGTCCAGCAATGGACCTTTGGGCAACACATTTCTTTATCTAATTTTGATGTGCTTAACAAATGGCACATCAGTGGTAAAGCACTAGAACTATCTGATTCTTTGTAGGCAGCAAAAAAAAAAAAAAAAAAAAAAAAACCATGCAGTTTGCATTTCTAAATGAAGCTGCTCCACTTGGGTGTTTACATTGTAGCACCATGGAGGTCTGGTTGGGATTGTTAGATCTAAAATGAACATCAAATGAATAGCCACTGAATAGTTAACATCTTCCCAACGGTTGGTTGTAAAACTGATAATTATCCTATTTACTGTTTCTTATCAATGTGGGCAACTGTGATATCTACATATATATTACTACATGTAATTGTACACAAATTACGTTATTTTATTTATTGCTTTCTTCTTTTTTTATCCTGCTTGCTCAATACATGTAATCTAATTCAGAACTTTGACTTTCAAATATTTTATCTGTTGCTGGATGTTTAATGTTTGATATTCGTTTATATTCTGTGTGATTAATGTAATCTTGGTATTTTTTTGCTGTTATATCCCTTTAAATATTAGTGGAGCACTTTGATTATGGGAAAGGTGCTATATCAATAAAACTTATTACACAGTGCCATACTTTCAGGTTTAATTGCTAAACTGGTCAGTGTTTCAATGGATTTTGCATGTTCTCCCCATGTGTATGTGGACTGAGTGTGTGTAACTTCAGATTTTGTTTTACATGTAGATGCTAGAAGTGTGTCATTAAGCACTCTCAATTTCTAAGATCTGTCTATTCCTACATGTGTTGTTAAATTCCATCTTCCCAGTTTATGCTTACAGGGAGCTCCTCAGGTTTCATATGTTGTTTATTAAGAGAATAATCTAAAATGTTCTTATAACAGATGTTCAATATTTAATGTAAATAATATACTTGTGGAAATGCACTGTATACTTGGAAATACGTTAAATTCTATTTCTACTTGTTATTGTTAATAGCATTGTTTAACTCATGTAGATACTTCAACCACATATTTCTTAAAAGTCTGTTTTCTTCAGGGAATTCTTAAAGTTTTAAAATGGCATGACACATAGCCATCAATAGGAAATAGCGTTTTGACCAATAAAATTACATTCAGCAAATATTTTATAGAATATAGAGTACTAGTGGGCTTTGCCACCTGCTTGCTTTACTCACCCACCCACCTGGCCTGCGCTATGCGTCAGCCACTTCGCGTCTCTGCTGCTCGCGTATGTGGATTTCACTTTCACCAAACAACAAATCTTTTAATTCTCGCGGATACGCCTTTTCATTGGGAAGAAACACTACTTTTCCCTGATGGTAACACGAATTAGACGATCCACAAACCTCCGACTTAAAGTTTAAATCCGAACAATATATTCAATCTCTTTTCACTGTTCCGTTATTTCACAGAGTAAGAATTTCCATTTGTTTGTGCTAATATGATCTTTACTATCATTTTTTTGAGACTTTTCAATTTTAGTACTTTCATTATCTCTAACCTGCTCTGTATGTGTATCGGGTCAACTCTCTAACCTGCTCTGTATGTGTATTGGTCCAACGTTTTTAAATTCTTTACGACGTTCTACTTTGTCATCTACTATTTGTCTTTTATTTCCAGCCACAGGTGTGATTAAATCTCTTGGCACAAAGTCTCGTCTCGCGAAATGTGAAAGTCTCTCTCTGAAAAAGTCACGTCTCGTCCCGGGATTTTTCTATTATAATACAGAGATAGGATACTCTTCCATCCCTGCTGCTTTTAAAGATTTGCTTTGTTGGTTGGCTCTCCTCTCTTTCATTTGGATGGAGGATGAATTTTGGTTTGTTAGGTTTGTCTTGATTGCATGGAATGTTATTTGCTTTTAATTAAAATCAATTAAAAAGAGATCTGTTTTCATCTTGATGTTGAAATATTTAAGTTTATCAGTATAACAAAAGCCAAATTAAATCCATTGTGATGTTACATAACAATACAATTTAAAACCTTTTAAGGGGTTAATACTTTCAATAAGAACTGTATATACCACAAAAACAGATGCATGACATTATTGCCCCCTTATTCTGGTCTTTTCTAATGGCAGGTACTAAAACATAATTTGAGTACATTAGTAACAGAAATATGCAAAAATAAAAATTTTTTTTTTCTCAAAATAAATAAATAAATAAACTGTCCAGGTTCACACAGAATAGATAGCTGTAATTACCTGTAAGGCACAATTTGGATTTTCATCCAGTAGGATATATCGTCGTTTCCGACTGGGACGGCTTAGGTAACTAAAATGTAATTCAAGGACAGGACGGTCCTCTTCCCTATCCTAAGAATAAGACAACAAATAAGCAGAGATGAAATAAAAAAGTATTGAGAAGAGAGCAATAAACCAGAACAGCAATTGTTTAATTTCTGTTGTTGTTAAGGGAAATATTAATAAGGCTAATATCTATCACATCCATAAAAACGTTTGGTCTAAATAGCTTATTTGACTTTGTATCTTGTAATAACTTCAGCATTCACCTTTTCTTTCCAGATGGCCTGAGAGGTAATGATGTCACTAAGGCGCTCCAACTCCAGCCTGTCAAGAACATGTGCACTTTTCAAATCAACCTCCACTGCGTAACGAGGAGTAACTCTCAGGAAGAGGCGTGTGTCATATGACTGGCTAGCCTCACTGCCTGATTCTATTCCAACAACAAGTGGGTGACAAAGGTCTACTGTGAAGAAAAGGAGTCATTTTAGTCACATAAGGAGTGGGATAAGGTGCACACGCACACAAAATCCATGATTTAAAAGCAAACCACTTTTAAAATATCAAATACTAAATAAAGTTATTAAGAAAACCAATGACCTTTTTCCTAATTAAAAACAAAAATACAGTTATTGACATGTAAATTATGAAAGTGAATGATAACTTTATGGTATGTTCTCCATTATGCAGTAAATGTATTTCCTTATACCCACTGACGTACTTACTAATAAACAAACATACATACATACATACATGCTGTACATACATACATACAATGTATGGGTATCAAAATGCACTATAACAAAAAAATTATCCATAATATAACCATACCAAAATCAAGTCAACAGATTTGTTACTGTAGTAGAATGTTAAAACATAAAACAACTCAAATTACCTTCTAACTCATCATCATCATCCTCCTCCTTTATTACTGCATGTGCTCCAGTCGTTAGTTCTCTTTCAAAGTCTTGGATGGATTCTTCAAGAGTTGGCTCCTGCAACTCTTGAATGTTATCACCCTGGTTATGGCTTAGCCCATCCCATTTCAAACTTGTGTCAGGATCTTCTAGAATATAATGTGATTCAAAAAGCTCTGGTGTTTTGGTGTTTGGTTCTGTTATTGGTTTGCTTAAGGTATCAGATTGGCTTTTGAAAGGCTCCGAAGGAAGAGGCGGCCCTGGTTCTGTCACAATAGAAATATCCTGATCACCTTCCAGATGGTGCTTGAAACGTAGCCAGTCCTCTCCCATCTGGTCTCGAAAGTTATCCATCTGCTCTATTGCCTTCTTGTGACGCAGGAAAATACCTAAAAGAGAACACAATATTAAATATTTTCATAAATTAAGAGACCAATTGATATATAGATCAAATTCTCTAAAGGGAAAATGTTTGCTTTTACTGAAGCTCAAGAATTAAAGAACAAAAACAACTCCCCACAAACACAAACAAGAATTACCAAAAAAAAAAAAAAAAAAACAGAAAATTTCTGAGTTGGCTAGTGATAAGACAGCAGTAAGAAAGAGGCATTATAAAGGTATATTGCTGTAAATATATGAATGTTGTTGGCCAAAAGCATTTAATGAAGTGTATCAAATACAGGGTGTGCAGCATTGTTCATAATAACCATCAATCTTCATTCTCTTCTCCACTTCTACCTCCATGGGATCAAGAGAGCACATTAAAGAGCCTGACTCCTTAATCATCTTGTTGATTTAGTGGGCCTCTCTTAAAATGACATTGCCACCCCAGCACACTACAGTGACAAAAATGTCAGGGATATCACACAATTACAGAACAAGTAAAAGTTGCCACTAGAGAGAATGACAAAAGTGAATTTGCCCTTTATAGTTCTTCTGTGTTACTAGACCATTGTAGCCAGTAATTACCTTATTTGCAGACAAATTTGATAATCTGACAAGAAAAGTCAACATAAGAGAAATAAAATAAACACTACACATGCCCAGATAACAACACAGTAGTTGCACACACTACATATCCCCAAACTTGCAAAGTCCCAACATCTAATTTAATACTATTATAAAAGTTTGACTCCATACTCATAAAATTCTGATCTTCTCTTACACTCAAACTTTGAAACTTGTGTGGTCAAGCCCAACTGTAAAGGAACCTGAATAAACCTAAAGCCATGCAACAGAAATCAGTGTAATTGATGGAATGACTTTGTATTAGGTGCTTTCACATATAATGTGAAGGCACCTTCTGCAGTAGCCATGGCTGACTGGCTGTCTTTCTACCCACAAGAAACATCTGGGCTCCCACTGGACTGATTTTGCTGAAATTTGGCACACTTACTCCTCAAGGAAATGTGTTTGAACAGTTTAATTTACATTAAGATATCTGAAATGCAGCATGCTGTATACATTTTTGAATTTCAAAAACTTCTTCTGAAAAGCACTACCAAATATATATATACAGTAATCCCTCCTCCATCGCGGGGGTTGCGTTCCAGACTCCCCCGCGATAGGTGAAAATCCGCGAAGTAGAAACCATATGTTTGTATGGTTATTTTTATATATTTTAAACCCTTATAAACTCTCCCACACTGTTAACATTATTAGAGCCCTCTAGACATGAAATAACACCCTTTAGTCAAAAGTTTAAACTGTGCTCCATGACAAGACAGAGATGACAGTTCTTTCTCACAATTAAAAGAATGCAAATATATCTTTTCTTCAAATGAGTCTCTGCATCAGGAGCAGAGAATTTAAGAGAGAGAGCGCGCGCTCGCAAAGAAAAGCAAACAATCAAAAAATCAATACGTGTGCTTTTAAGTAAAG
>JANRMT010062814.1:119860048-119875643 GCA_026402145.1 Polypterus bichir lapradei | reverse complement strand
ATATATATATATACCCGCGTATCGCACCGGAGACGTAGTGTGTTAAAGAAGCTATGAAAAAGATTTGTTTCTTACTGCATCAATAAACAGCTCGTCTTCTTCTTTATCTGAGACCTGACACACTGCATGCACGGGTTTTTTTTTTTTTTTTAACACTGTCTTCCTTTAGCGGGACATTCACTTTTTCCACCGTGTGCTTTGTTTCTGCAGTAGCTGCAGTTATGAATAATATGTTTGTATGTATCAGACGCTTCATATTTTTTTGCTGCCTTTTTAATTGTGTAATTTGGTTTTTGTTCAGCGCTCTTCGGAACTGTTGCTTTTTGTCTGTGCATTGCATCAGTTCACGTGAGCCGCTCGGTGTACATGCATCGAAGGTTCCCAGCTGTGCTGCTGCCATGTCGTGCTATGTCCATGGCTGTATCTAATGCTACTGAAGTCCCGGTACTTAAAACTTTCTGTCGCAGTTTCGCTGAGTTTGTGCCAAACACCACCCTGACCATCTCATCTTCCTCTGCATAAGCACAGTCCTTCACCCGTGAATATTTACCCGTGGCAGTTTGCTATTGGATTGCCGCTGACGGACGGCCTTATATGGGCAGGCACTAAATTACAAATGCCAGCGGCAGCCTGTCTATGAACTTAATTTAAAGTGTAGGTTTACACTGTGCTTTGTTTCCGAAGTAGCAGAACTCATGAATATGGTTGTATATGTCACTCGCTCGCTTCTTATTGTTTCGCTGCCTTCTCAATTATATAATGCATGTTTTCTTAAGCGCTTTTTGGGCCTCTTCCTGGTTTTCTACGTACTGCGTGATTACGTGGGAGGCGTGATGATGTCACACGAAACTCCGCCCCCACGGGTTTCAAGCTCATCTCCATTACAGTAAATGGAGAAAAACAGCTTCCAGTTATGACCATTACGCGTAGAATTTCGAAATGAAACCTGCTTAACTTTTGTAAGTGAGCTGTAAGGAATAAGTCTGCCAAATTTCAGCCTTCTACTTACACGGTGAGTGAGTGAGTGAGTGAGTGAGTGAGTCAGGTCAGTCAGTCAGGTCAGTCAGTCAGTGAGGGCTTTGCCTTTTATTAGTATAGATTAACGCAAGACTATTCTCCACAAAGACCTACAGTATACGGGACCGGGTCCAAAACCTTTATGCGTGTCTGCTGTGTTCTCTCTGTCTTCACAAGCATAAATAATTTCTACTACTAAAGAGTGTCACTTTGCCATAATCCTGTGCTTCACTTCATTCCCAAAACTTTACATTGGCAGTTAAGGCTACATCACGACATTTACTTAAAGCTTCACATCTCTTGCTTTAAGACATGAATTTGTACAACTAAATAGTGCATAAAGGCAAGTGTCACAAAACTACAAAAACAATAAAGAGCAAAAAACCACCGTTCAGAACATAAGAGCAGGGAACGATTTTCTTAACGCTAAAAGCTATTGCTAGTTGACAATGCCCACAGCACAGTCACACAAGCTTAAAAGACAAGGTGTATATGACAACTTTAATGTCTGTCTTCAGATCTCTGATTTAAAAAAAAAGCTAAGAAACAACCCAATTTTGTTACGTTAGTTAACGCTCACCTACATGTTTCACAACAGATCATTTTTACCTGACGATGCATCTTGCCTTTGACTGTCATGTTCCGTATCACTTGGTTCTGAAATACTAGGTCTTCTTACTTTTATCTTGTTCTGCAAAACAAGAATACAGACTGTGATTTGAAATGAAATCTTAGACTGTGATCCAAAATTAAATCTAAGTTCTCATTGACAATAAACAGTCTTTTGCTTCCACAGCAGTACCTACAATAGTAAGAAATTATTTACTGGTGCCATGTAACAGTACACATATAAAAGAAAATAAATGTTTTCAGACATGAAATATTTTGAAAAATTAAATCTCAAACAGCTCCTGTAAGGAAAGGAGAATAGTTAAGAGATTAATTCCAGTGGGCATGAAAGCCACTACTAAATACTCTAAAAGTATACATCAAGATGAGAAGGAGGAGGCTGGAGTATGAAGACTTAAAACTGCAGAATGAGGTGTGCTGTTTGAAGACAGGGGAGAACCTAATATGCAAAGACAAAAAAAAAAACAAACACTTTTACAGGGGGCGCAATGTAGGTTTCTGCAACACCTAGATTGTGCTTTAAGGTTGCAGAACTCAGTAGGAATCTAGGCAACAAGGTGCCAGATATACAAGTAGAATTTGTAAATTATCTGCTGATAGGTAAATAAAAAATATTTATTACTGAAACATATTTACTACTGACATTTAATTGCTATTTGGATTTTTTATTGGTTAATAAACCATGGATTTTTCACTCTTTGTGATTCATATTCATCTGGGAACTGAACCTCAGAATACAAAGACCCAGCATTAAAATGTTGGTGCATTCCAGCAATCATCAACATTAGCCAACATTTTAATACAATACAGTATATTCAGAGATTAGCAACATTGCCATTTGGTTAAAGACATAATTTGAACTTCCAGGTTTCTAAGTATCATGGAGTCTAAATGTTTAGTTTCTATAACTATAAGTCTGTTTTTTCCTCACCTGTTCTCTACTAGGCTTAGCATGGAATAAATACATTATTAATAATACTACTGAATCAAGTGTAATACTTAAAGAGATAGCAGCAAGATGATGCATTAGTTAATGCTGCCACATCAAGGCTGCAGAGTCCAATGATCAGATCCATCACCAAGCACTGCTTATATGAGGTTTGCACATTCAGTTCATGTCAGTGTGGATTTCAACAAATACACCAAAAAGAGGCACGTTAAGTTGACTGCTGAGTTTAAGATGTCCTCAATTTCAGTCAGTCTGGGTAAGTGCATGACTTTGGACTTAGGATGTGCCAACACCCTATCGGGAGTTGGTTCTTGCATTGCATCCAATACTACCTGAATAGACACAGAATCAACATGGACGCTACTGTGAGAAACATGGTATAACTCAACTAAAAACTGTAATATTGCACACACAACGTTTGACTCAGGATATCTAAAATGTACCCTGTACAAGACTTTACCTCCGAGAAGGAAACCTGCTGTATGTCATATGTGTTGGTACCGTACCACTCCCTGGTCAGATTTTATTGGAATAAAATCTTTGCCTATTTTTCAGAGAGTCTCAGCGTCATAATAATTACTAATCCCCTTTAATACCTCTGTCTGGATTATCATCTGACTGGATACTAACACCTAATGAGCAATCTATCAGGATAAGCACTGCACTCCCTCTTATCTATTTCAGTTGGTAGAATCCAAACCACTATGGGAAAGGTTGAGCTATTTTATTTAAAAATGAAAAAAAAAAAAAATCACTTCATAATGAACAGTTCAAAGAATGTTTAGCAATTGGCAGGTATTTACAAATTTAGCCTTCAATAACTGAGCTTGCTGAGTCATGCTATTCTACTGGGCTTTTCAATACCTCCGAGTGATTATATGATTTTGTTTTTGTTTCTCTTCTCTCTTATGGTGGGGTTGGAGGATTTGATCTAATCTGAATAAGATGTACTACTGCATATCTTAATGATTTGCAATATATTCATTGTAACAAACTCCATAAGACTACTAAAATAAAACAAATAAAAAAAGTGAATGCATGTGTTAATATTACAGAAGATAGAAAACCTCAAATTTAAACTTAAAAAAAGCCTATAAATGTAAGTTTCTTTAAATACTGCTTTTTTTTCCCCTTTGGCGCTTTTAGTATAATGTTTTCTGTTTTACTTTAGCAATACCTGAAAATCTGAACAGAACCCTGGAACACTAGATAAAAATAACCTGAAATGAAATAATTAAAAAGACACAGGCAAACTACTGAAGTAAATAAAATCAGCAAATAATAAAATTATGTAAAGCTCTGTTAAAACAGACTGGCATTCCTGGTACATTAAAGGATTACGAGGATAGATCTTAAAGTAATCTCTTCATGTGTTGGTTAAAGGTGGATCCATGTCAGAAGAATACTGAGTCAGCAAGATAAGCTAGGAGGAAACAGTGCTGCCAGGATGTCAAAAAGGAACTGCAGAAACGGAGTGTAGAAAAATCCTTGAGCAGTGCATTTTGTAGTAGAGGACACATCCGCCCAACAAGGCAAGGACAGAAGATCTGTTGTAGAGAGATAATGTTTGACCTTAGTGATAACTTTTATTAACTTGATAAAGTTCTGTTCTCTCATTGATCATCCCACCTCATTGTGTTTGCTTACTAAAGCTATATTTTCAAAGTAGTTTTGGACCCAGATTTCAGTTTGTCTTTATGGATTCAGTGTACACTGATAAGCAAAAATGGAACATTTATCCATTTAAAATTTATTCTACAACTCACTGAATCTGTTCTGAATCCACTGTAGTTCACGGCTAGAGAGTAAATACTGAGCATCATACTACAACCTGAACCTCCCCTGATACGTCTGTGTAAATGAACTGAAGCATAATCACTGTGTGCCCTCAGCAGAGCTTACCTTTATCTGTAGAGTCCATGTGATGAAACATGTCATTATTATAGCTTGTGAAGTAGTGCATACATTTGAGGCACACCTCTACTTATCAGATAAGAGGTGTTCTGTTCACTAAGCTGTGCTTGACAAACAAACCACTTACCACATACTTACTGCATATGGGGCAAAGATATTGTTTCTGTCCAATGAAAGAAGAATACGGGGTGGGGGGGGTGTTTGGTTTATTTTGACTTTTGGTTAATGTAAAAGTTTGCTGCGTGAAATGTAAATTAACTAACTGGAGATTGGAATAAAGTAACTAATCATCCTTTGTCTCAGTCCAAAGCAAACAGATCATGAGTGTGAAAACATATTAAAAGAATATGGTGTTATACTTCAGGACATAAGATAAAAAAATACAAACAAGAAAAATTATGTAAGTAGTACTAGTGAATTTCAGGGATTAGTAAAGTACAATCTCTTTGCCTATAAAAGGAAGGCATATACAAGCATAAAAAAAAAACAAAAAAAAAAAACACAAAACTAACTTACAATGAGGGATGACAAAATGAAATGTGGTAAATGTTAGGTTAGGTATACCTTAAACCGTTTTCGAGAATGCTTTGATGCTCCAATTTCATTTTGAGATAGGCTATCACTCATGTCACCACCTCCACTGGACACTTCCTGAGTAAGCCGATCACTAAGTAAATTGTCCTGAGATGACTGGCGGTGTGATTGACCCATCTGTGGGCTGGACTTTGGCAGTACCTGCAAAGAGGAAATAATACTTACCACCCAAAAAAAAGCTTGTGTTGATTGCCACAATAGACAATATCATAGACATATAATTTGCAATGTGATGAACTATACAGTTTTTAGAATTTATTCAGCTACAAATACTAAGGTGTCATTAAGTAATAATCAAAGTACAATAAAATTTCAACAGATACAATGTTTTCATGAGGGATTATAAATTTACTTTGAACTCACTATGTACAGTATAGCACTGAAAAGGATAAATTTTGATTTTCAACCAAAAAAGCATTTGACAAAAATCTTTATGAAAGTTTTTTTTTGTGTAGGTTTTAATATGCATAGCAAATATTGGCCCTGTCAACACACTGTACAAAAAGAATTTTACTATAAGTGTAAATTAATAAATTATCAGAATAATTTATTGCTAATTCTATAGCTTGCATTCAAACATATTAACTCAATATTTTTCACTATTCCTCAAGGCTGTTTAATTTATACAATTCCAATTTATTGTGCATCCGCTAATGACTCAAAAGTACAACAAATAAATAGAAGCAGCTAAGTGGATGAGTTTTACTAAACTCAATGCTAACAATACCTTTTATACTAGTGTTCAAAAATTATTACAAACATGCAAACCAAAGCTTGAAATGTTATGCTCCGAATAAGCTAAAATATGATAACGTTAGTACTCATTCAAACTTCTTTGCTCAGTCAAAGTAAAACAGCTTAGGCAAAACAGAATGCCCAACGTGGCCAAGTATAAATTGGTGGAATTGTGTCCTGTGATGGATTAGCTTTATCACCCAGGATTGGTTCCTTCAATATAAAGCTTGTGTACACACAAAAATAAGCTCAAAATGTACATATGCATCTTCCCCCACAAACATCATTATTTAGAAAAGAAAACATTTTGGAGAATATGGGAAATGACATACTTAATATAGTGGGGAAATGCACACAAACCAGCTAAATGATGATTCGCATGCATAATTCATATCAATGAGTCATTAGTATAATGTGCGCAGATGTGACAAATATATTACACCTCAAAAGTGATGAATGTGGTGTATAGACTGCATTTTAGGTCTCTTTTAAGAGGGCTAATGCTGAATTTGCACTGAAGAACTTTTTTGGCGTTTTGTCAGTTCATATTGGTTTAAACATGGTCAATAGGTCAGGAATATCTTAGCCAAGCCTCACTACATCATGCCTGCTGGAAGCCATTAACCAACTAGTGAGGCACTACATATTGTTTTCATGTGGTGCAGGTGTACATTCATAAAATAAAACATGTTTATTCTGACATAAAAAGGCATTTTTCAGCAATGTCCAAATGGCACCCCAAGCAATTTATTGCATTCATACTGTAATAAAGGAACCTAGCAAGCATGAAGCTGCTTCTGTTAACCTTAAGTTGTTACATTCCATTAACACACAAGTCATCTGTGATGCCAAGATGTGGCTGACAAACATCATGCCTCAGTGGTTTGGGTCAACCTATGATTTATTAATTTTGAGGCAAAGTAGCGTTGGCAGTTGTGATAGTACTGTATGTGGTAAATGGCTTGTTAGTAAGATAACCAGCCGAAACCTCAAATCATGTCATTATATGTGCCCAGTAATAGTTAGTACCCTCTCAGACGCTGCCATCTTATGCCTTTCCTGGACCCCAGAATGCAGAGTAGAGGCCCTATAATGCCGTGCAAGATTTTGCACTCTCATTTGCAGAGTACACCCAGATACACTTGAATGCAAGAACTATTGTCTCGATAAGTCAGGGGTGAGGCTGCTCCACCAGTTAATGAAATTCAGCAACTTCATCATGACTGCATATGTATGAGACTGATTATTTTGCTTCATATATGAATGTTTCAGGGCAACATTTAAGGCACATATTAATGCATGTACAGTATATTTACAAGGAGACTGTGATTTATAAAAAGGTAAATTGTGTAGAAGTGCACATGCCAGGTTTTGCAAATTTTTTGCAGCACACACATTTTACCCATTTTTTTTGCCGTGTGTATACTTTAACACTCAAGTCCATACAAAGTGTTATAAATGAGTCTCCAGGTCTCCATTCCATTCCCATGTGCTCAGGAAAATACATATACAGTGTGTATGGTTTAAATATTGTCCAAAAGATGGTTGGAGGGTAGTTTCTAGTTATTTACAAATCCGAATAGTACAACTTATCTGAGCATGCATAAAAGTCACACTATCATCAATAATAATAATATCAAATACACATGTATTTACATTTAAAATAAACTGCACTAAGTGCAAAAACAAGAAACAGTGCACAATCACATATGATGGCTAAATAAAAACAGTAAACAACTTTAGTTATTTGTTTATCCATTACTTTTTGAGAAAAAAAAATATCCTTAAAATAAATATCCACCTATCAACTGCCTAATCAAAATCAGAATTCGACTCCCTTGAAACCCTATCTGAACAGGATCAGGCACAAGTTCATCCCAGGGCAAACCATTTCATAAATGGACCAATTTACAGTAGCCAAAAACATTTCTTTAGGAAGTAGAAGAAAACAAGAGCACCCCGACTAAAAACCTCATTGACAAAATCCGAACCTTCAAACTCCACACAATGAGAGAGTGGGCAGGGATTTCAGCCTATTCTCCTGCAACTATGAAATGATTTGCAAAGATGATAAATAAGAAACAAAAAACAGTTTTACTTACTCCTAACTCAGAGGAAGACAGAAAGCATCCATCTAGCTTGAACTGCAAAAAAGAGACAAATGAATGTATGGCAAATTTGTACATATACTGATTTCTGGGTTAATTATTTCTCACAGATTAATTCTTTAAATGTAAAAGATTACTATTACTTTATATTATGTGAAATGACATTCAGTTACTAAACTGCCTAATTGACTAAAATACTAAAAATATCAACACATGGACCAAATGTGTAAATAATTAGAAGGCTGATTTACCACAAATGTAAAATCCCCCATTCCCCACCCAACCCCCATTTACTTGATGATTTATTAGATTCATGCAGATGTCTTTATAATAAAAACATAAACTAATAACACAAAACTAAGATGGAACAAAAAGCAGATCACTGGCGTGTGAAAGAACATAAAGTTAACAAATAAAACACAATTGTCCAGGTGTCTGGGGTTTGGATCACACATCCACAGTCAGACATTATTGCCAAACAAACAGAAATGGCAGCAACATTGCTAGATGGAATAAACATGAAAGAAACCATAGGACTATACAACACCACCTACATTAAAAATAAATTTTCCAAAAAAAAAAAAAAAAAAAAAGAGAACTTAAAGAAAACACTCACCTTAAGGAAAGCTGCTTTGGAGGAAAGGTGAGAAATGGTTGCACACCGATGATTCCAATGGAAAAACAATGGATTGCCATCAAGACTAAGCTAGAATGTTAAAGAAAACATGGCAGTGTTAGTAGCTATCTCAGTGTAAGCTAAACTGAGAAGTAAAATGTTCTTTTAAAACAGTGA
This sequence comes from Polypterus bichir lapradei, assembly GCA_026402145.1. Taxonomy (NCBI): domain Eukaryota; kingdom Metazoa; phylum Chordata; class Cladistia; order Polypteriformes; family Polypteridae; genus Polypterus; species Polypterus bichir. The sequence goes on along the minus strand of JANRMT010062814.1, from coordinate 119,866,903 downwards.
ATTAGCTAAAAAAATAAACATGCAATTTTATATTTAGATGTAATGAGCTATAGGTGGTAGAGAAGATCAATAGTAAAATCTAAAAAGACCTTTGGCCTGACAACCTTTGTGAAACATCAACTACTAAATAACGTGTGGTATCTTCAAGACCTTTGTTACTGTTTACATAAAATATATCCTTTATTCTTCAACAGCATTAAATTACTTTTTTTGCTTTATTGTTTTTTTTAACACACCTTCCATTTTTAAAGATGGGTTATATAGTCCATACATTGACTGAACCCACTTAATGTAATTTTAAAGTCACAAAGAACTGAAGTCTAACTTGGTAGCTCTAGGATGGAACAAAACCTGGCTAGGAGGGCATCATGCTGCCCCCTGATTGTTTACTTGATCAAATTATTTGACATTCAAAATAAAAGAAATAAATAAAACATGTAAAAGGATGCTGAAAATGTATTTTTCCAACTTTAAAAACTAAATTGTTTGGTCTCCTTAGCAGCTTACTTGGAGCAGGAAAAGCATTTACAACTAATGTTAAGTGCAAGGATTAATAAATATCCATACAATTTTCTCTAATTATGAAAGAATACAGATTTTCTTAAAATCTATTTGTTTAGAATCAATTGATAGTCAACAGGTTTCAAATATAAAAGTAAATAAGAAAATTATAATTATATATAACAGTACTATGTTTTACTGTTTATGGCATGAACAGCACAACACTCCAACAAGTAGCAGAGTACAGTCAGCTGGGTCCCGGGTTCAAATGATCCCTTGAGCACCTTTATGTGTTATTTAGGTTTTCTCCAGAAAGTCCAATCTCCTACACACCCCAAATATATGCTGATGACTTTATGGACTACCCTAAATTTGCCAGCTATTGTCAGTTGGGATTAAATTGTATGCACAAGTGTGTTCAAGAATGTTTGGTGAAATTCCACCAAAAAAAGAAGGAACAGAAACTGCATACTTTGCTGCCTTTATAAATGCATGTAAATGCCAAAACTGTGCTGTACCAATATTAGGGACGGATTTGTGTTACCATTTTGCTGTAATACAGATGATAGATGTTACAATTCAGATCCAAACTAAAAAACACAAACTTATTTTACTCAGTTTGGAAAAATGCACATTTTAATTATGACACAGTTATCCTTTATTTCTGACTTTTTCCTTTTATTTTTCAGAATGTGATTAAGTTTTACTTTCATCTTAAACTACAACACTGAGATTCTGATTATATTGTACAACTGTGGGGCCATTCATGTGGTACAGGACGCAAAAATGGCAACAATAATTTTTTCCTTACTGAAAAAGAACAAAAAGAAATTTGTACTGCTTGTGGCATAATTATATAAAACACATTCTTTTCTGGATTAAGTAGATACTCTTACCCAAAATGATTAAATTAACTGGGAAATAAAGTGCCAGTGGCAACTTTTAAACACAATTTTATTATTCAACAATGGCTATTTTTATACAGCACTATTTTCTTATTGAAAAGTTTAACCATATATTTAACAACTAGGAAAGGCACAGCCCCAAATTAAAAAAAATATATATAATTATTTGTCTAAAATTTAGAAAAAAGTTTTTTTTCTACTACATTACAAAACTTTCAGTCAGGATAGACTGTCATTCTTTTTTTAGATTCCATTTCTACCTTCCTTTTTCTATATACACCAGTTAACAACTGCACCTACTATATTTCCCACCCGAGAATTCTCTCTCATATATTTTATGCAAGCCACCTTTTTTAATTTTCAATGGGTTGCATTTGAGAGAACTTGTCATACATTTGACCTTGCATTAAAAATAGCTTAAACATTTTCCTTAAAGAGAAAAAAAAAAAAAAAAAAAAAAAAACACACCACACTGTAGGCTTCCCTGGGTAGAAAAGTACAAGAGTCAACAATAGCAAGTTCAGACATCAGGTAACAAGCCAAAACAATCCTAGACATCTCCATTTATTTATTTATTTATTTTAAACACCATGGCTTATTTCTTAATTACCATAAGACTGTGCATAGATGTTTCAAAAATATCTCAATTTTGGTTTCATGATTCAATACACATATATTATATTATGAAATCTGCCATTTTTACATTCCATATAAACAGACTTGCTTTATGGAAGCACATTTGAGGTGATCGTTCCTCGCCCACACTATGCAACTCTTCAATTCCACCTGGGGGGGGGGTTAACATTATACAAAGTTATTGTCTGTTATACCTGCATTTTTATCACTCTTTAATTTAATATTGTTCTTTATGTATGCTGATGCTGGAGTATGTGAATTTCCCCTTGGGATTAATAAAGTATCTATCTATCTATCGCTTTCATTACAAGCAGTAAATATTATGTAATGTTTGTGTCACTTCTGTAACTACATCATTTGTTCAATATGAAAAGTGGTCGGTGATGATGTAAAGTCTGAAATCAAGTACAGATTATGAGTTAGAGAGAGCTACAGTTAAAGCCAAGGTAAATGAAACTGACCCATTTACCAGTTCTTAAATCAAATAAATTTAATGTTGGTCTTTCTTTTCCATAGCAAAAGGGGAATTCACTAATTCAATACCTGTTATTAAATTGCACAATGATACATTTTCTGCATTTTCCAGACAGATATGTGTTTCACGAGGCATTATAATTAACAAGTTGAATATTCCTCATTTTTCACAGCACCATGCTACATAAATAGATTATTCTCCTCGACAGAAATACTTTCAATGACATATGTCACTGAAAGTATTAGTGCCAAGTGTGAGTTGGAGTTGTATGTAGCAGAGCATAATTATGATGATATAGAAATAACGGAAACCTGGCTAAATACATTTTTTAAATTTTTTAGGAAGGATAGACAGAACTGAAAAGGAGGTGGGGTTGCTGTTTATGCCAAACAAAATTTAAATGTAAGTCCTCTTCAGTTGGATGATGAGCCCATAAGATGACTACCCATCTTAGTGAGGATATGTGGCTTTGCCTGGAAAATATTATGGAAAGAGGTCTTATTTAAGGAGTGTATTATAGACCACCCAATTCACACAGTAATTTCAACAAACATCTTTTTAGTAATATCAAAAAGGCAAGTTTACAACGAGATATTATAGTCATTGGGGACTTTAATTATCCAAATATTAACTGGGATAACATTGTAGATGGAGGAGCAAAAGCAGGAGTTTTTAGGTAATCAGGGACTGTTTTTAACACGTATGTTAAAGCACCAGCACGGGGTGAAGCTTGTCTGGATTTAGTAATGTGTAATAATCCAGATAGAATTGAGGGTGTAGAAGTGATTGAACCACTAGGGCCAAGTGACTATAATATAATACAATTCTCAGTATTTTGTAAGAGTGCAGATGCAAAGACTAAAATTGTTAAGTTGAACTTTGGTTGGGCAAAGTTTGACCAGATGCGACAATGTCCAAGTAGGATAGATTGAGATAAGAGTGGAGACAGTCAAGGAACAGTGGAACATGTTTAAAAAAGTTTTACATGTAATGCAGGACAGACATATACCTAAAATTGGAATCAATAGGAATTTTTTTAAAACTCCACAGCGGATTAATAAAGATTTAAAAAAGAAGCTGCAAAGGAAAAAACTGCTTTATAAGGCATATATGACTAGTGACTGCAAAGTGAATCCTGGAGTGTATGAGAACATGACAGCAACCATTATGAATAATATCAGGGAGGCTAAAGCCATTTGGAGAGGAATATAGTAGATAAGGCAAATGAAGACCCTAAGAGATTCTTTCAGTATTTTAGTAGTAAAAAAAACAAACAGTCAAGGAGGAGGTCAAGTGCATCAGAAATAGTAAAGGGGAATTAAAAGATACAGACAATGAAATAGCAGATGCCCTGAACTTACATTTTTCTGAAGTGTTCACAAGTGAGCAAGTCCTTTTACCAGCCCAACAGAACATTCTAAATTTTAATTGATTATATAAAATGTACATGTACAGTCAAATTGTATTACATTTATGTTGTCACCCATTCAATGCCCAGTCAGAAATATCAGATGCTGTATACATTTAATGTTCATTATCATGCCAAAAAATTACAATGTAGGTATGTTATTCATTTTCATACACATCTGATGGGCTGTTATTGGTCCAAAAAAGTTCTAAAATTCATTTTTTATAAACATGTCATCAACAAAAAAAAAAAAAATCAATTTTAAATAAAGTTCAAGTTGCTAAAAAAGTAATAGGTTAAATATCACCTACTGTGTTAAGAGAGTGCAGCTGGGACAACGGGGCAAGCTTGGAATGATCTATCAGAATGTTGTATGACAGGTCAAGATGACGTAAAGATGACAAGTGCTCCACACCTTCAACAATGCAACCACAAATATTAGGAGAGCACTAATGAAATGGTCTCAAACACAAAAATCAAATGCAACCAAAGAACAATTGTTAGTGAAATTAACAGTGATATTACTAATAAATGACAATACTGTTACTCCACATAGGATACATGATATTTTGTTTTAAGCAATAGCACAGTACATTAGGGCTTCAACTAATGACCATTTTGCTAAATGATTAATTGGTTTATTACTAATTAGATTAACCAGGAGCATTAAAAAATGCCATCTCTGTACAAGTGTTTAATTCAAAAGGAGAAAATATTTTATTCTTTGAACAATGCTATCCTTCATAATAAAAGTATACTCTATTTGCCAAAAATTGTGAATAGAAACAAGTCTTGTTACTAATTGTATGTTCCAGTTTAATGATTTAAAGACTGAAACAATTGTTAAGATATGACAAAGGTTGTCTAAAGTAATGTTCAATTTTAACTATTAGATGGCAGCAATAATTACAAAACCAACTGTGTCTTGCTCACTTTAAGCCTCCATTTTCCTTTTAGTGCAGCATAAAAAATTTTTAAAAAATCAGCCATCATTATTATTACAAGAATTATTCTGCGGAAGAAGTTTTGCATACTGTTAATGACTCAGATTTTGCACTGTGAGAAATTTGACCAGAAGAAATGCAAATAGTGCTGCAAGTGTTTCTGAATTATTCCCAAACACAAGAGGGAGAGAGATGTCACCATTAGTATGATGCATTTTCATTTTAAGTGCTCCCACATCACAGTTGTGCTCTCATGGCATGCAAGCTCATTTTTAGAGATCTTGCAAGACATGGACTTTTTAACCAGATGTAAAGATAAAATTACTCCATACTTTTGAATTCTTTAGTTTTCAACACTCCACCATATCTTAAAATGTGATTAATGATACTCTTGGTCAAGGAAGTCTCATAAGTAATACACAACTAATCAGTAAAAGGTGGCAACTAATCAGTAAAATCATTTGTTGGCAACTATTTTTACCACCAGTTATTTTAGATAACGTCGACTAGTTAATTATAGTATTACCAGTAACGGCGCACTGCACGATAACGTGCAGTGAATACACTTGACTTGAACATTCATAGCTTTCGTACTCTCTCTGTACGTTTAGCATTCGTTTGCTCAGAGGTTGATGTGCCTGCTGCTTCCTGTGCAGCTCTTCTTTTCTCCACCCCGGCTCGCTTCTTCTCTTCTTTTGTCGGCATCTTTTCACATTAAAACTGATTAAGTCTGTGTTTGTGTTGCGATTGTGTTGAGAAAATGTGTCCAAAATGCTCTCTTATAGTATGTTTTCCTAATTTCTCACTTAAGCTGGCACTTAAGTCTTCAATCTGCCTCAAGAATGTGAGTTGATTCTACAATAAAATCAAATAAAAATAAGGAAAAACCTGGAACGTCAATCATCACCCTGAAAGCGGATATTAGACATCATGTAGTATATGTGTACCAAATTTCACGTCAATAGTTCAAAAAGTTTGGGAGCTACAGGTGATTCAAAATCCTGAGCAGACAAACGGACAGTCACGGTAGTGTATTACAGTACACTATTAAAGACAGCTATAAAATAGGAATGTGGCCATTTTATTTTGTATATATCCATCAATAAATAGACTGCAAAAAGAACAGTGTGTAAATATGTACAGCAGTAAACCTAATCTAACCTGATAAATGCAATTACAAGAACAGTAAGAGGAACTGTAAATAAAAATCAGACACTTGCATCTTATTCTCTCTGTCGACATGTTTACTTTTATGTATTTTTATTTTTAGCTAACAAAAAATGAAATGTTCTACTACTTTTAATCTTTATACCAGTACAGTCTTATATTTACAGAGCTTACTTGGCATGGAGTCTTTTTGAAGTGGGCACAGAACTTCATTAAGAATACGTTTTGTCTGTTCTCCCTGTTATTTTCATGGACAAGATGTCAAGGCACTACTGAAACTTGAAAAAGTATCTAGGCTGGGGACAGGATGAGGTCTCTGCTGTATGTATATGCTCAGGCTAGCAGGTTATTTTGTGGCAGAAAAGTGGGATCACAGAGCAAGTGTTTCAGGGACTGCTAAAAGATATTGGGACATGGAGGTCCTTGAAACTTTGAAGATCTACCTTGAGAACTGGAAGTTAATCTTCCATCCAGTAGTAAGTGAAATCTAAATAAATAAAGCAAATTCTTACTGGCAACGAGGAAGGCAGGCCAAAAAAGTAAAATGAACCAAAACAATGAGAGGTGAAAGAGTGCTTGGCAATGTTCTTAATAAGTCACGAATGAGTAAAAGCCATTGTACCTGCTAGAAAAAAAAATTATAATAAAACCTAGTGAATCCAGATTTGGTGGGATAACACTTGCTTTTTTGATTCTTTAAGTTCTCTTGTGTTTAGAATAGTTTAATACAGCTACTTTATTGTGAACTAGCAGAATACCCGCGCTTCGCAGCGGAGAAGTAGTGTGTTAAAGAAGGTATGAAAAAGAAAAGGAAAATTT
>JANRMT010062814.1:119815988-119840048 GCA_026402145.1 Polypterus bichir lapradei | reverse complement strand
ATATAGATATAGATATAGATATAGATATAGATATAGATATAGATAGATAGATAGATATGACAACACTCATATCAATGACAAAACAATTACATTAACACTCATGTTATGTTATTTTTAAAATTTTTCCTTTTCTTTTCATAACTTCTTTAACACACTACTTCTCCGCTGCGAAGCGCGTGTATTCTGCTAGTTTATACAATAAAATGCAATTCTGTCTAAAATTCTGTTCTCCTTAGAAATTACATGATTCACACACAAAACCTACAGCTGTTCTCCATGCACTTTCTGTGTTTCTGCAAGAGGATTGTTCTGGATTTTTGTGAACATGCAAGGTTGGTTATAAACTTATACCACACATTTTCAACTTTAAACGCACTGCTTGTGATTTTGTTTTCTTTTAAGTTATTGATTGTGAAAGAGCTGTGTTTCCATTTCTTTCAAGATATTGATGAGGCAGAGCTTGTGAATGCACCTACTACAGTGAACAGGGACAACACCAGCCGTCCAGTTCACTACCAATCTGAAATATTCTTGGTTGTTATCGAAAGTGAAGTTGTAATTACCCTTCCCAGGTTTGTGGATGCCCTTGTGGTAATATTCAGTCTCATATATGCTCTACATCTTAGTTATCCCAAAGTACTGACAAACACTTTTGAATTTTTTCAAACAATTTTGCTTAGTTTGGAAGATGGCAAATTGTCACCCAGACTGCAGACTCTCAAGAATGATTTGATGGTATATACCTAGAAACTGATCTGTGAAAGTGTAAACAATATTGATGTCTAGCCTTTAGAGAATTGTATTGAACTGCACTTTTGGCACTTAGTTTGATATGTAATATACTGAGTCACAGTAGTTGTTAAATGTTGCCTGTTTCACTCAGTCTTACCACAAATGTTGAGTTTAAACCAGTGTACGGAGCTCACTTTTTTATTCAACTTGGAAGAATTTAATATGTTCATAAACAATATGTTCATTTAATATGTAATGTAGCAATTTCTATTAAGCTTTATAAATAACATGCACTATTTCATGACTGCCTGTAGACTTGTCCTTTGTTGGTGTCATTTTACAGTTTCTTAACTTGAAAAGACAATTTCAAATCCAATATTATTAATGAGATGAGAGGAAGTCTAAGATGTACAAGTATTAAATTGTCCTTCAGTCTGAAAATTGTTAGAATCTGTAGCATAATGGCACGGTTGGGAACACTAAAATCCTGTAATCCAGAGCATTTGATCTGACACTGATGTAGAGGTAGCCATAAGAAGTAGAAAGGGTTACAATTTAAAGAAGGCTGTTATTTTATGTAACCTGTTTTACTATCTGTGCATGTTTTGTATTTTTATTATAGCATTTTGTTGCAGTAAATAATGTTCAAATAAAACTTTTAAAAGACAACAGTACATGCCTGAGTTTAATTTAATTAAAGGTGTAATTACAACTAATAAATTTTGTCTTTAGATAACTTGAAATAGGCAATGCTTTTAACTTAAAATTTTTAAGTTACACTTTCTTAATTTGATCTGAGAATAACATTTTTAATTATTACATATTGCTAAAATATTTGAGAATAAATATGCAGTAATTTAATTTAACCTGAGTTAAATATTACAAGGTTTGAAAAACATTTTAAGTTAATTAACTTAACTTTTTGTCGCAAATTAGTGCCTCATTTTTTTTTTTAGTTTTCCTAACTTGTTCAGGTTTACAGTGTAGTTATTATTACGCTATTTAAATGCCTAACATGTCCACTCCATTTCTTTCTATATGGAAAGGGCTCAGATCTTTGAGGTAGTCTGTACACATACCTGCACAAAAAACATTGGCAGCAGGTACCCCTTGATATCAAAATAACAATCGCATCATAAGTCTATCATTCACATACAATAAACAGGCAGATGTCTAGGAGATATTAGTTATTCTGTATTTACATACTTACCAGCAAATATTCTTCACACTCATGGATTTTGTTGTGACTCAGATCCAGAGACTTCAGAACATTCAATAAACTCTGAATAAAAAACAAAGTACTTATTTACCGCAGTTGTTTAATGCATTCAAAACGTTTAGAGCTTTTCCAATATTATATGTAAATTTATTAAAAGCATTCAATCCATCACTGCCTGAAGCAATGAATGGAAACAAGTAGCTGACAGCATTTGTCTGTTAAAGACTCACCAATGAGTTGTCAAGGGCTGTGATGGCATTGTAACTAAAATTTAAAGTGTGTAGTTCCAACCATGGTAGTGCTGAACTTAAATCTCCTCCACAAAGGGACAGAAGCTCCTGTTTGTGTAAAGAAGAAAAATGTTCAACTGAAATATAACAACAAAAAAAAAAAAAAACAGACCAAAGAAAGTATGTGAATAAAATTACTATACACAAAAAACATTAATTTTATATTATACTTCCACTATAATTCCACTAGTGTGCCACTACACATTATCACGATGAAATTGAAAAATAGTTCTATATACAGTGGGTACGGAAAGTATTCAGACCCCCTTCAATTTTTCACTCTTTGTTATATTGCAGCCATTTGCTAAAATCATTTAAAATTAATTTTTTCCCTCATTAATGTACACACAGCACCCCATATTGACAGACAAAAAAAAAAGAATTTTTGAAATCGTTGCAGATTTATTAAAAAAGAAAAACTGAAATATCACATGGTCCTAAGTATTCAAACCCTTTGCTCAGTATTTAGTAGAAGCACCCTTTTGAGCTAATACAGCCATGAGTCTTCTTGGGAAAGATGCAACAAGTTTTTCACACCTGGATTTGGGGATCCTCTGCCATTCCTCCTTGCAGATCCTCTCCAGTTCTGTCAGGTTGGATGGTAAACGTTGGTGAACAGCCATTTTTAGGTCTCTCCAGAGATGTTCAATTGGGTTTAAGTCAGGGCTCTGGCTGGGCCATTCAAGAACAGTCACAGAGTTGTTGTGAAGCCACTCCTCTGTTATTTTAGCTGTGTGCTAAAGGTCATTGTCTTGTTGGAAGGTAAACCTTCGGCCCAGTCTGAGGTCCTTAGCACTCTGGAGAAGGTTTTTGTCCAGGATATCCCTGTACTTGGCCGCATTCATCTTTCCCTCGATTGCAACCAGTCGTCCTGTCCCTGCAGCTGAAAAACACCCCCACAGCATGATGCTGCCACCGCCATGCTTCACTGTGGGGACTGTATTGGACAAGTGATGAGCAGTGCCTGGTTGTCTCCACACATACCGCTTAGAATTAAGGCCAAAAAGTTCTATCTTGGTCTCAGACACCTGAAGGACTCTGAGATGGTGAGAAATACGATTCTCTGGTCTGATGAGACCAAGACCAGGATGTGTCTTTTCAATAAAGTCAAGTGCTAGGCAAGTGTCATTAAATAGCGCGGCTGCGCGATCATTTGCAACTTTTTCAGAGTGTTTCTTTTCTTTAAAGTTCAAAACATTTTCCCACATTGCAAACACTTCCTTTATCTCACTTTAAGAGATAACCTCCTCCACGATACCGATCTCCTGCAGAACCTCCGTATGTTGCTGTGTCTGTAGTTCTGTCAACTCCTCTGTTGCCAGTTCCTCGGAATGTGTGGCGACAAGCTCTTTGATGGCTGGTATTTCGAATTTTGGCTCGTAACTCAAGGCAAAAAATCGACTTAGTGATGGGTCGTATCTCAAAAAACTCGTACATTGGGGCACTCTTATTTATATTTATATATAAATATATATATATAAATATAAATATATAAATATATAAATAATAATAGTAACAGCAAATTTAAAATAGTGGTATATCAATCAAGTAAAATACCTGCTATCATTTAAGTAAACTAGTACAGTATATGAATATCAAATTACAACATAAGACATGAGTTTAATGTATGATATACATGGGAATTCTCCCAGCGTAACAAATTGGGGGGAGATGTTATAATCATAGAAGGATTTTAACATAGATTTATAAAGAACCAGTAACGATGAAATGCACAATAACATGCAGTGAATAAACTTAACTTGAGTATTCATAGTTTTAATACTCACTCTGTATGTTTAGCATTTGTTTGCTCAGAGGTTGATGTGCTTGCTGCTTCCTGAGCAGCTCTTCATTTCTCCATCCTAGCAGCCTGCTTCTTTCCTTCTTTTGTCAGCATCTTTTTATGTTAAAACTGATCAGTGTTTGTGTTGCAATTACTTTGTATGTCTGCTTTAATTTTTCACTTAAGTCTTCAATCTGCCTCAAGAATGATTTAAGATATGAAGAGGTAGGGGAAATAACAGCAATGGTGGCAGGGATGAGAACGGCGGCCATACGCATGCACCCCATGGCCGCTGGCCGTGGCCGAAAGTTGATTCTACATTAAAATAAAAATAAAAAGATGAATAACCTTGGAGGTCAATCATCACCTTGAAAGTGGACAGTATACATCACGTAGTATATGTGTACCAAATTTCAGGTCAATAGGTCAAACAGTGTGCGAGCTACAGGTGATTTAAAATCCTGGACAGACAAACGAACAGCCACGGTAGCGTATTATATATGAAGATTATCTCAGCATGGCCAACCTGATTTGTCTCACCATGTGCACATTCCAATTTATTCTCTGATATTTTTTTCCCCTGTAAGTAAACAACAATGCTTAAAACTAACACTAAAAATAAAAACTGAAATATTATCTGCACTGTTGAATTTGTGAATTCAAAACAATTCGGGATATTTTAACTTAAAGAAACTCTTTAAAGCGGTTTTTGTAATAACATGCTTTTAGAATCTGGTTTGACAGATAATCCCTCTGCTTGGGTTCTAACATTTGCTATTTTAAGATTAACATTTGTATTATCTGGTAATATTTAACAGATGAGATAATTGATTCAAATTTCAACCGTTACAAACTCCTGTTGCTTTAATTGTCCAAATCTCTCCTTTTTTTTTTTTTTTTTTACATTTTTCCCCCAACTTCAGACTTCTTATGTGAAATCAGACTTCTCAAAGACCTCCTGAAAACAGCCTTTTTTGTTCTATTTTCAAAGCATCTTACATGAGTGATTAGATTTTATTACTACTTGGACTGTGTACACATCCAGAATTAGATAATTTACTGAACTGGCATTACTTCAATTCAATTCAATTAATTGTAACTGAAAGACTGCATTACATTCACTAATGTAAGCTTTCACGGTGTTTGTAACCTGTTATGAATTACGAGAAACGGAGTTGGTATTTAAATACCAAACAACTGATATAATCTTATCGTGTGTAGATTCATGTCACAGCTGTTCGTTTCCTTTCTGCCAGATCACCCTATCAAGCAGTTAGTCGTAAGAAATCCTGATAACTTTGCCAAAGATGCCATTAACCTTTTTTTTTTGCTTCATTGACACATATCATATCAAAAAAACTTTCGAATAAGACCAAGATCAAGGTTCTAGCCAAAATAACACACACACAACCCAAAAATCTTATGTGGCCAGCACTTGCCTTTTGCCATATTTACAACATGAGTATGGCATATAGTGTTAATTAACCAAAATACAGAATATACAACATGCAATACCACTGAAATTAACTTCACATTTTTATGCACTTTAAAAGCTAATCTATTAAAAAACAATTTATATCATTATGTAAATAAAATGCAAAATATTTGGACTGTGGTCCCCGGCCGGGGCTGGAGCCTGGCCGGGACGCCCAGGGAGACCAGAGGAGGGCTTGTGCCTCCTCCAGACCGTGAGGGGGCGTCCGTCCTGGTTATGTTGGGGGCCACGGGTAGAGGGCTTGGAAGCCCAGCCCTGTAGGGACCCGTGGCCACTGCCAGGCGGCACCCCAGTGCCTGATTATCCCGGGAGCCCGGCACTTCCGCCACAACAGGAAGTGCCGGGGGGAAGACGACAGGGGACACCCGGACGGCTTCCGGGTGCGCAGCCGGCACTTCCGCCAGACGGGGGTGTGTCAGCGGGAGATTGCCGGGAAGCAGCTGGAGCCCATCCGGGTTCCTATAAAAGGGGCCGCCTCCCTCCAGTCAGGAGCGAGGGTCGGGAGCAGAGAGGACTGAGCTGGAGAAGGCAAGGAGGCGGCCTGAAGAAGTAAGGCATTGTGTGGCCAGGACTTTGGGGACTTTGGGGGTTTTGTGGTGCACTTGTGTAAATACTATTGTGTAAATAAACGTGTTGTGGGTAACATGAACGTGTCTGCCTGTCTGTGTCCGGGTCAACCTCCACAGGACTTACAATTTTTTTATCTGAATTTAAAAAAATAATGAATCAAAAGCACCTGTATCCACACAAAGTTTGTATTAATTTCTTTAGTCTTTAGTTTGTTTCATTTAAAATGTTAAAAATTAAGCACTCAATGTCCATTATGAAACTGAGCAGGTCTCGGTAAAGAGAAGGTGCCCACTTCAAAACTCGATGCAGGAAAACCTTTTGAAATAAAAAATTAATTCAAATAAGTACCTGCTACAGACTAACTATGGCAGCTTATTCCCACCACCCTTAAAATTTTATTTTTTTATTTCATTATTTCACAAAGATTGTGCCTGCTGATGCCAATAACACTGTGCATATGAGTGCTTCGGTGATCCTGCAACAGCTATTAAAGAAGAGATTAAGAATGTACATAGGTTAATATTAAGTAACAAGAACTGAACTAAAGTCACAGGTATGCATTTAGTTTTAATCAGGTTAAAATTTGCTGCAGATGTTTTAACATATCTGGGGTGGGTTGGCACTCTGCCCGTGACTGGTTCCTGCCTTGTGCTCTGTGTTGGCTGGGATTGGCTCCAGCAGACCCCTGTGGCCCTGTGTTCGGATTCAGCGGATTGGAAAATGGATGGATGGATGGATGTTTCAACATATGCGGATTATAAAAGCAGATCTAGCATTCCTACCTGAAAGCACCAGGGTCTGCATGGGGTTTACATACTCCCATGTATTTATAAATTGACTGGTATCATTGCATGTGCTTAACTGTGGATGACTACATGTTTGAATATTAACTCCTGGAAATACATACTACAAAAAATATACAAGTTTAGTCCTCCTGCATGTGATGCAAACTAAATAACATCCATCTCCTTTCTCCATCCCCAACCTGAACACCCAAAAATTCGAGGTATGAACAATGGCCACTGTATCACTAGATCACATTGTTTCAAAATATCTGGCAAACAGCTGGATTAAACATAAAACATACTTTGCTGATAGGCTTCTCTTACTATACTGTATTGCACAATGCACACTCTCTTCTAATTGGCTATGCAATTTCATCCAGCCTGCAAAGGATCAGTGCACTATCCACAATGTTTGCTTTTTGCTTTACACCCAATTCTTCTGTTATAAGGTGACCTCCTGTGTCCACAAACTGAGCAGAATAAAATTATGTCTCAGTGCAAGCAGGATTAAATGTTTACCTACATGGTCTTCAGTTCAGTTTTTGTCACTTGATTACATGCTACATATGTGCTTAATCTCGCAGTCAATAGCTCTCACTAGACAGCCAAAGCATACACTTTCACAATGTTATCTTAGGGAAATAACACAATAATTATTTTGAAACAGTGTAATGTTTACTACAAAATAATTATTTTGCACAAATCTTTTGTCTTTTTTTTAATCTATAGATATCATCTAATTTAATAAATACATAAATTTTAATCATTACTTATTTGTCATTTAGAGTTTAGCTACTGTGACTACTGCATTCCAACTTCAAAAGCTCAAGCTATGGACTGAACTCAAAAATATTAAAAGTCTTTCTTTTAAAATCCTAAATTTGAAGGGTAAATTTGGAAACTTGTGAGCAGTGGTTTGGTCATTGTTGGTATCAGCTTAAAAAACTGAGCTTTAAAACCTTAATGCTGAATAAATAAATTAATCCAAAATCATCTCTTAAAACAAACATAGGATGTCAACAAATATACATTAGAATAAATCCATTCATTGTGAAGTTAGTCTCCACAAACATTTCAAAAATTCTCATAATGTGTTCCAAGGATATCAATATGTGCTTTTCCGTTGAACATCCAAAATAGATTTGTCATGAAAACAGTACTTCCTCCAGACACAAAACATGGAGAAAGTAAAGGAAATTGAAATACACTGTGACATAGTCAACATTCAAAATCCCAACCCTTCCCAATTTAGAAAGGTATCTAAACAAAAAGCCCATTATAAAACATTCCTTCCATTATTATATCTATACTAATAAAAGGCAAAGCCCTCACTGACTGACTGACTGACTCATCACTAATTCTCCAACTTCCCGTGTAGGTAGAAGGCTGAAATTTGGCAGGCTCATTCCTTACAGCTTACTTACAAAAGTTAGGCAGGTTTCATTTCAAAATTCTACGTGTAACGGTCATAACTGGAACCTACTTACGTACATATATACGGCCATAGTCTGCAGCTCGGTCGCCGTGTGAGGCGGAGTTGTGTCCCGCATCATCACACCTCCCACGTAATTGAGTGCCTGCCCATATAAGGCCGTCCATCAGCAGCAATCCAATAGACACACTGCTGATAAATATTCACGGGTGAAGGACTGTGCATATGCAAACGAAGATGAGATGGTCAGGGATAGACTAGTGTTTTGCACAAACTCAGCGAAAGTGCGAGAGAAACTTTTAAGTGCTGGGTCTTAGCTAACATTAAATAAAGCCGTGGACATCGCAAGATCGCACGAGATAGCACAAGCACAGCTGAGAACCTTAGATGCATGTACTCCGAGCAGCTCACGTGAACTGACTGTGAACGCAGTACGCTGAGAACAAGCAAGAGCTCCAAAGAGTGCTGAACAAAAAACACATTACACAATTGAGAAGGCAGCAAAAGAATATGAAGCGAGTGACGTATACAAGCATATTCATAAGTGCAGCAACTGGGGAAACAAAGCACACCGTGGAAAAAGTCAATGTCCAGCTAAAGGAAGACAGTGCAAAAAATGTGGTAAATTGAACCAATTCGCTATAGTTTGCAGGACTGGGAAAGGTAAACCCATGCATGCAGTGTGTGATGTCTCAGATAAAGAGGAAGACGAGCTGTTTATTGATGCAGTAAGAGAGGAACAACCCTATGAAGCTGAACAAGCCTTTGAGGACATATCAATAGGAAAGCACGGTGTAAAGCTTAAGTTTAAATTAAGTTCATAGACACGCTGCCGCTGGTGTTTGTCATGCCTAAGGCGAATACAATATTCGCGAGATACAAGTTTAATGAGAAGACTCAGGGTATAAACGAGACTTTTGATCACTTTGTAATGGAGTTAAAATTGCTGTAACGGAGTTAAAATTGCTGGTGAAGGACTGTGCTTATGCAAACGAATAGGAAAGCCCATAGAAAAGTTCATAGACAAGCTGCCGCTGGCGTTTGTCATGCCGAGAGACTGTGTTTGTGGAGGGATGTAGAGTTAAGGCGGGTGTGGGAGTCACGTCATCATCTCCCCTCCCATTCAAGTCATTTCATTCACTTCATTTTGCGCCGAGCTGAGCTCCGCAGCTGACACGGTCTTGCCGTTCTTTTTCCTTAGTGTTTAGTCCTCTCTCCTTTACTGATTTATATAAAGGAGAGTTGAGATCCGAGAGACTGTGTTTGTGTGTTTGTGGAGGGACTGAGAGTTAAGGTGGGTGGGGGAGTCACACCACCATCTCCCCTCTCATTCACTTCATTTTGCTCCGAGCTGAACTCCGCAGCTAACGTGGTCTTGCGGAAACAACTTTGTGATGCTGCCGCCAAATACTCACAGAAAAATCCACAAGTTAATAGACACACTGTCGCTAGAGTTTCTCCACACTCAGATTATGCTCAGGAGTGCCTGGAGGATTCAAATTTTGAAGGTTGGGACACCAATAATGTTACTGAAAAACTTGCAGCCACCGAAACTTTGTACCGGCACGAGACTTCAGGTCACGTGTCTGCAAAAGAACCTAATTGAGGCAACTATTTTTACTGGCAGTTGCTCAAGGGAGAGAGTTTTTATTCCTCGCATCCCCGTTATACCCTCTGATCTCCCATTTCAATTCAAATGCCTCCAGTTTTCAGTAAGGCTCCGCTTTGCGATGACAATTAATAAGTCTCAGGGACAGACCATACAAAAGGTTGCCATTGATTTGAGGCAAGATTGCTTTTCACATGGCCAACTATACGTTGCATGCTCAAGAGTAAGCTTGCACAGCTTGGTCATATTACAACCGGAGTGCTGAACTGACAACGTGGTATACAAAGAGATCCTTAACAAATAATTATTGGTATATTTTCCCTCAGTTTAAAAAGGTTTACTTTTCTTCTTAATAAAAATTTAAAAGCAGTACTTCGCCGCTGCGAAGCGCGGGTATTTTGCTAGTTACTAATAAATGGTATAGTATTATGTTTGGCTTACTATTTTAAAGTGAGCTAAAGGCTGAGCCAATTTTGTTTTCAAAATGAAAGAACAAGCACAAATAAAAGAATGTTAAGTAGGCATGAGAAGCAAACTACCAAAAGTCCAAAATGATATTAAAAAAATATTATATGCCACAGGTTTCTGTAAAGATCAAATTCTAGTTAATCAAGCAGTTTTTAATGTGGAACACTGAAAAATGAGAGGGTTGCTACTGGAACAAGGCACTAAATGGAAAAACTCTACACAAGCTGCCATTCATGTGTTCCTTTCCACTTGTGGATAAAAGTTAAACAAAAGCCATAATTTGCCCAAAATCTGGCTTGGCTCCTGTGGTAGAGAAGCACAAAGTACTAGTACAAAAATGTTTATATATAGATGAGTGTTGTTTAGCTGCAAACTATGAGAGACACACCTGCATGACACTGATAAAGTATTGACAAAATCTTTTTTGTATGATCTCATACACTGGAATTCCTTGTATAAACAGACTTCATAATCTTAAAAGCTAAGATTTACCTATCTTTAGTGTAACTTAGTTGTATGGATAATGCATTGTAAAATGTCACCAGCTTCCACAAAAATCAGTGTAGTGTGGCTAAAAGACAAATGGCCAGCAATGCAAGATAGCCAACCATTTCCCAAACACATGAGAAATTAACTAAGCAGACTACTTTTGGCTTGTATTGGACAGACTACATGCCATTTCTATACATTTCCCTTCTAATTAATTAGATGATTAGGTTTTGAGACTTTTAGATCATTTAAATTACACAAAATTTATAGAAATGTGTTCTGATAACAGTTTCTTTTCTGTTTAGTTACTTTTTTGCCTATTGGTCAAAAAAGGAAATTCAAGCACAATAGCACAAAGGCATTCATAGGAACGTTTAGAGAGTTTATATAAGCCAAGACTCCCTTTGCAACAAAAAGCATAATCAATATCATAAAACTTCTCTAAAGCATGATACTAAACTTAAACCTTTATATGATTATCTGTCCAACCAGTCCCCCATTTTCTCATCCCAATTAGTCTAATTTTAAACCTGGATTCTATTAAGTATTAACCAGCCCTTAACAGGGATTCTTCATTCCTACTTTATGGGTTTCCGATTCATTCAGAAGTACTTTGATCAGGCTATGCCTTCACACTGGAAGTACTCCCATGTCCAACATAAAAGTAGCTGCGAGCTGGAGTCAGGTGAAAGAAAGACAAAGCTTGTCTGGAGAAGTGGAAAGAGAAAGAAAAAGAGAGGAATTGTGTTGTATGTGTGAGTTTCAAAGCCTTTTTTGTAAGGTATCTGTATACAAATAAACCTTTTTAGTGTACAGGGACTTGTGTCTGTGACGTACTGTCTGGGGTTTGGCATGCTGCAATGCCCCCTAGTGGTCAATACATTAAGACATTAAACTACTAAGAAGCTGCCAAACAAATGGTTTCATTGGTATTGGATTTGTTGTCACAAAGTTGCAAGGTAAATAACATTATATACATTTTCTAGCAAAACATAAGCCATTTGCTTAAGTTCAGAAAACAAAGTTTAAAAAAATAAATGAATAAATAAATACTGACTATTCCCAGATCTGAATGAGGAGACAAAGGCTTTAACCTTGTTAGCAACTGGACCAAGAAACGTCCAGCTAATAAACATGCACATTTTCAGGCAATTTAAACAGACAAATTATATGAGGGATGTGACTGTCTTCGCCTTACTTCTAGTGACTGGGTGCTCCTTGAACAGATGAACACTTCAAGCTGAGAATACACTGCCCTTAGACCCTCAAGGCAGTGGGGGGGAATCCGCTTCAACTTGCAAAGAAATGAAACAAATTTGCAATAAAGTTACACAAGTTTAATTTCATGTAGTTTTTGAAAGCAAAATGATTTAGATATGTTACAGCAGATGAGCATGGGTTCCTTTAATCAGCAACACTACAGTTTTAAAAACTTACTTAAAAAAAAAAAAAAAATAATCAAATTTAGCAAACTAATCTAATTCTTAAAAAAAAAAAGAAACCTAAATCTGACTGTTTATAATCTAATATTCACTAGAACTTTTCTTTATTCTGTTTAGAAAAATAACCTCAAATCCAGCCTATATAGGATATTATATACAAAATAGTTTCCAAGAGGGAAGTATCCTTATTTACAGTGCATCCGGAAAGTATTCACAGCGCATCAGTTTTTCCATATTTTGTTATGTTACAGCCTTATTCCAAAATGGATTAAATTCATTTTTTTCCTCAGAATTCTACACACAACACCCCATAATGACAATAGTCCTGGTGGTTTTAAACTTCTACCTTATTATAGTTATTATTGAGACAACTGTGTTCCTGGGAGCACTTACAGCTTTAGAAATGGTTTCATAGCCGTGTGCATTCACGCCTCAGGACAATTTTATCTCAGAAATTCCTTGGACGTAATGGCTTTTTTTTTTTCCCTCCCGATATGTCAATTTAATTGTGACACCTTAAATACACAGGTGTGCGTCTTTCTAAATAATGTCCAATCAATTCAACTTTCCAAAGGTGAACTCCAATCAAGTTCTAGATGCACCTAACCACAATTTCAAGTGCCACAGAAAATGCTCAGAATACTTAATTAAATGAGATATTTCAGTTTTTGATTTTTAATAAATTTGGAAACCATTCTCAAAACAGTTTTTTTCACTTTGTCATTATGGACTATTGAGTGTAGATTGATGGGCAAAAATGACATATTTATTCATTTAAAATTAAATCTAATACACAATAATGTGCACAGTAAGTCAAGGATTCTGAATACTTTGAGTCTACTATATCAGCAGTACCTGACTCGGAAAGTGAAAAGAGGTTTCTAAACAATATCTTTGCAGGGTTATCAAAATATTTTGAGCTTGACATATTTAAGAAAGACCATTCAAATGAACTATTTTTTAACATTATACTTATTGTAAAGTTCATAAGTACTATCTATGCTAATCAAAATGTTTCATCTTCCATGTGCAACCATTCTTATGTAGATGACTTCACATCATTATTACTGGCACAAAATGTCCTATGGAGAGAACACTTTGAAGGAACAGCTGTTACTCACATGGGGTAGATCTGGAGAACAGGAAGGGGTGTGGTATCACTATGAATTCACAACTTCAAAGGAACTCAGGGTTATATTGACTAGTTATACAGACCTTTTGGGTCGGGTAATCAACATTGACAACTGTACACAGTCAACATCATAAAAAAATTGTGTACATGATCTTGCTACCACTGGACTGAACACTGAATTTCTTTGATGCTGGTGAATCACTATGGTTTAATTGTGTTAACTGCAGGCATATACGGTCACAGTTGTTAGCATTTTTGTTGACTTGGTACTGAAACAATACAAAAAAACAAGTTTCTAGTATTTCTGATCTATAGTGTAATTCACATATTTTTGTGCACAGGAGGCAATCTACAGTTGTTTACAAAATTATCACTACAGAACACCCCTTTCAGATTCTGACTCAAATCCTTTTAATTATTCCTCATAAAAGCTGAAAAAGGACAACAAAAAATATATATCAATATGTTAGATTTTAGAACATGCTGCCCTACAGGCACATTAAATATACACTATAAAAAAAATCTTTGTCAGATGACTTGATAGGAAATTACATTCAAGGATATTATAATTAATGTGTATACCTCCAAGCATTTCAGTGACTTAAAAGGGAGAATTTTCACTGGTGACTGGAGCTTTGATCCAGGAGGATTAACCAACTATAGAAAAGAAAAACAAAATGTAGTGGTGAATGACACCATCTGCTGGACACAGTGACAAAGTATACTTGAATATAGTGAACTACAGCCAAACAGCATCAATATTGACAATACATTTTTAACTCTTCATCTCATCACACGATCTACATTCAAAGTGTTGGAGACCCTTAATAAAAATGTACTTCTTTTATTTCTTACTAAATCCACATTTATAACTGTGCATTCCAAATGGACATGTTAATTATAACCATTATATCTACTCAGGTAAGCTGTTAAGAGTAGAAGGTGAACAAGCACTTTTAAATTAAATCAGAGACAATTGTTGTAGCAATAAACTGTATAGGTAGAACATATTCAAACCCCCTTAGATTGCTATAAAGTGTATTACTGGCTATTAACAGATATCGTTCAAAATTTGGTTCTATTACTATTTTCAGGATTATCCCTTATTTGGGACACCGTTAAATTCACATTTTGCTAAAATATGGCACACCCTGAAGTATACTTGTAAAAACTATATTACAGTAATCCCTCCTCGATTGCGGGGGTTGCGTTCCAGAACCCGCTGCGATAGGTGAAAATCCGTGAAGTAGAAACCATATGTTTGTATGGTTATTTTTATATATTTTAAGCCCTTAGAAACTCTCCCACACTGTTTATAAATATTCTCCGCAAAGTTATACAGTAAACCCTTGTTTATCGCGGTTAATCTGCTCCATACAGATAAATGAATTTCCATGAAGTAGGATTCTTTATTTATAAATCTAATATTTTCACAGTTAGAGCATTGAAAACCTGTTTACGGCCTTCTAAATATGTTTTTTAACATTATTAAAGCCCTCTACACATGAAATAACACCCTTTAGTCAAAAGTTTAAACTGTGCTCCATGACAAGACAGAAATGACAGTTCTTTCTCACAATTAAAAGAATGCAAACATATCTTCCTCTTCAAAGGAGTGCGCATAGCAGAGAATGTCAGAGAGAGAGAGAAAAGTAAACAATCAAAAAATCAATAGGGCTGTTGGGCTTTTATGCATGCGAAGCACCACGATAAAGCGGCCACAATGAAGGGATCAATGTGAAGGTAGTCTTTAAACATTTTTGAGAGGAGGGTCCGTATCTTCTAAGCAAACAGCCACTGTGCAAACAGCCCCTCTGCTCACGCCCCCTCCGTCAGGAGCAGAGAATGTCAGAGAGAGTGAGAGAGACAGAGAAAAGCAAACAATGAAAAATCAATACGGGCTGCTAGAGCTTTTAAGTGTGCGAAGCACCGCGCGGGAAGCATATCATACATCATTGAGAAATTTTATTTAATACGTAATACGTGCTCTGATTGGGTAGCTTCTCAGCCATCCGCCAATAGCGTCCCTTGTATGAAATCAATCGGGCAAACAAACTGAAGAAGCATGTACCATAAATTAAAAGACCCATTGTCTGCAGAAATCCACGAACCAGTGAAAAATCTATGATATATATTTAGATATGCTTACATTTAAAATCCGCGATGGAGTGAAGCCGCAAAAGTCGAATAGTAAAAACACTAAACATTGCTGTTAATTTCCTGAAGTTAGAAATTAAATCCCTCAGCATACATTTTTTGTTATATTACATATAAACTGTAGGCTAACTTTGTATACTCTCTATTGTTTTTATTCCAACCAGAGGGCTCTGTATATCTGATTTCTATTGTTCCTTGAACCTTATAGAAGTTGTCATTCCATCATAGTAATTTACTTGGAAGAAGAAAAGAAAAATCTGTCATTTAAATTTTATAAGAGAATCACTATTAGCTTGTTATTAAAGTGTGTGAAACAATGTGCATTTCTGCATACAATTCTTGCTGGTTCTAAGCATCTGTGCCAAGGTAGGTTCATACCAGAGGTTCAACAAGGAGTTCCTTTAACATTTCATTTCAAGTCTTAATAATTACCAATACACAATCTATGAAAAGTGAAAATTAATAAGATTGCTGTTACTGAATGTGATCAATAGTTTATTAAATATGTTTATATCTATGGATGGGCAAGATTAAGTGTGCTTTTAAATTTCATTTTTAAAATGTACCTAAATTAAAAATAAATAAATAAATAATAAGTTTAAACAGAGTCATCAATAATGATGAAGCAACTACTACTCACTTATTCTAATGACAAAATTTTTTAAAAAATGAACAGAACCTAGAAAGCATTTCTGCACAGTTTGTGGAAGTATTTTCACTGCAATGGTAGGTTAGTGAAACAAATTTACAGAAGGTACTTACCACAAATGGTAAAAGCCTGATTTGCCACTGAAAAGTGACTTTAATACTTTGCCTTATAGGTACATATAAAATATACATGCCTAACATAACTGGAGTCTTTAAAAGTTTTTGTTCAAGTTAAACATGTTAATTAATTGGCATTTATGTATGTGAATAATGCATTAAAAATTTCTGTGATTATATTCCTAAGTATGTTAATTGTTAAATTGACCACTCTTCATATGTTGTTAATGAAGCAGCGACAAATAATCGAATAGCAGCCCTACTTCAACTGTTTCATAAACACTACAGAGGTGACATTAAATCAAAAATTTTAACCTACAAATAAAGCAGAAACTTGGATGCAGACATGTAGTAAGCTTAGATTTGTGTAAAATTTTAAGTTAGTTAAGGCAACTGAAATGAACAGTACAGATTTTAAGGGATTTAGAAATTACTATTTTAAATATAATAAAATGACTGAATGAAAACCAAATGTATGGAAGTCGTTTCTCATTTTCATTGATGAAAAAATGACACCGAATGCTGTTTGCTTGGTGGAACAGACTAAACGTTCTACTTCTAGCTTATACTGCATTCTAATAAATTGCCATTACCTCAGTTATGATGATGCCAAACAACCCACATTTTTCAGCAGTTTGTTCTAATGGATAAAACACTAGCATTTTATAATCCATAATATCTTTTTTCAAATGAAGCAAAAATACTTTCTGATTTACTACTCAAAGGAACTTGGAAAAAAATCCTTTTTGGATAACTTCAGATTCTGCTTATTTATGTCAGACAAACTTACCTTAAGGGAAACTGTCTTCTGCAGCATGTCAAAAAGGAACTGTACTTGCAAGAGAGAGGCAGTATCAGCAGGATGAGAAGGAAGAGCCAAAAAGCCATGTTGGTGTTTCCTTGAAAGTAGAAATTGCTCAAACAGGCGTGTAAGGTATTGGAGGCTAGCAGCTTGAAGAGTTAAAGTACTGCTACCATTTAAAACAATGTCACCTGGTAAAAGAAACAGATAATTGAGCTTGTGGACACCAGGGGGCATACGGCTCCCCAAACCCCTGACACAACAGACACAGAGGTTAGTCCAGTACACAACACACAATTATTATACGTAGGGAAGCATTTTTTCTCGATGTCCACACCAGCACAATACATAGCACAAATACAATAACTACCCAGTCCTTTCTTCTCCTTTTTATCACCTTCACTCCTCCTCCAGCAAGCTTTGTCCACTACCTCCTAACTCTGGCTTCCTTGAATGGAGTGAGGCAGTCCCTTTCAAGGTGTTCCATAATCTCCTTCAGGCCGCATTTCTAGGTGTGGTAGCAACCCTGCAAAGGAGGGCTCAGCCATTCTCCATGCGCTCCCGACGCTGGCCATGGGCCCCAGCAAGGGTTGAGCTTACATGCTCAAAACCCCGTGGCACTGCAGCAAGGCAGGGTGGCTGCCCTCTGTCATCCCGGGGAAGATGTAGCCAAATGCAAGTTCCTTTCACTGCTCCTTCCATTACAAAGGCATCCCAGCCAAGTAGGAGTCCCTGCAGTCCATTACAGCCACAGTATAAACATACATTTGACCACCTCCTGGCAGTATTCCTCTCATTTCAGTAGTGAGGCTTTGTACATCTTTTGTGTAATAAATTCTAATCTCTTTCTCCCTGCCCTATAGTGACCCTTGCTGCATGCATAGCCCATTTTGCTGTATTACACGTTGATAATACATTTGTGCATGTGCTGGGGCACATTTACATAATGTATGCCCCTCCTTCCATATTTAAGAAGCAAAGTAGTTTTTTTAAAATTTAAAATGTTCTGCAACACACAAAGTGAGGCTGACTATTAAGTCTCCCATCTCATGAATTTTCTCTATGCCTCTTTGATAACATGTTCTATTTATATTACTTTTCCATCGGTTTTATCTTTTTTATATTCATATATTCAGAGTTTTTCAGATATTGCACTCACAATCAGTGGCCAGTTGGCACCACTGCTGTGCTCTCTGTGTTTACCATGAAAGCAGCTTCAACTGGCGTCAACCATGCTTACTTTATCCAAAAACTGCTGGAGCAGGAACTTGAAGTTAAACCCAAAACATAATCTATCTCACAGATCACATGCCCTTACAGGATTATGGCCAGTGTCAACTATGCCCATTTGGTCATGAAATGTAAAAAGGAGGACCTCACTTCTGCAAACAATAACTTTTGATTTAAAACATCCGATTTTAATGCCACCCGTGATGAGAATAATTTAACCTTATTTCCACTTTGGTCATGTGGGTTCTGAATCATTGGGAACTTTTGCTGTTCGTGTAGATGGTACTTAATACACTAAAAAGTGTCTCTTGTAAACAAACAAAAGAAAACTGGCTCTTTCCGCTACAGTATTTCATTGAAATAATTCCAGAATAAAAACTATAAATAATTGTTTTTTAAAAACATACATGTTAAGGTTATCAAATCAGCCAAAAAATAAGGTTCGAATATTCAAATTAAAAAAAAGTTAATATTTTAATATTTTTTAACTTAATGATTCCGGAAATTACATGTATGGCTGAGCTTTTTGTTTTTTAATTTTTAAAACTTTGTTATTATGGTAATAGCCACAGCAAGAACAAACAACAAGAGCAAAGGAAAAAAAAAAATCCTAGTGGCACCAAGGCAACTGTCACTTAAGTACAACAGCCATCAAAATCCCAATAAGCTTTCATCTTATAAAAGAGAAGCATCAGCACTGTCATCGTTTTCAGTCTACTACTGGCAACTAGGTGACTAAGTCTTAAATCGCTCAGCCTGCTGGGTTTAAGAGCACTATTCTTCACCCCTGTCATTCAACTGTCCAATACTCTCACAAAAAGTGCTTTCCCTTGGCTCCACCTCAACCTTGCTTCCCATTTCTCACAACTGTCCTTGCAGCAACAACATGCATCACAACACATACATTTACAATACAGGACAGCAGCCGAGGCCTACAAACAGGACCCACCGCAAATAAAAAAGTAAGAATATTAATGATAATGTAACAAACTTTGGTGTCAGCATGTGTGGCTGGTATGGATTCAAGCTCCATTTCGTGGTTGATTTTATGACTCACTGTCCTGATAAGAATTAAGACGACTATAGGTCCCTTAGTATGACCATAACAGGGTGAGAATAGCGAGCAAAGTAAAAGAGCAGGCAGGTCAAAAGCGGACTTGTTTTATTATTTTGGAAACATCCAATGGCCTGCGGCAGGAGACCATTTATGCTGCACTATACAGAATAAAAAGCCAATCCTCACTTCTGGACTCGCCCAGAAAAGCAGGATCATTATAATTTCAAGTCGAGATCCACACAATTGGTCTATTTTTTTCACTTTTGCAGATACAACAATACTTTGATTAGGTGGCCAGACAATTTTAATTATACCTCATAGTTTTAGGGGCATTATGTATCAAACACGTGACCACATAAGATGGCCTCATAAGCTGGAGACTGTGGAATACCACAGCAAAGAAGCATTTAGAAAAACTGATCTGAGTATGCCTATAAATTAAATTACAGAGAAGTGAGGCAGGATAAGCCGATGATCAATGATACTGTCCATCACCGACTGGCTGGGTACATTATCGTTGTAAAATAAACATTGTCAATTGGCTACAAACATTTGCAGAAGGTGCCTCAAAAGTTCCAAACTGCAGCTGCTGCCAAGTTTTTGAAATCTTGCACGCCTCACAAGAACAGTCAGGCACTCATATTTGCAGTGGAAAACTCACAAGATTCCGGACCTTAGTTAGTTTAACAGTAGTGCACTGTAGCTGAAGGGAAAGAGTACAGGAATGTGCAGCTGCAGTGCTTGCAGAGTCCAAGTGCCCATGATTTTACATTCTTTAAAGCACTCTTTTAGGTAGCTTGCTATGCTTAAAATGATCATTCACTGTGGCTGCACTAGGTTCTTTAGAGACTTTGGCTGGTTTGCCCATTTTAAAGAGCCCCCTGGAGCTGCTTATTTGTGTGTTGGAATGTAAGCTAATACAGTGAATGACTGATCTCCAGGCTAATATAACTAGACTGCAACATTAGAAAATTTTTCATTCACATTCGTTTTCCTAGCCCGCTTATCTTGGGTTGGGCTGCAGGGTAGCTAAAGCCTATCCTTGTGGGGTTATGTTTTATATAACCTACCAGTAATGGCACACTGCACAATAACATGCAGTAAATACACTTGACTTGAGCATTCATAGTTTTCATTCTCTTTCTCTGTACGTTTAGCACTCATTTGCTCAGAGGTTGATGTTCTCTTCTTTTGTCAGCATCTTTTCACGTTAAAACTGATTAAGTCAGTTTAGAGTTACAATTACTTAGTACATTTTCTTTAACTTTTCACTTAAGATGGCACCTAAGTCTTCAATCTGCCTCAAGAATGATTTAAGATATGAAAAGGTAGGGGAAATGACGGCGAAGGTGGTAGGGATGAGAACAGCACCCATATGCATGTGCCGTACGGCCACCCTGCTGGCCGCTACCGAAAGTTGATTCAACAATAAAATAAAATGAGGAATAACCTTAGAGGTGAATCATCACCCTGAAAGCGGATAGTAGATGTCACGTAGTATATGTGTACCAAATTTCAGGTCAAAAGGTCAAATGGCTTGCGAGCTACAGGTGATTTGAAATCCTGAACAGACAAACGGACAGCCACAGATATAAAGATGCAGTGAATAAATGCAGTGAAGCACTGCAATGAAACTCGATGCTTCATTGGAATCCCTCCCTCTCTACAATATCACATTCTAATACATATACACACCAACCTCCAAGGGGAAGCCCCTCGACCTGTCATGTAAAAGTAATAACAAGTTGGAAGGTTCCAGTTCAATAACTGCTTGAGAGAAAATAGGAATGTAATCTTAAATAAACTGATTACACTATATATCAAAGCAGTGCCTTAACTTTAAAAAAAAAAAAAAAAAAATTCCAAGCCACGATGAAACAACGATCTGATCTTTGTTGTAACGTATATGGGGTCACTTTTTTTGTTCAGAAGATGTAAGAAAGTGTAGAACTGAGGATGCCATGTTTGAGAGAGTAAAATAAATAAGTAAATTCTAGTTTCCTGATGGCAGACATTTATTCAAATCCATTTTATGAAGTAGACCTAATTTAAGAGTTTTGTGCCAATCTGGCATCATGATTTGCAGCAATTTTTAATGAACTTGGAATGAATCACCTCTGAATCATTGTAATAGCATTACTGAATAATACAATGTGTGCTGAGTTGTGGCAATCTATAAGACAAGAAAACAAACTCCTGCATCTCAAGCTAAAAGGCCCACATACCTTTTCCCCACCACCTAGTATAGCTGCATTCTGGGGTACATGGGTAGAGGCTCTAATTATTCCTAATTAACAAGAAGTTATCCACCTCTCCAAATATACCCTCCCCTAACCCCGCAGCAATGGTATTGAACATTGTTATTGTTTTGAAATTACTTTAAGGACCTTACACAGCCCTAAAGTTAACCATTCAAAATTATGGAAAGGCTGAGAGTGTATTGTACAAAAACAAAATCAGTAAGATACCGTAGCTTTGCATATCAGGTCTACATTAGCCTTATGCCAAAATTAGTATAGACAAAATAAACCACTTTTCTCGGACAATCAAATTGTCAGCTTTTGCCTTCAAATAAGTACTTTTTCAAAGAAATTTGAATTATATTCGAAAAAGCAATGCTCAATTAAAAGCCCTAATGTTCATGGAAAGAACAAACAAAAGGAAATAAATATCTATACATATCTCAAAACAAAAAAAAAAAAAACTGAACACAAAGCTTACCAGAATGCCTTAATAGTGCAGCCAGACTCTGTACTAGCGGTGTGCATCCCCCTTGAGGATTCGACATGTTCTGAAAAAAATAAAGAAATCATATTTGGCAAATATTGTACAATGTATAAATATAACTTGAAGATTCTTTGCTTTTGACTAATTAAGATTTTGTTCCAAAACTGGGGTTATGATAAAACAGTTCACTCCATGAAGTAATCCAACTTTCAATAGCTAATGGCTTGAAGATTCAAACAAATACGTAGTTTGTTTTCAACCCAACAAAACTCATTACAGTAATCCCTCCTCGATCGCGGGGGTTGTGTTCCAGAAACCCCCGCGATAGGTGAAAATCCGCAAAGTAGAAACCATATGTTTGTATGGTTATTTTTATATATCTTAAGCCCTCATAAACTCTCCCACATTGTTTATAAATATTCTCCGCACAGTTATACAGTAAACCCTAGTTTATCGTAGAGCATAGAAAACCTGTTTACCTTCTAAATACGTTTTTTAACATTATTAGAGCCCCCTAGACATGAAAGAACACCCTTTGGTCAAAAGTTTAAACTGTGCTCCATGACAAGACAGAGATGACAGTTCTTTCTCACAATTAAAAGAATGCAAATATATCTTCCTCTTCAAAGGAGTGTGCATCAGGAGCAGAGAATGTCAGAGAGAGAGAGAGAGAGAGAGAGAGAGAGAGAGAAAAGCAAACAATCAAAAATCAATACGGGCTGTTGGCTTTTAAGTATGCGAAGCCCCGCGATAAAGCAGCTGCAAAAAAAAAAAAGGAGCAATGTGAAGGTAGTCTTTCAGCATTTTTGAGAGGAGCGTCCGTATCCTCTAGGCAAACAGCCTCTGTGCAAAAAGCCCCCCTGCTCACACCCCCTCCATTAGAAGCAGAGAATGGCAGAGAGAGTGAGAGAGACAGAAAAAAGCAAACAATCAAAAATCAATACGTGCTGCTAGAGCTTTTAAGTGTGCGAAGCACCGCACGGGAAGCATATCGTATATCATTGAGGAGTTTTATTTAATACGCAATACGTTCTCTGATTGGGTAGCTTCTCAGCCATCCGTCAATAGCGTCCCTTGTATGAAATCAACTGGGCAAACAAACTGAGGAAGCATGTACCATAAATTAAAAGACCCATTATCTGCAGAAATCTGCGAACCAGCGAAAAATCCATGATGTATATTTAGACTAGCAAAATACCCGCGCTTCGCAGCGGAGAAGTAGTGTGTTAAAGAAGTAATGAAAAAGAAAAGGAAACATTTTAAAAATAACTTAACATGATTGTCTATATATATATATATATATATATATATATATATATATATACTAATAAAAGGCAAAGCCCTCACTCACTCACTCACTCACTCATCACTAATTCTCCAACTTCCCATGTAGGTAGAAAGCTGAAATTTGGCAGGCTCATTCCTTACAGCTTACTTACAAAAGTTAAGCAGGTTTCATTTTGAAATTCTACGCATAACGGTCATAGCGGTCAACAACGTCCGCCATGTTGAACTTTCTTATTTATGGCCCCATCTTCACGAAATTTGGTAGGTGGCTTCCCTGAGCTAACCAAAACCAATGTACGTACTTATTTCGGTGGTATGATGCCACTGTCAGCTGCCATATTGAATTTTCCAACATCACTAATTCTCCAACTTCCCGTATAGGTAGAAGGCTGAAATTTGGCAGGCTCATTCCTTACAGCTTACTTACAAAAGTTAAGCAGGTTTCATTTTGAAATTCTATGCGTAACGGTCATAACGATCAACAACATCCGCCATGTTGAACTCTCTTATTTATGGCCCCATCTTCTCGAAATTTGGTAGGGGGCTTCCCTGCACTAACCGAAACCAATGTACGTACTTATTTCGGTGG
>JANRMT010062814.1:119793136-119815588 GCA_026402145.1 Polypterus bichir lapradei | reverse complement strand
TGTTTCGCTGCCTTCTCAGTTATATAATGCATGTTTTCTTCAGCGCTTTTTGGGGCTCTTCCTGGTTTTCTACGTACTGCGTGTTTACGTGGGAGGCGTGATGATGTCAAACTCCGCCCCCACGGGTTTCAAGCTCATCTCCATTACAGTAAATGGAGAAAAACAGCTTCCAGTTATGACCATTACGCGTAGAATTTCGAAATGAAACCTGCCCAACTTTTGTAAGGAAGCTGTAAGGAATAAGCCTGCCAAATTTCAGCCTTCTACCTACACGGGAAGTTAGAGAATTAGTGATGAGTCAGTCAGTGAGTGAGTGAGTGAGTGAGTGAATGAGTGAGTGCTTTGCCTTTTATTAGTATATATATATATATATATATATATATATATATATATATATATATACACACACATATACATATACATATACTGTGGTCTTTGGCCGGCTTGTCATCCCGGCCAATACCCCCAGGCCGCCAGATGGAGCCCTCCCTGCAGTATGGAGGTGCCCCAAAGACCAGCAGGGAGTCATGGATAATGTAGTTTTTATACACAGCCCTGCTGGATACCACAGGGGCCGCAAGAGGGAGCTGCAGGGAGGACCGAAGAGTCATATGTGCCCTATAACCCGGAAGTGCATCATAGGAGGAGTGACGACAGAAGTGGCATACTTCCGGGGTGAAGAAAAGGACTTGTACCTGACCCGGAAGAGAAAGAATCACATGGACTGGTGATTGGGAACACTTCCGGGTCAGGGAGAATAAAAGGACTGTGGGAGCTCCCAGACGGCGAGCTGAGCTGGGTGGAAGGGTGGCAATGTGTCTGGGAGTGTGGAGGATTGTATGGATTAGTGATTGTGTACTATTTAATGAGTATAGTTGAGAGGAGGGTGCTTTGTGCACTGTGGAAGATAAAGTCAACCTTTGGACTTTTTCCTGGTGTCTGGAGTCGTGGACAAGGTATGATGATTATAACTGACAACTAATGAAAGTCCCAAATTCAGTATCTCAGAAAATTAGAATATTGTGAAAAGGTTCAATATTGAAGACACCTGGTGCCACACTCTAATCAGCTAATTAACTCAAAACACCTGCCAAAGCCTTTAAATGGTCTCTCAGTCTAGTTCTGTAGGCTACACAATCATGGGGAAGACTGCTGACTTGACAGTTGTTCAAAAGACGACCATTGACACCTTGCACAAGGAGGGCAAGACACAAAAGGTCATTGCTAAAGAGGCTGGCTGTTTACAGAGCTCTGTGTCCAAGCACATTAATAGAGAGGCGAAGGGAAAGACAAGATGTGGTAGAAAAAAAGTGTACAAGCAATAGGGATAACCGCACCCTGGAAAGGATTGTGAAACAAAACCCATTCAAAACTGTGGGGGAGATTCACAAAGAGTGGACTGCAGCTGGAGTCAGTGCTTCAAGAACCACCACGCACAGACGTATGCAAGACATGGGCTTCAGCTGTCGCATTCCTTGTGTCAAGCCACTCTTGAACAAGAGACAGCGTCAGAAGCGTCTCGCCTGGGCTAAAGACTAAACTGCTGCTGAGTGGTCCAAAGTTATGTTCTCTGATGAAAGTAAATTTTGCATTTCCTTTGGAAATCAAGGTCCCAGAGTCTGGTGGGAGAGAGGAGAGGCACAGAATCCACGTTGCTTGAGGTCCAGTGTAAAGTTTCCACAGTCAGTGATGGTTTGGGGTGCCATGTCATCTGCTGGTGTTGGTCCATTGTGTTTTCTGAGGTCCAAGGTCAACGTAGCCGTCTACCAGGAAGTTTTAGAGCACTTCATGCTTCCTGCTGCTGACGAACTTTATGGAGATGCAGATTTCATTTTCCAACAGGACCTGGCACCTGCACACAGTGCCAAAGCTACCAGTACCTGGTTTAAGGACCATGGTATCCCTGTTCTTGATTGACCAGCAAACTCGCCTGACCTTAACCCCATAGAAAATCTATGGGGTATTGTGAAGAGGAAGATGCAATACACCAGACCCAACAATTCATAAGAGCTGAAGGCCACTATCAGAGCAACATGGGCTCTCATAACACCTGAGCAGTGCCACAGACTGATCGACTCCATGCCACAACGCATTGCTGCAGTAATCCAGGCCAAAGGAGCCCCAACTAAATATTTAGTGCTGTACATGCTCATACCTTTCAGTTGGCCAACATTTCTAAAAATCCTTTTTTTGCATTGGTCTTAATTGATATTCTAATTTTCCGAGATATTGAATTTGGGATTTTCATTAGTTGTCAGTTATAATCATCAAAATTAAAAGAAATAAACATTTGAAATACATCAGTCTGTGTGTAATGAATGAATCTAATAAACAAGTTTCACTTTTTGAATGGAATTACTGAAATAAATCAACTTTGTCATGATATTCTAATTTTATGACCGGCACCTGTATGTATTTTATTAAATACATAAAAAATGTGTATAAAATACATATATATATTGTCACACTTGGGTCACAGATTTGCACAGAGACACAGGAGGTTGTAGAAAACATGAATTTTATTCAAACACTGCAAATAAACATTTTTCTTTTTCAAAAGCTTAAACGTGCTCCATGACAAGTCAGAGATGACAGTTCCGCTAGCAGCAGAGAATGTCGAGAGAAAGAGAGAGAGATAAAAGCAAAACAATCAATTCCAAAACTGACAGGTGCTGCGTTATAGCGCAAGTGAGAAGGTAAGGAGCAATGCGAGGGTAGTCTGTGTTTCAGGGGTATTCCCAGGGGCGTCTGTGTCCTCTTGGGGTGCGATCACCCTTCCAGCTTACACCCTCCCCCTCAGCTTTATTCACATACTCATGAATTAAGCGACTCTCTGTACCAGGTTCAGGTTCATGTAGTCGTGATAATGCATCTGCGTTGACGTATTCAGAACCTGGTCAATGTTTCACTGTGAAGCTGTAAGGTTGTAAGCCCAGAAACCATCTCATGAGGCGAGAGTTTGTATCTTTCTGTCTGTACAACCATTGAAGTGGAGCATGATCAGTTACCAAAGTTAAGTTTCGCCCCCACAAGTAATAGCAAAGCGCTTCCACAGCCCACCTAATTGCCAAGCATTCTTTCTCAATTGTAGAATAATTACGCTCCCTAGAAAGTAATTTCCTACTCAAATATGTGATTGGATGTTCTTCTCCATCAAAAATCTGTGACAAGACTGCGCCTATACCAAATGCACTTGCGTCTGTTTGCAAGACAAAATCCTTTGTGAAATCCGGGTTCCTTAGAACCGGGTAAGAAGACAGTGCTTTTTTTTTTTTTTTTTTTAAATCGCTGAAAGAGCGTTCGCAGTTGTCCACAAGATAGGTCGTTTTTCCTGCCTCTAGTAAGTTCTGTAAGGGGAGCAGCTCTATGTGCAAAATTTGGAATGAACCTTCTGTAGAAACCAGCAAGCCCCAGAAAAGCACGTAACTGTTTCTGTGTTTTTGGTCTCAGGTAAGCAAGCATTTCTTCTATTTTCCTTAACTGTGGCCTAAGTAAACCCTTGCCCATAGAATAGCCTAAGTAATGAGTCTCAGACATGCCCAGTTTACATTTCTTAGGGTTAGCAGTAGGGCCAGCCCGTCTCAAGCTTTCAAGAATAGCTTGAAGCCGCTCTAAGTGCGTTTGCCAATCATTGCTGAAAATCACGACATCAAGGTATGCCCCAGAATATTCAGAATGAGGGCGCAGGATCTGATCCATCATACGTTGAAAAGTTAGAGGTGTCCCGGGAAAACCAAACGGGAGTCTTGTAAATTCATAGAGTCCAAAAGGAGTCGCGAATGCGGTTTTCTCACAACTGCTAGCCTCTAAAGGCACCTGCCAATAGCCTTTCGTGAGATCTAGTGTGGAGATGTAGCTCGTCTGACCCAATTTTTCCAACAGTTCATTGACACGGGGCATCGGATAAGCATCGAATTTAGAGACCTTATTCAAGCGTCTGAAATCGATACAGAACCGAACCGTCTTGCTTTGGGACTAATACGACTGGGCTGCACCAGTCACTTTTACTTTCACGAATTACACCCAGTGTCAGCATCTTTTTTACCTCTTCGTGCATAATATTTCGTCGTGCTTCCAGAATCCGGAACGGCCGCATCCATACGCGAACATGAGGTTCAGTGGTGATTTTATGTTTTGTAATGTTAGTTTTGCCTGGTAAGTCTGAAAAGACATCAGTGTTCCGTTCTATCAAAGATAACAGTTCTGTCTTTTGCGTGTCAGTAAGATCGTTACCAATGGTAACATCGATCTGAGAAACAGCAGCCAAGCAAGTGTTAACCTCTTGTCAGTCGTGCCATTCCTTCAAGAGGTTAATGTGTAAAATCTGGAATGGTTTATGCCGGCCTGGTATTCTAACCTTGTAATTTACCGGACTCATACGATCCTCAATAATGGCGGGGCCCTGCCATTTAGCTATGAATTTGTGTGGGTTGGACGGAACCAATACCAAAACATGATCACCAGGTTTGAATTCACAGAGCTTACTGCACCTATCGTAAAGACGCTTCCGAGTTTCCTGTTCTCGTTGTTGATGCTCCACAGCAATAGAGGAAAGCATAGAAAATTCTCTTGCAACGAAATTAGCCGATCTGCAAAGCTTGGTCCTTGAGCTGCTCTCTCGTTTCCTATCCATTCCTCTCGTACAACATCCAGGATGCCTCGCAGCTGCCTGCCGAATAACAACTCGAACGGACTCAAGCCAGTGGACGCTTGTGGTGATTCTCGCACCGCGTACAAAACAAAAGGCAGGACAGTGTCCCAGGTTGTGGGATCATTATGAGCAACTCGCCTGATCATCTGTTTCAAAGTTTTGTTAAATCGCTCAGTCAAACCATTCGTTTGTGGACGGTAAACAGTGGTACTCAATTTCTTAATAGCAAAGCTATCACACAATTGTCTCATTACACGAGAAGTAAAAGGTGTGCCTTGATCAGTTAAGATTTCTCGAGGGATACCAATACAAGTAAAAATCACACAGAGCTTTGGCTACAGCCGAGGAGTTAGCCTTTTTCAGGGCGATCATTACAGGATATGATGTTGCATAGTCAACCAACACCAGCAAATATTGGTACCCATTCTTAGTCTTAGGTAAATGGCCTACAATATCTAATCCCACCCACTGAAAGGGAACTTCTAAAATGGGCATAGGACAAAGGGGAGCCCAAGGAGGTTTATAAGCGGAGACGATTTGGCAGTCTGGACATGAAGTACAAAACCGTTCAACATTTTTTCCCATATTAAGCCAATAAAATCGTTTTGATAACCGCTCTCTGGTTTTGTCAGCACCGAGGTGCCCTCCCAAGATGTGAGAATGTGCCAGATGCAAAACAGTTTCCCTATGTGCTTTAGGTACAACCAGTTGTTCAATAAATTCCCCCTTTAAATGATCTGAGATCACTCTGAAAAGGCAACCGTCCTTTTCTATAAAGTGCAGGGTTTTCACGACCACGGAATCACGCTCTTGATAATAAGAGTCATTGGCAGAGCGAGCCTGTTTAAATGCATATTCTAATGAGCTATCAGTATGCTACAAACGCACAAAATCTGATTGTTCGTTAACGCTCGGTTTGTGCTCGGAGGCGTTTGCAATCTGGGAAGATGTAGAAGGACCAGCCCATTCTGGAAAATTTTCGGGGGTGGCCTCCGTCTCACTGGAGAGATCGGGTTCAATATCTAAATTGAGCTCTAGATTTTCCCCGGCCGCTACCAGTTCTTTGTCTTGGTTTTCTTCTTCTCCCCCCCCACTAAGTTCATTAGTTGACTGGACTACTGGTCCCTGACATTTATTAATCAGTTTAGGAAAAAGGGCATTTCTCCGTCCTATGAGTAATGGCCATGGGCAAGAGTCTGAAACGGCAGAGCAAACTTTAAAGTGGCGACCCCTATAAGTTAAAGGAAGAAGTAATGTCTGATAATCTTTAACATCACCATGTACACAGCGTATTTTCACAGTTTCTAAGGCATTGTTCATCAAGACAGTCTCGTCTCACGATACAAAAGGTCACTTCCTGAGTCCAACAATGCTGAAATTTCTCTGCCCCCCAATTTAACCGGGATTAACAATCCATCTTTTCCATCCGAAGAATATTTAATATTTGAGCAACAAACCTCGGCCAGACCAACTTCCATTGATTGGGCTGAAGACAAGCGACATTCTCTTGCCAAATGGCCGAGTTGATCACACCAGAAACATCTACAGTCGGCTCTGCTTCTGAAATATCCTCTGCGACGTCCAAGGTTTACTCGGCCAGCTGTTGCCGTTTCCTCAGATAGGCATCTCTTCTACGACTGGATTCCCCTGGGTCCTACCTGACCCCATTCGATTTTCAAGTCCTGCCTGTACAATTACGTGGGAGGCGTAACAATGAGGGACACAACTCCGCCTCACACGGCGACCGAGCTGCAGGCTATGGCCGGTATATATGTACATAAGTAGGTTCCAGTTATGACCGTTAACCTGCCTAACTTTTGTAAGTAAGCTGTAAGGAATGAGCCTGCCAAATTTCAGCCTTCTACCTACACGGGAAGTTGGAGAATTAGTGATGAGTGAGTGAGTGAGTGAGTGAGTGCGAGTCAGTCAGTCAGTCAGTCAGGGCTTTGCCTTTTATTAGTATAGATATGCTTACATTTAAAATCCACGATGAAGTGAAGCCACGAAAGTCGAAGTGCGATATAATGAGGGATCACTGTAATCCTAGATTCACCTAATTTAACAAAAATGACATTAAATCTTGTTTCAAAGGTCCAGAAAAATACAAATATCTATCTACCACACTGCTTGGTAACTTATTTTATGTGTTTACAGTCTTCCGTAGGAAGAAGAACTTAACATTTGCACACAATTTATACTCAAGTTTCTGTCTGTATAACCTTGTTCTTAGAGAAAATCTTAAAATTTAAAATAACAGCTTGGATCTTACTATACTAATTCCCTTCATATTTTTGAAAACTCCAGGAACCCAATTTGCTTAAATTAAAAGGCTTCAGCTTCTTCCCTCTTTCCTCATATACTGTGCAGTGTTGGAATCAGCCTAGATACTCTTCTCTGGACTTTCTCAACTACTGGTGTGTTTTTCGCAGCATGAAAACTAAAACTGCACACAGTAGTCCACATAAGATTTCACAAATGCACTACGCAACTTTATTATACCCTCCCATGACTAGTATTTAATGCATTCTGTTATATAACATTGTATTAGCTTTTCTAATCTGTTCTACAGACCTGGTTCTTCTCAAAAGATGTACTTTCAAGTTTCAAAATTCCTACTGCGTTGTGTACATTTGAACATTCTATGCGTAAAATGTTACATTTATTTATATTAAATTCCATCTGCCACAAATATGCCCAAGCCTGTATTCTATCCAAGTCCTGTATTGATCCAACCAATTATAGATTATCTGTCATACTGCCAAATCTGATATAGACAAATTTGTTGGTACCCCTCCATTAAAAAATAACCCAACAATTGTCTCTGAAATCACTTGGAACTGATGAAAGTAATTGTCACCCACTATTGACGAGTCCGTATTTAACAAAAATCTGGCCTTGCTTTAGGAGTTTGATTCAAGAGATAATTTCAAATAAAAACACAAATCAAAATGGCATAAACAAAAATGATGGGACCCTTAATAGAGAATATGGTTGCACAACCTTTAGAGGAAGTCACTGCAAACTAGTGATTCCAATACCTCTCAATTAGACTTCTGCACCTTTCAAAAAGGCAGTTTGACCCACTCTTCCTGAGCATAGCCATTCTTGGGTGGTTTTAGCTCTGCGCGTTTTGGGTTATTACCACGTTGGAGGATCTATAAGCTGGGACCGAGATAGAGCTTTCTATCACTGGGCAGTACAGTTTTCTCCAGAATGTCTTGAGATTTCATTGTTACCAACACAGACTCAAGACACCCCATGCCAGACATGGCAAAGGGGCCCCAAAATATAACTGAGCCCCCACCATGTTTCACAGAATGTATGGTGTTCTTTTCTTTGAAGGCTTCATATTTTCGTCTGATACAACTTGCCAAAAAGCTCTAGTTTTGCCTCACTTGTCCAAAGGGCATTCTTTCAGAAGCATTGCAGCTTGTCAATATGCATTTTAGCAAATTCCAGTCTGGGTTTTTTTTTTTTTTATGTTTTTCTTTCAACAGTGGAGTCCTCCTGTGTCCTCTTTCACCGAACCCACTGTCCCTCAAAAAAACGACAGATGGCACAATCAAATACTGATGGACCTTGTTCAGCTTGTATCTCTTTGGAAGTTGTCCTTGCCTTTTTGTATACCATTCTCACTATCTTGCTGTGCATTTTGGGGTCAACTGTTTTCTTGCAGCTGTGTCCAGGGAGGTTGGCTACAGCCCCATGGGCCTTAAACTTCTTAATAATATTTACAACAGTTGTCACAGGAACATCAAGCTGCCAGTCAACTCTCTCTCTCCTTTGCTTTCTTTGTTCCATGTTCAGTGTGGGACACACAATGATACCAAACAGCAAGGTGAATACTTTTTCCCCCATTTAAATAGGCTGAATGATTGATTGCACAATTGGAGACACATGTGATACTACTTAACAGCTAGTCTGAAAACTCGCCCTAATCTAATTATTTACGATCTTTTCTGGGGTTGACAACAAACATGTTATGACTCAGGTGCAGCAGCGATTGGCAGCCTTTCCAGCAGCTCCGTGTATGACTTTATCTTTCTACCCTTTTCTCTATTTCACTGCTCACTCCTACCACTTTATGTGGACTCATTCCCTGGACACTTTTTACTACTTGGACATGGATTTTTACATGCCGTGACTCATCTATTCAGGTAGTCAACTTCAAGCGCTGAGAACAAAGGCCATTGCCGGTGTGGTTCCCTACCTGACAAGGTAAGAAGGTCGTATCGTGGCAGCAGAGCCAGCGCTAAGCTAAAAGCTAAGAGGCTAGCGAGAAAGTGGCGATACAAGCCATTGGTGCCTTCTGTGATCCTGGGAAATGTGAACTCACTACCAAAGATCGACGAACTGGCTGCGCTGGTGAAAAATGTCAGGACCTACAGTTTGTTGTGTTTTTCTGAAACGTGGCTAACAACGAACATCCCAGATGCTAACGTGGAGCTACCCGCATTTAGCACAGTTAGAGCGGATAGAGATGCAAATACCTGCGGGAAGCGGAAAGGAGGAGGACTCGCTCTCTATGTGAATACAAGGTGGTGCAATTCTGGACATGTAAACGTTAAAATCTCCACTTGCTGCAGGGACATTGTACTGTTGAACAATGAACCACAGATCTGCGTCCCTACTACTTGCCCAGAGAGTTTGGACACGTCATTGTTGTTATTATTTACATCCCTCCTCGGGCAGACGTGGAGATACCGGGTGACATCATCCATTCCGCTGTTGCTAAACTACAAATGCAGCACCCCAAGGCGCTTGTGCTAATCGCTGGAGACTTTAACCATGTGACTGTGATGATGCGGGTTCGTTGCATGCTCTCATCTGCTGTTCGGGAGTCCTTGAACCCTACACCATCGGTAATGTTACCGATGAGCCAGACAGTGAGGCAACACCATAGCAAGGGGATGGTACAAAAGTGCAAAAGTGCTTTTATTTATAACAGAACAACACAGTGGTCAAAGTAAAGTGCAGTGTCTTAAAAAACAGTCTTCAATAAATAAATAATCCATAAAACAAATGTGGAGGTTTAAAAATAGAAAAAACACAATCCTTTAAAAACGAAGTTAAAACGTTGCTGGAAGCAGTCCTTTAAAACAATGAAGCCCAGTGCTTCTTTTACACTAGCGTCTCACCTGCTTCTCCCGTTTGGGCCCTGCAGCAGACGAGACGCTCTCTCTGCAGCTGACCTTCTTTCACTTCCTTTTTAAACAGGTATGGAGGCCTCCCGATCCTGGCTTCGGTCGTACACTCATCCCAGGCCTAAGACTTAGCTTCTCTCAAACGGCCGGGACTCTCACACTGGAGATTATCCTTCCAAGTCTCCTGACTCCCGCTGCCTTCCCAGCCTTACGCGGCCAGTCACCTTACCACTACTATAACTCCCGGGTGTCGGCCTAACATCCAGGCGTCCGTACAGCTGCCTGCGAGCATTCACTCACTCGCTCGCTCACCCGCACCAGCTCTCTCTCACGTCCTGCTTTCTCCAGCCACCTCTGTTCTCCCTTTCTTTCTTTTTTTCTTTCCTTGTTATTGTAAATTTGTGATTATTTATTTATAACGGGCCTTTGCTGAAAGCTGTGGACCTGCTATACCACAGTGACACTGGACAAAACATTACCTGCCTTCTCCCAGTATGTTGATTGTAACACCCGTGGAAATAGGACTATTGACCTACTGTATGCAAACATTAAAGACGCATACAACGCCACCCCACTGCCTGCGCTTGGGAAAGCAGATCATAACCTGGTTCTGCTTCAGCCTCACTACAAACCAAGAGTGAGGGAACTACCTACAACCACACACTCATTCAGGAAGTGGCCCCCTGAGGCACAGCATGCTCTGAAAGACTGCTTTGGAACTACGGACTGATATATCCTGCAGGGATCATATAGTGAGAACATTGAGGAGGATGTTGACTGCACTACTGACTACATCAACTTCTGTATGGAAATTGTAGTTCCAGTAAGAACAGTACGCTGCTATGCTAACAACAAGCCATGGATTACAAGTGACATCAAGGGCCTTTTGAACCAGAAGAAAAGGGCTTTTAAAGGCGGTGATCAGCATGAGCTCAAGCGCGTGCAGAAGGAACTCCGAGTCCAGCTCAGGGCGGCGAAGGAGCAGTACAGGAGAAAGCTGGAGCAGAAGTTGCAGAATAACAGCATGAAGGAAGTGTGGGATGGGATGAAGATCATCACTGGCTGCAGCTCAAAGCAGGGTGCCACCATCGAGAGAGATGTGCAGAAAGCAAACCAGATGAACAACTTCTTTAACAGGTTTGACCACCCTAACTCACTCTCACCTCAGAGTACTCCACCCATCCTTCTGCTGATATCCACATAGGAGAGACATCCCCATCCACAATTACAGCAGCCCAGGTAAGCAGAGAGATGAGGAGACTTCGTGCCAGCAAAGCAGTGGGTCCAGATGGAGTATCACCATGACTGCCTGTGCGTTGGAGCTCGGGAGTCCTCTACAGCACATCTTCATCCTGAGCCTGGAACAGGGGAGAGTCCCGAGGCTTTGGAAAACATCTTGCATCACCCCAGTCCCAAACGTATCACATCCTAGTGAGCTGAATGACTTCCGGCCTGTCGCTCTGACATTACATGTGACGAAGACCATGGAGCGACTGCTGCTTCACCACCCGAGGCCACAGGTCCGCCACGCCCTCAACCCTCTGTAGTTTGCATATCAGGAAGGTGGGAGCGGAGGATGCCATCATCTACATGCTACACCGATCCCTCTCCTGCTTGGACAGAGGCAGTGGTGCTGTAAGAATTATGTTTCTGGACTTGTCTAGCACCTTCAACACCATCCAACCTCTGCTCCTTAGGGACAAGCTGACAGAAATGGGAGTAGATTCATACCTGGTGGCATGGATCATGGACTATCTTACAGACAGACCTCAGTATGTGCATCTCGGGAACTGCAGGTTGACATTGTGGTCAGCAACACAGGAGCACCGAAGGGGACTGTACTTTCTCCGGTCCTGTTCAGCCTATATACATCGGACTTCCAATACAACTCGGAGACGTGCAAA
This sequence comes from Polypterus bichir lapradei, assembly GCA_026402145.1. Taxonomy (NCBI): domain Eukaryota; kingdom Metazoa; phylum Chordata; class Cladistia; order Polypteriformes; family Polypteridae; genus Polypterus; species Polypterus bichir. The sequence goes on along the minus strand of JANRMT010062814.1, from coordinate 119,803,889 downwards.
AGTTCGCTGATGACACTGCTATCATGGGCTGCATCAGGACTGGGCAGGAGGAGGAGTACAGGAACCTAATCACGGACTTTGTTAAATGGTGCAACTCAAACCACCTACAACTGAACACCAGCAAAACCAACGAGCTGGTGGTGGATTTTAGGAGGCCCAGGCCCCTCTTGGACCCCGTGATCATCAGAGGTGACTGTGTGCAGAGGGTGCAGACCTATAAATATCTGGGAGTGCAGCTGGATGATAAATTAGACTGGACTGCCAACACTGATGCTCTGTGCAAGACAGGACAGAGCTGATTATACTTCCTTAGAAGGATGGCATCTTTCAACATCTGCAATAAGATGCTGCAGATGTTCTATCAGACGGTTGTGGAGAGCACCCTCTTCTACGCGGTAGTGTGCTCGGGAGGCAGCATAAAGAAGAGGGACGCCTCATGCCTGGACAAACTGGTGAGGAAGGCTCCATTGTAGGCACAGAGCTGGACACTTTGACGTCCGTGGCAGAGCGACGGGCACAGAGCAAGCTCCTGTCAATCATGCAGAATCCACTGCATCGACTGAACAGTATCATCTCCAGACAGAGGAGCAGCTTCAGCGACAGACTGCTGTCACTGTCCTGCTCCACTGACAGACTGAGGAAATCGTTCCTCCCCGACACTATGCGACTCTTCAATTCCCCCCCATGGGGTAAACTTTAACATTATACAAAGTTATTGTCTGTTATACCTGCATTTTTATCACTCTTTAATTTAATATTGTTTTTTATCAGTATGCTGCTGCTGGAGTATGTGAATGTCCCCTTGGGATTAATAAAGTATCCATCTATCTATCTATCTATCTATCTATCTAAACATTTACAGGTCATTTTAGGGTGCCTTTGTAGAATAAGCAATACTTTATCTCTTTTCACACTTGCTTTGCTTTACTCAATGACATATCAAAGGCATGCAGGTATACATTGGACAATTACTTATTTAATCACTTTTCAGGAGGTATACAGCACTTTTTCAATGAGCCGTAAGGGTACCAATAAATTTCTTCTCATCTGTAGCTTAGCATCATCTACAAACTTTAACTAGCTTGTTATTCATATTCTTATCAGATCCATTTGACTGTATACATGTACAACACTCAGACAACACTCTCCAACATCATCTTACAATTTTTCAGCATGCCCATACACTACTGAATCACGAGGAGCCAGCAGCATGAAACAAAAGGTAGGAGACAATCTTGAATGGGATTTCATTTCACCCAAAGGCACACTCATGAAAACAGGAGGGTAATTTAGATATGAAAATCAGCATAAAAGCACATCTTCAATCTATGGGAGATTGGACTGCAACTCACCAAAGTTTCAGTAGGATAAAAACCACAGCAAACGTAAACTTCATATAAAAGGTATCAAGATTTTATTTTTAAATGAGATCCACCTGGTTATAAAGCCCGATTTAACACAAATCAAGTTTTAGTAGGCCATATTATCCAAAAGATTACAATTAAGGAGACTTTTTGATTGGGGATAACTGAAGGAAGTACTTTCTAAGCTTTGAGGGAACAATTAAAAATCCAAATTATAATTAAAATATGAAAAACCTTTTAATTACATTTAAGAAATTGGGCTGCAACATGACCCTCAGAGAGCACTTTTTTGGTACACTTTTGGAATTCTTCCCTAAAAATCTTGAAGCTGTGAATGAACAGCACTGTAAAAGATTCCATCAAGATAATTAAGGACATGGAAAGAAGGAAGCACAGACATTAGGATGTCAGTATGATGGAGGACTACTGCTGGGTGATTCATTGGTACACACAAGAAAGAGTGACCAAACAATGGACCACCAAAAAAAAGTATGGATTCAAAAAAAAAAAAAAAAAAAAAAAAACGACAAAGTGACAAAAACTAAAAAAGTTTTATGTAAGTCTATTATTATGTATTGTTTTCTTCAGGACTATGTATTTGGAAGCAGTTTTTGGGTTACTGAGGTCAGAGTTGGTAAAATAAAATGTAGTAATTCTGACTGGGACTAAATGTAAATTGTAATATATTGTTTGAAGTGTCCAATTTCATATATACTGATTCGATTAAACTATTTTTTCTTCAGGCTTTTGATAAAAATATACCCTGTTGTTAACTTTGTAAATTTAATCTTATGTTACTCAGTGTTGGTAAGCCACAATGACACTGCTACAACCTTTAAACCCCAACTTTAACAGGTTAGAGGCTAAAAAGTAGCCTGAAGATTCATACTGGCAGTAATGAAATGCCTTTTATCTTGCATGTAGTGTACTTTCAATTAACATAGTAAATATATTAAGTCTAAAAGAGAGGAGTCAGAGTCACAATACCATGAATTGAGGGGTCATAGTCAAAGGTTTTGTGTACCGACTCTATAACCCTGGTTTTCTTTACTTATACAGTATGTTTAAAAATATTGGATTGACTAAACATTTTCATGTTAAATTGATTTATAACAATACTGTACACACAATTTTTTTTGCACTTAAATGTGAAGTGATGGAAACATTTTAAATTATATTTTTTATTATTGTTAATGAAAGCCAATAAAAAATAACTATTTAGAATTAAAACTATTTTTTATGAGTTTAATGTTGCAGACCTGTTCACTCCGCAGTCCTCACAGATGCAACACAACAATTTTTTTCAATCTAATTCATTTGATTATTCGTGAACGACGAAAGAAACTAACCTAGTTTCCATTAGAGGGCGCCTCGTGCACACTGGGTCATTTCTGAATTGCCAAGTAACTTACGCAAAATGATGTAAACACTGAAACTGAATTTCAGGCAGAGCAGAACGGGATGAAGCAATTTTATTAATCGACACGAACAACAGCAAGAACTGCCTTCTAAGAAACTGTCCAGAAAGGGCAGCAGCAGCCTCTCTGTGCAGCATTTAGGAGCCACTACCAAATGCTCTCTACGTAACCCTCAGCAACTGCGCAGATCTCTGCGGAAACAAGAAATAAAAGTCGGAAAAGCTAGCCTTCCATCAAAGCAAAACAAAAAAAAAATATGCACAGTATATAATCGGCTGTTCGTTAACATATTTAAGCACCGATCTACTACAAAATAAATGCAGTATATATTTAGTGCCCCAATAAACAATATTTAACCTTTTAACACTACACTGTGCTTACGGTTACAGAGAAGCACTTAGCAAATCGATAACATCTCGCCTTTTCTGCGACACCAGGTACCTTTTTTTCGAAAACGGAACAATGTTTCATCCCTTGCTTTCACAAATTTTAGAATTAAATCACAACAGCTCCTACTCAATCATATCAGAAAACTGTGTTTTTGTAATGTAAAATTACCGTTCAGTTTAAGGCTTAATCTAATTCAAGACTGTTTGATGCATTAGGTGAATACACATTAAACAAAATGCATATGCAGTATAGAACAAACGTCAACTTTAAAAACACAGAACCAGAATGCACACGTTCACTCTGGTCGCTTTGTCCGAGAAGTGTGTTAAATTCGGATGTTGAGTGTTTACCTAACAGCATCCCGACTTTCCCACTAATGTTGCTCCACGCTTTCTCCTCCGACATTATCGAACTTCAACTCACCCGCCGCGTCCCTGTCACAGCTCAGCGACAGTCCACCTTCAGGATCCCAATCTGAAGATTAAAAACCCGACCACAGAGCCTTCATGATTTTGCACGTATCTCGTTCTCCTTACTGTAGATCATTTTAAGCATCACCTGACTGCTTACTTCCTTAAACATCTACCATCAGTCAGTGAAGCGGCACGACCTTTCAACTTTTAACAACAGCGACATTTTGACCGAGCATTAAAAAAATTGAAAGCATTTTCTTTACATAGCCAGTGTAGGAGATTTTTTTTTAAATCTATTTCTACTGCAATAATCCAAATTATGCCCGCTGAATCATTGTGGAATTATTTCTTATTCACTCTTGCTAAATCCCTTACAAAAATCAGTAAGGGCTCCCCCTGCTGTTTTGGAGTGTGAATTACATACACACTTTTTATTTGTAGGAAATTAGACTCAAGTTTAGTAGATGAACAGGTGAATGAGTAAGAAAATCGTTGCATTTTAATTGATTTTTAAGATAACTTGCTTTTTAATAATAAGAAGAATTCTTTACAGTTATGTTACGCTTTTGCCACTATTCCAAGCATTTTTTAAGAATTACTTTTGAAATCACTTCAGTTTTTTTTTTTTGGCTGACATCTCTTGACTCACCAGTATGAGAAAGCCCCCACACATGGTATTCCATTTGACTCATCTTGGTGTCTAGTTATTCAAGACAGTCAGCTTTTTGGGGTGCCCCCTATATTCACCCCTATAGACCCAGAAAACTCATTTTTAGGCCATGTTTGGACAATGTTTTGAACAGGAAAGTACACCCTTATGATAAAGAGTAAACCAATTGGTGTTTTCATTAAAAACGATCAGAAGAACTTGACATTGTGTATTCTACAGCAACCAACCCCATGGGTTTTCCTGCTAATGAGATACAAGGGGTTAAACTTACTCCTTTTCACAAAAGTTTGAAAAATAGGTACAGTAATAAAGGTATATGGAATTATCCATTCATTCCGCTATATCCTAACACAGGGTCACAGGTGTCTGCTGGAGCCAATCCCAGCCAACACAGGGCACAAGGCAGGAAACAAACCCCAGGCAGGGTGCCAGCCCACCGCAAGGCGCGTGCACACACACACACACACCAAGCACACACTAGGGACAATTTAGGATCGCCAATGCACCTAACCTGCATGTCTTTGGACTGTGGAAGGAAACCCACGCAGACACATGGAAAACATGCGAACTCCACGCAGGGAGGACCCAGGAAGTGAGCCCAGGTCCCCTAACTGCGAGGCAGCAGCGCTACCCAATGCGCCACCGTGCCGCCCTTATATGGAACTATATTTTATACTGTTTCGAGGTTGCTTTAAACTGAATTTAAATTCAAACTGAAGCGCACGTTTTTAAATATTTTAAATATTTGATGCAATTATTCTTTTTTTATGTACTGTACTTCTATCTGATGAATTAAAATCATTACATTTCTTACTAATACCCCAAATTAGGGATGCTAATAATTCAAACTTTTTATTACTAAAATAAATATAGAATGGAGTAAAGTACCCTTTATTGTTTGTTTTTGTTGCACAGATGGCACTGTAGTGTAGTAGTTGTACTACTGCATCACAGTAAGGAGACCTGGTGGTTACTGCATGGAGTTTGTATGTTTTCTCTATGTCAGTTTGGGCTTCTCTGGGGTCCCTGATTTCCTTCCACAGTCCAAAGATATACAGGTTAGGTGGTTTGGTGAACTGACTGTGGTAAGTGTGTGTGTTCACACTGTGCTGGGCTGGTGCCCTATCCAGGGGTTATTCCTAACTGTATCTGTTGCTTGTTGATAAAGGCTGTGACCCTGCCCTGGATAAGCAAGTTTGGTCGATGGATGGATATTCTTAAACTCACATGTCATGCCTTATTCAGTGTGTGGCCCTAGCATCACGCAGACTTACACAGATATCAGCTGTCTGATAAAAGACAAATTGCCTCAGGTAGCCCACTTGTCCAGCTGTTGCAGTCTCTCTTACAAAGCAAACACATACAAACTTTCTTGCCTCATCAATATAACATGCATCTCACCCTTGTGAGCTGTACCCTTTCTGAGCCTTTTTCGGGTTCAAGTCAGGACTTATTTTATCCAGCATGTTGTAGAGCTTCACTCATTGCACATTTTATTTGTGTTTGTGTTTGACAAGCCAAACACTCTATTATTGGATGTCAGGCAGTGTCACATCTTTAATAGGGCTGAATGTGCAAACTTACACACGCACAAACGCACACACACACACAAATATATATATCTAAGATGAAGGTTTAACTTGCATTGGTAATGACAAATGTGTTCCGAGATTTTCCACTTAGAGAAGATTGAAGTTACACTGATGTAGATATATTTAGTAGCGATGGCACTGGAGAGTGGTGACATGTTGCATGTTGATTTTGACATACAAGTAAGAATTTAACTGTACTCAATACACATGACAATAATGACTCTATAAGCTCTATAAATATATTTGGGAATAAAAACTGAACATATGCAAGCTGAGATCTTGTATCTTGTTAACTTTACACAGGTTTTCTGTGCAGCCACACAATCTGCCTGCTTAAGCAGTTTTTTTTATATTTGGTTGAGTGCTCTCCTACAGACCTCCAATTTGAGCCAGCATGCACATTACAGTCATTATACTGTAAGTTGTCACTTTTTCAACACAAATAAGTTACTCAGGAGATATACATTTATTATTGAGATGAAATCAGTAGCTCCAAATAATATATGTTTTTTCATTTTATAAATAAGTAATGGATCTTTTCCTCAGACAATACTTTTAAATGGCTTTTCATGATCATTATTCCACCCTGTATTAGTTATTGTGGTCTCCATCCACATCCCACTCCTGTCATCTTTTAATAAGTCTTTACAGCTAGAAAACAGAACATTTTTCCAGTACAGTAAAACAAATATGTTGGTTGGAGACAACCTTACTGCCTCTGGAAGCTTGCCTTTTGAAAGACTTTGAACCACATTGAAAACTAGATTGCAATCTCAAAGTCGGGTATGAATATCTACGAACTTTCCTGAACCTGAATAAATGAATACATGTACTGTACCTGATTCTAGTGAAGCATCCATGTCAAAGGAAGGCAGGCAGCAAACCAAGTTATGACTAATTAGGAGTGTGGGGATGTTAAGGACAGCCACAAAGATGAGCTGGAAGGTTAAGGAAGTAGGTGCATAAGGGCACCACCAGTATTTTGCAAGTGTTGGTTGAAATTGAGGTCTTCTTTCTTCTGGTCATGCACTTGATGTGGGAATGGCAGAAGGCAAATGAGTACAGTAGACAGAGTGAGCTTGCAGTCACAGGTCTTCTGTGTTGGCAACATCAGTCCTAAAAACTGAAACAACACAACCATCCTGGGTTCTTCTCTTACCTTCTCCTCATAATCGTGCCCTTGAAAACCATTAGAGATTTAAAAAGCAAGCCTAGAAAATGTATTAAGAAAATCAGAATGCTCTTATTCATTTGGTCAAGTCAGCATGTCCTCTGGAGAGCAATATCAGTGACCTGCATGTTCCGTCCGTCTTAATTTGGTATCTACATTCTTAGATAACTTTGGGGTGGGGTTGGTTTTGGGTCGGTGCTGGTGGAGGGTTTTTCTTTAAAATTTGAATTTCATTTTTTGATGATTCACTGTGTTTGTATCATTTTCTGATCGAATTGGCATCACCATAGGGTATAATCACTCTAGGCACAGTATTTAAGTTTCCTCATGAATTTCTCCTTTAAATTTAAGAACTTTAAATTTAAGAGGTTTCATGCACCATTTAACAACCAGGTTAGAAGTCTTTACTTTAATAAATGATTTACTGCAGGGATAAAATAAACCTATGAATGAATGTTAATTAAATCCAGTGTACTAATCTTCACCAAATGAGTTAGAAGTATGTGATTATAGATCAACAAATTTCAGTAACTGATAATGTAGTAACTGTTGGTGTAAACAGAAATACTGTATAAATAAACAGCAAAGCTAAAGGCATTATTTTATTGTATAAACAACCTGTGACATACACATAAAACAAAAGTTAACAACTGTCCTCTTAGGTTATTTGCTTAATGGAGATATAGAAATAAATGTCAAATCCAACTGTGCAGCTGTTACCTGTTCCTCTTACCTGTTGTTACACACATGCGCATGGGAGACAGCTAAAGAGTCCGAATGAGAGTAATTCCATGTTAGACCAGGGGGTGGCAGAGTGCACTAACTCTCTTTCTCACTTCTTTGCAGACCAGTTATGGGAAATCCTGCATGGCCCTGATGACGTCACTTCCATTTATGGGCCTGCTGATGATGCCACTTCTGGTTCCGGCCCCACTGATGACGTCACTTCCAGTTCCAGTACAACAGATTACTTCATTTCCTCTGGTCTCCTTTAAAACCACCATATTTGTGCCAACAAGGCAGTTCAGCTGTGGACTCAAACCTGTACAACTCAGCACCTAAAAATCTATCCATTGCAGCCAGGAATAATATACGGGTGACTACCCCCAAATCTTTTTTTTGTGTGGTGTTTATAGTGCTTATGACACTGCATATTCATCCCTAGGGATCTCTTATGGCAGACTGCTTTCTAACTGGAACCTATCTTTACTTCCAAACCTTTACTTTCAGTTTGCCACTAATAGAGGGCTTTACATGAGCATCCTCTCATTCCCTTAAAGAACTGTAGCTAAACAAAGAATCTAGCTTCTCAGCTACACTAGTATCAATCCAACAAAGAAACTGATTTGAGCTTTCTGTTAAAAATTATATTTATTTGCATAAAAACCAATAGTAGCAAATATAAGCGATATAAAGAATAATTAAACCTGGGTTTAATTAATGGGTTTATGTAGACTTCATTTAGTACAAGGTGACTTCTTTTTTTTAGTGCAAATTATATATCCTTAATCAAAAAATGAAAAGAAAAAGATTTCTTGCCAGAAACAGAGCTCTTTGGAAAGTGTACAACAGCTAAATAGCAGAAGATTGTAATCTCTATGGAAGTGTCCATAATATTTCTCCACAAACAGAGACTGAAATTAGACCTTTACTCTTTACAAAAGTGTCATAAAAGCAAAAGCTGAACTGAGAGAAAGCTGAATTTATCCAACAATCAGCAATTGAGCAAATAAAGTTATTTAAAAAAAAGTCTAATAAAAGACAACTGCTCTCCTTTTCCTTCATGCCCAAAATGAGCATCTGGCATATTTGTTTTTATCTCTGTAGTTGAGCATGCCGTGCCATTTTTAGTTTTTCAAAACACACAAATGTTATTGAATGATTATCACTAAACTCAACTTTACTTTCCCATGGGAGTCAAAAGCTGCACTTTCTATCTAAGCAAAATAATCTATATTCTACTTCACCTTTCAGCTTTTCCAGAATACACTGCATTCCTGCTTAGCTTGACAAGACTTTCAGGCTTAAAAAGTATTATCTGAAATCTGTCAGTTTGAAAAGGTTAAAGCAGTCTGTCATGCAGCTATGTAATGCTTTTAGACATAGATACACAGTGTGAGAATATTATAGCCACTGTATTAAGAAGCATATATGTTTATGTGTGCTAAAAAGATTAATCAAATATATCTAAAAGCGCATAAGTTAAAACTTAGTACCAAGTGCCTTTTGAAAAAACTGACTGCTCATCCTTTACAAGCAAAAAGAGCAAGATATGCTTTTCAAAGTTGAAAGTTTTTTTATTCTTTTTGTTTTCGAATACTGGCATGAAGTCCATAAAGTAGTGAAAGGAAGCTCAAAGGGAGTTGTTGTTCTTAGTTCAGAGTGATTGCTTACCCCATTGACTGTATTGTAAACAATCTAATTAGAAATGTGTTGGAAGAAATATCCATAATTTAAAAATCATTGAATCATTTTGAGTTTAAAATATAGCTGCAAGGTCTAGTAACCACTGTAGCTGTATTTGTCAAGGGTTTCCAAATAGATTAAAATAGTTCAAAATGTAGCTACGAGAAAGGCACTACAGCAGTTAATATGACTCGTTTCACAATAAAACTCCATAAACCAAGTGTCTTCCTTTTTTAAAAAAAATTGTGAAATTTAAAGCAAACCATGTGCACAAAAATAAAGGAGAAGGTTGATAAGACACACACACACACAAAAAAGAAAAACAAATATTGTCTATAATGATCCATTCAAGTCTTAAGTGTCTAGGTTGCATTTCTTAAAGTTTCTGTTTGTGATCATATACACAAGGACCTGCTTACATATGAACATAATGGTCAGACAACTATATACCCATAATACAATTCTGCCTAGCAGTTCATGTTTCTTTTTAGCTGTCTAGCTTCAATCTGAGATTGTTCTATTTTCTAAATACAAAAATATTGCAGACTATTAAGAACGTTCAATTAAATTGTTAGCTAATGGGGGGAAGGGTGAACAGAATCTTCCATTATATATAAAAGGCTACATTCTTTTCAAATTAAGAACAATCTTAGGTAAATTTACTATTAACTTAAAAGATTTGGCTCTTACAGCCATAATAAGATATATCTATGTGATTTGCGTGACAAACCTATGCTACTCTTAGTGTATGAAAAAAACACTTTCTTGTTGGATGGTTTCCTGCTGATATATCAGTATTACCTTTGTTGTTGAGAGGGGAACCATTAAGACTACATGACCTAAATAATCTACATAAAGCTTCTTTACATTTTTCTTTGCCAAAAAAAAAAAAAACCAAGGCAACAGCAAAAAATATAATTGAAAAAAAGGCATGACTTAGAAGTAAAACCCAAAGCAAACAACCCCAAATCCACTGTCCACAAAGATAAAAAAATTAGCACTTACAACAGACGGAATTACAATTCACAGCGCAGAGGTATACCAGCCAACATTGGAAGGGACAGCCCAACAAATATATAGCGCTGATCCTAGTAGTAGGCTTAAAATTAGCCTTAAACTCAAAATACATTTAAACACAAAACGTGTACAGAGACAGAAAATACATGCACATTTTGTCAGTCTACTTGTGTCTTAAAAGTAATGCACTGTATTTTTATATGGACTGACATGTGAGCTAATGCATAAGCCTATTCTTAGGGTGCTGTGCAGGTGATGCAAAGAAGGAGTGAAGAATTCACCTTCTGCCTATTAAAAATGGTGGGGGGGGGG
>JANRMT010062814.1:119776877-119793036 GCA_026402145.1 Polypterus bichir lapradei | reverse complement strand
TGGGGGGGGGGGTCTACACATTTGTCAGCAGCAGTGTCTAGAGACCATGCTTCTACAGATAGGCTAAAATTCAGTTAATTTTACTGGGTTTTCACACCTTACACTTGTACATCCAAAATGGGATTGCACTTTTTCCATAGGCATTCATTGGCACAGAATGCATTCTCTGCTAAAATAACTGGTTTGAAATAAATATAGTGCTTGTATTAACAGAAAAGCACCTGTGTCTTCTTCTGAATACTCCTTCTTCCAATCTGTATTCCACAGTGAAAGTATACCTTGATATGGATGCCATTCCTTGGGCAGTTCGCTGGAACCTGAATTAAAGGTAGCCTGTACTACAAAGAAAGCTTAGGTATCATGAAATTATCCGTGGCAAGGGGAATGAGGACTCTTAAACAGAAAGTAAACAGCAAGCTAAATACAATATCACTGCTTTGCTTTCTCATATGGAGCTTTTACTATGCAACACACATCAGTAATAACTTTATCACATAAACTCCACACTGGTTTTTCCAAGACTTTCCATTCAAACTGCCAAAAATAATGTAAAAAAACTATGCTTGTAGAGTAATGCTTAATCCCTCACTCTTACCCATAAATGTGCATTAGAATAGCAGGGGGAAATTAAAGAAATACTTCATTCAAAAATTATACTTTTTAATATATTGCTCACTAGTTTGTAGTAATGGCCAAGGAAAACTTTAAATCTAATCTCTTCAAGAACAGTTGAAATAGCGCATTTTCTGATAGAATTGACTTTTGAACTGAAAGGTTGATCCTATGTGAACGTATTTCCCCTGCATGTACTACTCTTATTTTACAATATTTAAGTAATAAATGTGTGTGTTTTGCTGATTGTCAGCATACAACTGAAAGACTTGATGTATGAATTATGCGACACCAGTAACATGAGATTTTTTCTTGAATTTTTAATGTGCTTGTTGTGCTATAGCATTTGATCTCCATAGATGCCTATTCTATTAGAAACTTTGCTTTTTTGCTTTGTTTTTTTTTTTCTTGAGCATCACTACAAACCACATGGGGTAAGTAGCATATAAAAAACATTTCTGGATGGAGTATTCCCATAAAGTCACAGAAAGAAAACATGGAAAATGCTGTATGAAAAGTATATGTTAGTCCTAAAAAATAAACAGATAATTTTTTGAAGCAAGCTTGGAACAGACTATTTTTGTTTCATATTTTTGTTAATCAGTCTGTCTTATGTCCTGTTTTTCTTATCAATATAGATAAGCAAGCACTTACCATAAAATTATATTCTTTTGATTCATTAATTGAGTATGGTTCAGTGACCCAGATACTGTTCTCGGAATTGAGCATCCAGATCCTAAAAACAATGTAGGTGCCTTACAAAAGGGTCTCTTTATTTAAACACCTTGAGCATGGGAAAGGTGCTATATAAATAAAATGTATTATTATTATTATTATTATTATTATTATTATTATTATTATTATTATTATTATTATTATTATTTGCTGCCCTAAAATCAAAGACAACAATCAATTTGTTAATTAATTAAATTATATATATTCTACACTAGGCGGCACGGTGGTGCAGTGGTAGTGCTGCTGCCTCACAGTAAGGACACCTGGGTTCACTTCCCAGATCCTTCCTGCATGGAGTTTGCATGTTCTCCCCGTGTCTGCGTGGATTTCTTCTGGGTGCTCTGGTTTCCTCCCACAGTCCAAAGACATGCAGGTTAGGTGCATTGGCAATCCTAAATTGTCCCTAGTGTGTGCTTGGTATGTGGGTTTGTGTGTGTGTGTGTGTGCCCTGCGGTGGGATGGCGCCCTGCTCAGGATTTGTTCCTGCCTTGCGCCCTGTGTTGGCTGGGATTGGCTCCAGCAGACCCCTGTGACCCTGTGTTAGGATATAGCAGGTTGGATAATGGATAGATTGATATATTCTACACTGTACTTCATCATCACATTAAAAACCTAAAAGAAATTATTAATCTAGGGTTGAGCCATACTCTATAGATAACTACTACGGTCTATTTAGCAGTGCAAGTGGCAAACTGTTCTTCTGTTGATTTACTTATAGAGATCATAGATAAAACAAGCAACGTTTAACAGTTAAATCAATTAAACCTAATAACATAACAGAATGCATCTTACCCATCTACTGTAAGAATACTTTGTTTCCAATGCAGCCGGAATATGCTACAGTCCCAGCACTGGACTAGACAAAGTATATTGAAGAGTAGACGAATGGATACACAGAAACACAGAATATTGTGTTTACACCATCAAAAGCACTATGAAGTTTGTATAAGTAGAAAAATGAAATCCAATTGCTACTCCATTCTGACACACTTCCTATGAGTGTGGTACTAAAATCAGAGGATGGTTGGACTTTGATGATGCATTTAACAGACTAACATCAAGGACCAACAGAAAAAAAACAGCTGGGTCATGGCTTGAATTCAGAAACAAATAATTCATTTTTAGAGGTGGCACATAATTCTAAACTGAAAAATGGCAATGTTTCATTACTCATCAAACTACATGATTTGACATCTCATCTAATTTAATATGTGACTCATAGGAAGAACAGGAGTGTCTAAATTATATAGTTTTACAAACAAAATACTACCAATCGTCATGGTATATTCAAAAATGCTTCAATTCATACTGTAGTACAATGTTCGTCAGACTTTGTTTTTAGATAATGTGAACTTTTACATAATCCAAGAAGCAGAAAATTCAATAAAATCTTCAAAGATTGCAGTCTATTGAAATTTCATAAGACTTTTAACATTTGTAGATATCTACATGTGTCACGATAGAAGTGAAAAGTTCAAAGTCTAAATGCACATCAGTTATTATAGAAATATGCATCATATTCACAGGAGGATGTCTTAGAGCAGCTGATTAGCACTGTGAATCCACCCTTACCTGTAAGTTTGGCAGGCTTGTGCTCATTTGTTATTACCAATGATTGTTAGAAAGCTAATCAGCATTACCATCCACTTAGAGAGACAGAATACTAACAATAATAATACTATGGTAATATATTGTATTTATATAGCAACTTTCCCATGCTGAAAGCACTGACTTCAAATAGTCTTTGCATTCCCACTACCCGCACCAACCCACATTCTGATTAAGAACAGAAGTCTTCATGGATTTGTTTGCAGGAGGTATTGAATATTAAGTAGGGAGGGATTTTGAATCCAGTTATTTGTGAGTGCATAAGCCACTTGCAAGCTAGCTGCCCACCTGATATTGTGGTAAGAACAGTGTTATCACATCACTTGTCACATGCATCTAACACGAAAAGTACCAATTAAACAATTTGGATCTTTTCTCATTGTTGAAATGGAAGAAATGTCAAAACCAGCTATACAACTGTTACCAGTAACCTCTTACCGGTCTCACTGTCAATATTGTACTCTACATATTCAACCCTAGAGACCTCTTATGGCAGGCTGTTTAGCAGACTGAGACTTTATTTTCATTACTCCACTTCACTCCACTTCAACCAACTTTTATCACCAATAGAGTGCTTCACAATAGTGTCCTCTTGTGCCCTTAAGAAACTGTATTTAGACAAGGAATGGACAATATACAGTAGCTTCTCAGCTACACACTAATAGCAATCAGACAGTACTACTTGATTTAAGCTTTCACTTGAAAGTTATAGTTCTTACCTAAAAACAATAACAGCAAATATTTATGCAAAAAATGATGCAACTTGGGTGGGTTCATGTAATTCTATTTGCAACAGATATTTCACTTCCTTCATTAAAAATGACATATCCTCAATCAAAAAATGAAAAGAAAAAGAATTATTGCTGGAGACAGAGAGCTGTTTTCCATATGTCCAGTGGCTAAGGGGGAGCTCAATGAAAGTGGCAATTTCTGTTTTTACAAAACAACAGAGTGTGAAGGGTGACCAGAAGCACAACCCGGCCTGGATGCCCAAAGAGTGGAAGGATGGGGGAAGGCAGCTACTTTGGGATACTGCCTCCCCCAAGACACTAGATGGTGATTTCCCTGCAACATAGCAGTGTCCTAGATTCCCATGGTGCCCCATGGGATCTGGAGTTCAGCTTCACAGTCCTGCTGGGTACCGTGGGTGCCACCAGGAGACAGTGCAGGAGGACCTGGGGACTTCTACTTTCTACATAGCCCAGAAGTACTTCCAGGCTGATGTAAAACTTGACTTCTCCATCTGACCTGGATCTGAAAATATATAAAGGACTGCTGAAAACCCAGCAGGTGAGCCAGAGTCGGGTGGAGGTAGACAAATCTGGCCGGGAGGTGTGGAGGAGAAAATAGAGAGAAAAAGAGAATTGGATTGATTATTGTAATTACTTGCCTGTTTATTGTGGCTGTGGTGCTTGGGGAGCACTGCTTTTGAGAAGGAAAAGTATTAAAATATTTCTCAGTGCTTTTACCTGGTGTCTTGAGTGTCTGTTGGGTTTAAAGGGGCAACAGCTACCCCTAGTATCCACATGAGATACAGAAAATGTCTCTGTGCAAGTGTTCCTTTCAACTGTCCATTTTTGCAGCTAAACTGAGTTGTTTACAAAAGTTAAAAAGCAGCAAATCAAATGAGAGAACTCTTCATGAAAAAATAACTAATAAAAGTCACTTGCTCTCTGCTTCCCTTCTCAAACACATGAAGCACCTGGTTTACTTATTTTCATCTCCATTACTGGAGTGCGCAAAAGTTTTCTGAAAACACAGAAAATGATTTTTAGTCATTATTATACAAGCTAATGAGCAAAGATCTTAACATGTTTACAGTAATCATCTGGGACTGAAGCTACTTGAAACTGTAAACAAACTGGCTATACAAAACATTCTAAGGTCCTGCTTCACTTTTCAACTTTTCCAGATTACAGTGCGTCTCTGTTCAGAATGACAAGACATGGGCTAAGGAGATTTTTCAGCTAAAAGTATTAAAGGATGCCTGATACAAATGAGAATGAGATCTTCACTATCCTCTGCTGCAGCAGATTTAGCATCCATCAGTTAAAGAATGCACAGAATGCATCCTTCCCAAGGTAATAGTAGTAATAGTTGTATTTATGGAAGATTATTTGTGCCAAAATTGAATGCAATCCAACATGTTAACTAGATTGAAATGTAATGTATATACACATGGTGCATTTAATTTTGGTATGGATTTACCTTGTCATAACTGAAAACATATCAACCACTACAACCACAACCAATCACTACACCATGCAGTTTTCTTGTCAGTTTAAAATGCAAAACAAAAGCAAATTGCATTTTTATCCTGTGCATAGATTGCATGTCATAATTACAGTAAAGGCAAAGCAAACGAATTGCATTTCTCTTAGCAGCAGCAGGACTGCAGTGCATTTAAATTCAAGACCACACTTTAATCATGACAAAACTAAATGTAATCAAATTACCAATCACCATCAGAAGGTGGGGCAAAGGTGTCAACAGTTGGGGTTGGAGACTTTCCACTTCAAAACATTCCTGTGTTCACAAGCAGGGCATAAGTTTTGTCAGTGTGGACTATGTAGTGATTAACTGAAATTTTGAAAAGTATGATTTATGTCTCAGTGAAAAAGTTTACTCTTTGTTAAGCTGTGTAAAGTTAGTTTTTTTTTTTATACATGCTAAAATAAGCCATGCTGTTACATTTTTGAGGTGTGGTTTATTAGTGGTTTTTAACTAAATACTAAATATATTGGAACATTTTAGCATCACTTTTTTCCCTTCTTTCGACACACAAGGGAATGAAATCATCATTTACATCGCAAGCATCAATCCGTTCAATGAGACAGTGGATCTTCTGTCTTGTCAATTCCCCGTTCGCTTTCTTTTGTGCTTCTTGAACACACTCATGCTGGGAACCAACTCTCTTACCCCCATTATTGATGCCCCATGCCCTACATTTTCATGCGGATTGGTCATTTGCTTACATTTAGTTTTGGTATGATTAAAGCATGGTCTTGAATTGAAATATAATACTCTCTAGCTACTGCTAAGGAAAATGCAATACATTTGTTTTGCTTTCAGTTATTACACACGATCTATGGACAGGAATGAAAATACAATATGCTTTTTGTATCACATTTTAAACTGACACAGCATAGTGAAAAGCAATTGATCATTTGCTTTATATGTTTTAAATAGTTACACGATAAAACCATAGCAAAATTAAATGCACCATGTGCATATATATTACATTTCAATCTCTTTAACACATTAGATTGCATTTACTTTTGGCATGAATGATCTTCCATTGGAATTGTCATGTGTACAGAATGCAGTGAATTTCTTACTTGTATGTCCAACCAAGATGCAATACATTACCACTCTACAGCAACATAATAAACAAGATTTATTAAAGTACAGTACATAATTTCATATTATTTAATAGAAAACACAAATCTTCTTATTTGATATACACTTCTTCGGTTTCAATGGTTTTATGTACTGGAACAGTTTATAAAACATCCTGACAGATACTCTACTATAGTTAATTTTCCTTAATCTTGTTCTTAATCTAGAAACATTGCTTGGTCATTTTCAAAAAGATGCTTATATAAAGAGATACCTTATTTAACTGTGGCAGTGCATTTTTCAATAGACCCCTTTTATTGGGCTAAACTTTATCTAAGAAGTGGGACTGTTCTTCCACTGGAAACATACCCTGAAAAGAAAGCATCTAGTCTGTACTTGTAGTAGCTATCACACATACTCTGAGATAACACGGCAACAGCCTTTTACATGTAGCAATGTGCTCTCTTTCTCTCGCATACTTCTGGCAGCTATGGAGGAGCCATAGAAAGTGTTGAAGATTTTTAAAGAGCATGCAAAACTGATTCTGTGTTGAATGAGGAATTGGGAGGCAGTGCTTCATTGGGGCTATCTGGCTCTGTGCCTCTCACGAAATATTTCAACTGATGTTCAGATCTAGTGAACAAGTCCCATAATACGGGAGATAAGAAAGAAATACCCTAGATATGGGCATTATGCATCCACCAGTAACAGAAGACATCTACACAGGCTTTCAAAAGAGGAGTCTAGATGGGTGAGGTGAGGGTGTAACCCAGTCAAGGAACCAGATTCATGCATTGCAAAGACAGGTGTGGGGTTGCTTCATTATAGACTGCATTAGATCCCCTCATTTTGTGTGTTGTCTATAGTGACTGGTGTTAAAATAATTAGAGTGCTTGTATCAAATACCATGGAGTCCGCTGCACATGTGGGCATCATTCCAAGGATCGTGAGCGAAATGAGCATAAATACCACTTCCTTTCTGTCTCCATGATCATTACCACAATTTAAATGTAGTTAACTATGTCAAGTTACATCTGAGCAGAGGGCAAGGGAAGAAACACATGTTTGAATCCTTCGGAAGCCACAAAGCGTGACGAAAATTTGAAGATACAAAAGTGTTTTGAGGTCATAACATCAAAGGTTAAGCATTGCAACAGGCCATTAAAAATATGTATCGCATTTGCATGTGCGCTGGTCAAGATTTAGCGTTTGATTTCAATAACCTCTTTCTATGTAGGCTATTGTTGGGAAAAGAAACATGGAAGAGCACCAAGGCCGATGTAGCATGACTAAAAAGAGCCGATGGATGTGTTCTAAAGCGTGTGCGTCAGGGCGTGATCTCTGGCGAAGAGAAAAGGGAAAAACGCAATAATGTCTAGGATCGGTTCTCACATATGAAGCGTGCATGCCGTCCCCGTCCTGTCAGCGCAGATGTGCTTCCCCACATACGACGCAGTACGCTGGCTCTTTCCTCCAGCTCGCCGAGCCGCTGCCCTCACTGTTCAGTTCTAGTCTGTGTGACTCAACAGTAGAAGAGATGAGGCGAGTGATGCTCGAGATCACATGACCAGAGCCGGCGGCACGGGCACAGCAGCTGCTGGAAGGCGGCGAGCCTCTCTCGCTATGGAGCATCCCGAGTGCCAACACTGCTGCTGCTGCGCTCTCTGACTGGACGGTCGCACCCCGACACGTACCGAAGGGACAGCATTGCAAAGTCACAGGTAGGCGAAGCGAGACACTGCTAGAGCTCAACCTCTCCTTACCCTCGCACTGATGCTTGTGGGGATTTTAGAAACAAACCAGCGATAACCCTGTGAAGGAAGGAATGAATGAAGGAAGGAGGGAAGGAAGGAAGGAAAGCGACTTAGTCACGCTTATTATCATTTCACATTGCGCTTCTTATGATTATGTTGAGGAGTTCCAGACACCGGCGTGTGCAGCAAGAATGCGTTTAGAATGGCAAACAGGTGCAGATTTGTTTGCAGGCGGGGGCGACGCAGGGTAGTGTTCGGCTTAGTATAGCTTTTAGGTGAACTAAGGATACCGCGGAAGAAAAGAGACAATCGTTCTTTCTCCCAGTTGGTAAGATGATTTTGGAGTAATGGGAGTGACACTTGCACCTCGCGCTCTGACCTCACAACTCAGTGTCGCTTAAGTTAAAAAAGATGGAAAACTAGGTTAGGGGTTGCAGACTGCATTAAATATGTAGGGGTCTTCAGATGCGCATAACACGCGCATCTAGCGACTTGTGTGCGCAGTGCATGTGCATCTCCTTCTATCTTCCTTTCTTCCGATCTTTTAATGCAGAATTTTTTAATCCTACCCTGCTCATCTAAAGGCAGGTAGTCGATTTCCATAAACAAATACTAGATGTGGTGACAAAAATAATAATTAAATAATAATAGGTTTATGAGTAATTTGAGAGAATATCGTTGCACTTCGCTCCCTACGCTTGCAGTTCCTGGACATTTGTCCCAACTAAAGTGTTAATACGTGTATTGTAAGTCAGAGGTTTAGTTGTTACTAGCGCCTTTAAGAGAATAACACCGTAACTGTTCGTATCGCACCGTGTAACGTATTAAATTAAACCCGTTTACACATGCAAAGACATTTTGATTACAGTCTTATTTGTATTAAATTACTGAATCACCTGCCTGCTGTCCAGGAATATATAATTTTTTTAAATATATATTAGTACGCAATAATACGTCTCCCTAAATGGAACTGTAAATGACCGGATAATCATTTTAGTTGGATTTCCCATATAAATTTGTTGGAAGATGGTATCTGATCATAGTGTTTGGAAGCATTGTTGTGATTGGCATGCATTAATAAAAAAACAGATTTAAATAATACATTTATGTAAGTTGTTGAAAGGACGTTGTGTTCTTTGAGGTCTTCATAGATGAGTGGATTTTTTTATCACTTTGCTCCACAGCAATCCATATCTTTGTAGAAAAAGCAAAAAATAAAACATTCTGTAGATAGGATCGAAAAGCAGATAGGGCTGAATATCTTTGTTGAGCTGAATGGCTTGTTCTCATCAAAAACATTCAAATTTTCATGAATTACTTGCCTATGCCTGTCTGCTCCAATTTACATTCCAATCTCACTCTCTTCACTTTCTGGGAAAGGTGTAAGAGTTTGTTTTTCAGACTCTTCTAATGTAATTGTCACTGTAAATATGAAAACGTCTGCTTATTCAAGGGCACTAATGAGTTTTGTTTGAATTGTGCTTTACATGTCATTATATCTTTACATAAACAAAGTCCAAATGCTGTGTTTGTAAAACAGATTTAGTTTTTTCTCTATGTACTCCGTGATGATTTTCTAACACTCACTTTCTGTGAGAGGAAATGCCACTTAATATATAAAAAAATAATATATGTAGACGTTCAACAGAAGTGAATGAAACAAAACAAAAAAAGTAACATTTTATGCCCCCAGGCTAATGAGTTCTGAATTTATGCTAATCCAAATGCTATTTTTAGATATATTTTCAATTGATTTGTAGTGTAAAAAATTATTATGTGGTGTTTTGGATATGAGTGTTTTTAAGTGTATTTTTTCACAGGCTGTACTTCCATAACCAATAATTTTTCAGTGCTAACTTGCACCATTCAGTGTTTCTTGCAGAGTTTTGGTTTTAAGGGTGACTTTTGTGTCAAAAGGAATTATTTATAATCAAATAGCCACAGTTTGTATATTGTATACAACAAAAATAGCAGTGGTTTGCATTCTCAGTTTATAGTTTCGCATGAGGAAAACACTAATAGAGACAGAGAAAATGTTTGGATATTACATTCATCCTAAACATTCTGTGTATACAGTAAAACCCAAATTAATTCCATCCATCCATCCATTAAACAACCCGCTATATCCTAACTACAGGGTCACAGGGGTCTGCTGGAGCCAATCCCAGCCAACACAGGGCGCAAGGCAGGAAACAAACCCCGGGCAGGGTGCTAGACCACCGCAGCCCAAATTAATTGTACAACTAATTGCAGAATATTTGCAATGATTAGTTAAAATCACAACTGCCCATAAACTATTAAAATGTTTATATTTTATCACGTATCAGTGTTTACATAAAGCAGAAGCTAACCTTCTTTTTAGCAATGCAGTACATGCACTACATTTTTATAGGGCTATCCATAAACCATACATGCTTGTAAACATTCATTATATACAGATAAATAGATAATATCAGAAAATGATTTAATTGGAGGGCATGTTAGATTCACAAGCATTCCTTCTCCTATGCTAACTGCTCCAGCTGGCAAGATCAAGTTTTAACCATTACGGATGCCAATCTGCAGGCACACACACTCATATTAGATCCCACAGTCTTTTCTGAATGAGTGAAACTAAGATGCTTTCTCATAATTTTTCCAATTCAGAACTTATGGCTACAACAAGAAACACTGCAAGAAGCATCAAATTTAGTTCAGTGTTCTTGTGAGAAATATGAGAAATTACACAACATAACAACACAGTGCCTACCCTGATAATTCTGTTTTAGCATATGCTGTGCAGTTGTGTAATTCCTTTCAGTCTTTGATCTTTTCATTTTCATTTTATATAGCTGCATTTAAGCTATATCACATTCTGAAGATGCTTAGTAAGGTTAACAAGAATACAATATACAAAACATACAGTATATGTAAGAAAGTTTTATTTCTTACCTCTCTCTTTGTAGGAATGAACAGTAAAATAGAAACCCAACATTGATAGACACTAAGAGTGACCTCCGAAGTATACTGTATAGATTTTAAATAGTTTCAAAAGCAGTTTTACAAATCCAGGTCAACTTTGGTATAGCATTTCAAAATAAGAGCAACAGTAATATTTGCACAGAAAGTAACAGTAAGTAGTGAAAGTATCTAATGTAAAAAGTCAAGCACAGATCTAGTATAAAACTGCAAACCAGGTTATAAAGGAACAGAATAAGGTTAAATTGTAAAATCTTCAGTAGAGCTTTCTAGGCTTCTAAGTTAAGGTATCATATAGTGAAGTAGTAGCAATTAAATGGTCTTGAAAAACAAGAACTGTGGAAACTCATAAATAAAGGGAGAGGCAGATGGAAATTAAAAAGCCACAAGACAGTTCCATAATCAGTCTAAATTTCAATGTTGAGGTAGATATATTCTTACCAGGAGATAATCTTGAGAAAGTTTCCATGTTTTTAAATAGAGAAAGCAAATATAATTCTATATATATATATATATCTTGAATATATATTTATATATTTTATATATTTATATTAAATAATCCAGTTAGAAAATAATGAAATGCTACACAGAAGAAATGTACATAAATATAGAGAAAACAATAAAGGTACATACATACAAATATAAGCATGATATACAAATTAATTGCATTAATGCAATTAATTTGACCTTAATCAGATGACATTTCTTGTGGTGCACGGTGGCACATTAATTTGATCCAGAGATCTGCATTTGATTCCTAGGCAAACCAATGTCTGTATGGAATTTGCACTCCAGTTGTCTGTCATAGCCCAAAAACATACATGTTGTTGTAGGTGGTATTACTTCTTTGAGCATTTCTGATTGGTTATAGAATTGATCAGTTTTGTCAGCTGTTCAAGGGCTTCTTCACACTGTTTTTGATTATTTTGTGAGAATACAATTTGTTTGATGTTGTATTGCTTCCTGTAATCCTAGACAGACTTTACATTGTTAGATTAGTTACTGGGGCTAGCACATAGAGTATGTATCCATGAAAAACTTTTACAGTTACCATGTTCTCTTACAAAATGAGGTGTGAGGACAAAATAATTTTTTTTAATCTTTTTCGGAATATCATTCACTATGATCATTTTTGTTTTCTCTGTTTTTGTACCCAAATGTGTATATATGTTTTTTTTTCTTGTTATTATGAATTGTTACAGTTAGGTTCCTACTAGGCCTTTTTTGAATCACTGAGTTGCTATTTTCCCCTAAGTGACTCTTGATTGGTTCTAGCTTTGCATCTGGTGGTGCCAAAATGTGTTCTAGCTCCTCGTGAAATAAAAAGAATATAGACTGGTTGACATGTGTGAGACTATGCTACAGTATATAGTAATCAATAGTAAAAAAAACTATTTCAATAAATCATAAGTTCAGCCAACACTTCTATTAAAATTTTCTAGAAATTTGTAACTACTGTTTGTTTCAAGTTTTGGAAGCTATGCTGGATTTCCAAATGTTGTACATTGTACTATCAAATTCCCAACCTGTGTCTCTCTCTCTCTTTTCCTATAATATGGCCTCTTTCTTCCTATGGGGTTCAGCCCCATTTCATATCCAGACTGTAGGCTTGCCAGATGATTGTGGCTTTAAATTCCTGTCCCAGTGTCACTTCCAGCCATGACCTGAAATCTCTTTTTGGGCAGGGAGTAAATGTACTTTTATAAATATGTCATTAGAGTGGAGCACCTTCTAACAGCTTCTGGTCTTCAGTTACTCCTAAAAGGTCATCCCACCAAAGAGCAACTTGCTCCGTTCTCTTATAGCTTGGGTCTGTATGCTACCTTCTTCTAACCATACCAAACAACCAAGATCCCAAATGTCCAGGAGACTCAGGCATTTTTAGAGCCCACTGTGTTGTCTGTCCTTTACTACATAGGGGAAGAATTAAATTTTCTTTCCCTGTCTCCCTTTTCTTTCAATCTTTCATCTTCCTGTGTACTTGTGTCTATTGCCATTTCATGGAATTCAATGCACATACTGGGCAAAGTGCACACCTTCTGCTTTGGCATCACATTCTGCATCATCCCTGCCAATATGAATTTTCTTTTGTTTCTTAGGACCTTCCTAGGTGCTGCCCCTGATCTGTGCCAAATGTTTCGGCCTTTATACTTCACCTGGTCAGCCATGGTAATTTTAACACTTGGTGTACTTAGTAAAATGAATGATTGCAAGATCATTAAAATTAATTTGCATATCAAGTAACACTGAAATAAACAATTGATTATTGATTATGAGAACTTTCACTTATTTCCATAGCCACCAATTTCAGAAGCTACATGGAAATCGACTAATTCCAACATAAAGTAAGCATGAGAAACATGTTGAAATGGTGCTGAAATAATGTTTTTATTTGCAAAGAAGAAGAAAGTAGATTTATGAAACTTCATAATAGTTTCATAGTGGTATTTTAATGTTACTGTAATAATGTTTCTTAGTTAAAGCATGCTTAATTCAGGGCTGGTTAAAATTCTTAATACAATCCCAATAATGATTTGTTTACAAATACAAAATGATTGCTGGCATGGAAGCTACAAAGCTACTTATGAAGTTCTAGTAGTGGCAGCCTTTTTTATATAAGACTAGACACCCTGTGTTTCCCACTGCAAAATTTTGCAGACAAAGATGAAAGACTGTATAAGTGCATGATTTCCTTCTAATGGGTGCCTGCTCACTGACTTTCTCCATCTTTTGCTTGCACCATTACTCACACTGTTTCTTCAGGTTCTTATTTGCTTAATCACTCTGGGTCTTTTTTTAGTCTGTTTCTTGCCATTTGGAATAGACATTTTCTCAGTGGATAGGATTATTCCCAGTGGAAACTTTGATACTGTTCTATTTTACTAATGTACCATTAAGGCTTCTATAGCTCACTAATGTAATGCATTAGTGAAAAAAATGCTGTAACATTTTAAAACAAATCCCAAGATTCCTAAGATATGTTATTGCAGATGTTTTCACTTTTGATTTCTTGTTTTTTTAATACACATATATACATATAGATGAAACAACAATGTTAGAGTTTTAGGGCACCTTGCGGCCAATCCTGTATAACTGAGAAAGCTTGAAAGAAAAAGAAATATGGTTAAATGCACAAAAAATGAGTTGCCCTCAGCCTTGTGCCTCAGGTTGACTGTCCAAGATGGGGGCTTTTCGGATTTCAGGCATTCTGGTAGGAAGTAACAGGTGTAGGTGGACAGATCTCAGAAGTGATGTCAGAGGTGAAAAGGTGTCAGTTCTTCCTTTCTGCAGAACAAGAAGAAAAGAAAACATTATTATACAGTGCCATCTCCTGTTTTGGAAGAGAATTACCACCACCCAAGCCTTTAAGCTGTTTCTAACTCACATGCACTTGACAGTAGCATGCCACCAATCAAACACAGTCCCTCGTCCCCCATGCCACCAACCCAGATCCATTGGATTAGGCAACACAAGCCGTGAGGTCATGGTCATGAGACAGTGCATCAGTGGAGACAATGGAGGACTTTGAACTGGTAAGGCTGCAGATCCAGTAACCATCTGGAAATGCTGGGGTTTGACATTTTGTGTAGTGCCATCCGTTGTAAGGGTGGGTGCATGTTCTGTCACTGGGGTGAACTGTTTTCCCAGCTAGTTAATAGCCTAATAGATTTTGAGGGCATCTGTCTCCACCACCGCATACCTGGTTTCCTGATCCAGCAGTTCTGTCTTAGGTACATTATGGGGTGTTCAACACCATTGATGGTTTTGCTGAGCATAGCTTCTAGACCTGTGTCTGAAGCATCAGTTTGTAAAATAAAAGGCAAAGAGAAAGTAGGAGTTATTAAAATAGGTGCTGCTGTGAGGGCATATTTCAAGTCACTGATTGCAGCTTCTCTTTTCTCATCCAATGTCAGCATATTAGGAGTCTGTTTCTTTATTAAATTCATTATAAGTGCCGCCTTCTCTGAGAATTGGGGACGAACCTGTGATAGTACCCCACCAATCCTAAGAAGGCTTGGACCTGCCTCTTTGATTTTGGACAGGGTCATTTCATACTGGCTTCAACTTTGGTACATTGTGGACTCTTTGCCATGTCAAGAGTGGTCATGTACTGAGTCTTCCCAAGCCGCTAGAGGGGTTCATCCACTCATGCTATTGGATAGGCATCAAAACTTCCATCTGGTTTTGGGATCAATGGTGCTGGACCAGGGATTAAAACTCTTCTCTGTTACAGCAAGATCCAACAAGTGTCTTATATCAAGCTCAACTTCTGCTGATATGGCTTCCAGTAATATGGGCATTCTCTGACAACAACCTCTGGCTTGGTGACAATATCGTGTGCAATCAGGGAAGTTCTTCCTGGTCATTCATTAACAACTTCCAGGACGGACAAGATAGCTTCCTCAAGGTCTCATCGTTGTTGGGATGACAAATTTAGACCGAAATTAAGGTTATTGTGTAAAAAGAAGGAGCAAGGTTGAGCGGAGTATTGATCAGGTTCCTTTTCTTTCCACAGCTTCAACATACAGTATTTATGTGGTAAAGTCGTATGGATGATTGCCGGTTTGGTTGTTTAACCAAATAGTTGGACAAGCCTTTCCTCTCCTTAATTTCATATGGGCCCGGCCAATGGGCTAATAATTTGGAATGAGAAGTGGAAATGAAGACCTTGAGACAGTCTTTGGGATGGAATTCATGAAGCCTAGTGCCATGGTCATACTAATAAGCCTGGGCTGATTGCAAGTGCAGTGTTTTCCTTTACAATAGGCCTAATATTTTCAAATCTATAGTGTAACTGCACAATATATTCCAATATGTTAGTAGAAGGGACTGTCTCTTCCCAACCTTCTTTAAATACAGTACAGGCCAAAAGTTTGGACACACCTCCTCATTCAATGTGTTTTCTTTATTTTCATGACCATTTACAGCACTCCATCACTCTCCTTCTTGGTCAAATAGCCCTTACACAGCCTGGAGGTGTGTTTGGGGTCATTGTCCTGTTGAAAAATAAATGATCGTCCAACTAACCTGACTTCTGCACAACACAACTGCTGGTCCCAACCCCAGTGATAAAGCAAGAAATTCCACTAAATAACCCTGATAAGGCACACCTGTGAAGTGAAAACCATTTCAGGTGACTACCTGTTGAAGCT
>JANRMT010062814.1:119757352-119776477 GCA_026402145.1 Polypterus bichir lapradei | reverse complement strand
TTTAATGTTTTGAAAATGATGCATGTGCCCTGCCCAGGATTGGCTCCAGCAGACCCCGGTGACCCTGTGGTCGGATTCAACGGGTTGGGAAATGGATGGATATTCCAGCGCTGACTTTGTATATTCCGACGCTGATTTTATATATTGAAGTTTTGACTTTATATATTGCAGCACTTACTTTATATATTCCAGCGCTGACTTTATATATTCCAACGCTGACTTTATATATTTAAGTTTTGACTTTATATATTCCAGCGCTTACTTTATATATTCAGAAATATTCCAACGCCGTCTTTATATACTCAGGTTTTGACTTTATATATTTGGGAATGACTTTATATATTCAAGTTTTGACTTTATATATTCCAGCGCTGACTTTATATATTCAAGTTTTGACTTTATATATTCAGAAACAAGTTTTGACTTTATATATACCGACGCTGACTTTATATATTCAAGTTTTGACTTTATTTATTCCGACAGTGACTTAATATAATCAAGGTTTGACTTTATATATTCGGGAATGACTTTATATATAAAAGTTTTGACTTTATATAGTTAAATTTAGTCATCATTGCATAACTTTTTCTTTACTATAGAAATTTAAAGACTAAATTCAACTTCCATTCCTAACAAAGATATTTCTGGTGACTAAATAGAACCTACTTATATCCAAATTCGAACTATTGAGTTGTCGCCTGCCTGCCTGAATAAGTCACCCTCGCTTCGCTCTTACTTTTTTACCGTTCATTTAATCATGGCTAGTGGCAGAAAAATTATAAAATGGAAGGAGGATTACACTGAGTATGGCTTTACCAAAACAATTATTGATGGCGAATCGATTATTCATAAAGCTTCAATTGGTGATCTGTTTTTCTGTGTTAACCTCATATTTTTTCATACTTCTTCTCAAACCAAGGTGGTGCGAAGGTAAAATGAATCGGGAAGCGCTGATCAATGTAATCGGTGTACCAGGAAATCATGCATTGACAGAAGTTCCCCTTTGCTTGTATTGCAAAGTGTGATTAAATGCTTGATTTTTTAACGCATTATGGAGCACATGCATCGAAGCTTCTCAGCTGTGCTTGTGCTTAGAAAAGGAAACATTTTAAAAATAACGTAACACGATTGTCAATGTAACCTTTTGTAAGTAGTGCCCGGAGGATTCAGTGTGGAGGAACTGTAGAGACAGCGTGTGTATTAACTTGTGGATTTTTCTGTGAGTATTTGGTGGCAGCGTCACAAAGTCGCTTCCGTAACACTGTGTTTGCATTAGCTGCGGAGCTCAGCTCAGAGCGAAATGAGGTGAATGGGAGGGGAGATGATGACGTGACTCCCCCACCCGCCTTAACTGTCAATCCCCTACAAACACAGTCTCTCGGAATTTGCATAAGCACAGCCCTTCACGTGCAATTTTAACTTAGTTACAAAGTGATCAAAACTCTCGTTTATATCCCGCGTCCTCTCATTAAACTTGTATCCCGCATTATCCGTGGGCATGACAAACGCCAGCGGCAGCCTGTCTATGAACTTAATTTAAACTTTAGGCTTACACCGTGCTTTGTTTCCAAAGTAGCAGCACTCATGAATATGGTTGTATATGTCACTCGCTCGCTTCTTATTGTTTCGCTGCCTTCTCAATTATATAATGCATGTTTTCTTCAGCGCTTTTTGGAGCTCTTCCTGGTTTTCTACGCACTGCGTTGACAGTCAGTTCACGTGATTACGTGGGAGGCGTGATGATGTCACACGAAACTCCGTCCCCCACGGCTTTCGAGCTCAACTCCATTACAGTAAATGGAGAAAAATAGCTTCCAGTTATGACCATTACGCGTAGAATTTCGAAATGAAACCTGGCCAACTTTTGTAAGTAAGCTGTAAGGAATGAGCCTGCCAAATTTCAGCCTTCTACCCACACAGGAACTTGGAGAATTAGTGATGAGTCAGTCAGTGAGTCAGTCAGTGAGTGAGTGTGTGAGTGAGTGAGGGCTTTGCCTTTTATTAGTATATATATATATATATATATATATATATATATATATATATATATATATATATATATACATACACTGTGTGTATCTAGCTACAGATTTTTAAATATGAATATCTGGTTCTTAATGTTACAGCATATCAATATCATGAATAAATGTTAATGAATGGCTATAGACAGGTCCAGACAGTGGAACAGAGAAGAACATGAATCTAGTTTAAACCAATTCTACAGAAAGTAAACTTTTGGGAAACACAGTAAATAGTCAGACAAAAATTGAAGTAGTGTCGACCAAGTGGGTTTGGTTATGAAACATCCATTTTAAAGTTTCTTTCCAAGGTCATGTATGATGATTTGATCAAAATAGTGATGAGACCAAAATCACTGCAAAAGGGCAAGGGAAAAAGCGATTAAAAAATATGGAATGTGTAGTGACAGAACATAAACACAGCAAGTATAGTTTAAAACACTGATGTACAGACTGTCACTATTCCAGTGATATTTAAAGCACATTAGTAAATCCATAAATTCTGAAAATGGCTAGAAAGATGACATTACCAAAACTAATCATTTGCACTGCATCATGTAAAATAAATCATTAGGCATATACAGTATACTAAAGAAATACAAGAGGTTGTGTGTATTCTGATTTCCACACATGCTCTGTGGCAAACCAAAAGCTGGTTATTGTTCAACTTCCATTTAAAGAGACCCTCAAAGAAACAACACATTGCTTAGCCTCTGTGCTGTGATAATCACAGGGTTCATTTTTAGTTTTGTGCATCAAATGCTTATCTATGCTTCTAATTTTGCTTAACCCATTGAAAATGTGCTTTCTGAAAATAAGTGTAGAGGTAATCCTTAAAATGAAATTTTCACTGGTCTTTGGCTTATATTTACTCATTGAGTGTTGTTCATTGAACACTGCTTCACTGTTGTTTCAATGGTCACTAGAGATGAGGCTGACTTTGCCAGGCATGTGTCAGCATGTAATCTCATGATGGCCAACTTATTTTAGGACCAGCACCACACTAAAATGTCTTCTGGAGAAAATAAAATTATGAATTTCACAATTTTGATTTAGTACCCTTCATCGACCTTGTGTTTTGTTTTGACCACCATTTAGATGACCTATGTTAGTTTACAATATAATTTCTACCTAGCACCCTGGCTGCCCATATAATGAAAACTAACTATTTTAGATCATTGTGATTTTACATACAGATCTAAATGGTTGCTTGGACCAGTGTGGTTCACCTGCAAGTTGGATGCCCTATATGTAGAATTAGAAAATTCCTCTTATATTTGCATAGGATTCCTCTGAGAACTCCTGTTTTAAATAAGTTGGTAGGTCTAATTCATCCTGGTATAAATGTGGGAATCTGTCATCCCATCAAAGGAAGACTCCTGGTTTAATTGGTGTCAAGTCAAACGCATGTGGAAAAACAGGGCTATAATAAAGCACAGTGGCAAATACTGGCTGTAAAAATGCTTGCTACTTTTTCCTGCTTCCAACACATCACCTTCAACAAGAAACTGTACACTTGCTGCCTAATATATCTCATCCTTTGATAGGTTTATTGTAATGAGAAAATCAATGTTATTCACTTCACCTGTCTGTAATTTTAGTATTGTGGCTGATGAATGTATTTGTAGTATAACAAAATGTATATCCCGAGGAGAAACACTAGGACTGTGTGATGTGTTAAATGTCTACATTATCAATTCTTCATTTCCGAACTTTGCAGATATACGATACCCTTCTCTGTGTAGTGGGGTGGGGTGTTTATTGGAGAGATGCTTGGGGATTATTAATAATTTGCTGTTCCACAGTCTCTTTATCAGATTAAATGCTTGTTAATGCTTGTTTACTACTCAAATTGATTCAATAACAGATATTTTTTCTTGTTTGTCTTTCTGCTTCACATCACACAGCATTCTGGACAGTATACTTAAAGGGGTAAGCTCACTTATTACATGCTCAAATTGAGTCTCCAATAGAATCTAGGCCTTTGCATTACACATCAGCAATTTTACACACTCACCCAGTTATTCACAACTTTCTCAATATGCTCATTTCAAGATGTATCTTGCACTCCGTTCTCAGAAGTCATTCTTACACTATGGTTAAGTTAAGGGCTGTTGCAGGACTGTCTTGCTCAGTAGTAATTACAACTATCGAATAGGCATTTCATGGAGAAGCACTGTCATGTAGTGCTACGAACCGCAACCAGACCCTTCATGGAGTTCCCATTGTGTTAATCATGTAACATACTGTAAGCCCTATTTAGATGGAATTAGCTTTATACCAGAAGGTGGGGTAAAGTCATTTTTCTGGGGACCTGTGTAATTTTTCTCCCTATTCAACATGATTACTTTTACACCAGGATGTGCATTAAAGTCAGTTCTTACAAAGGACCAATCGGCACCAATACTCTCCCAGCATTTCCCTGTTCTTACTTTATGACGACTGGTAGTTAATGTATGCATAACAGTTCATACAGCCAGTTCAGTATCATATTAGCAACTCTTATTTATAACAATATGTCTGTTGACACCTCCAAGGGGACCCTGCTCACTACATATACTACGGATCTTGTATTTATTCCACTTAAGGCACTGTGTAAAGTAATTATTATCTGAGGACCTCTGTAATTTTAGTCTCATCCAAAATTCTCAAATTATAAAATTTTACTGACATGACGATTTGCACAGAACTAGTTTAACCTGGACTTAATATAATAATAGTTAGTAATACCTCTATCTAATAATTGGAATAATATTCCTATTGTTATTATTAATTATCATGGAGGCTACTCTATTTGTACTTTGTTAGGACAGGGGCTGCCTTGTTATGAACTGTTTCTGCAGCACCCACCAATCATGTGATGCATGTTACATGACTGAAAACATCAGTGAATCATGGTAATAAAACATGGTGGCTCACTTCAACCTGTATCCTAACTTTAGTATAATTTTCTACTTGTCATTTTACTCATGTTTATTTTGCCTTTTAAATTTTCTGAGCCCTGCAAATGACTTTTTGCAAAGTTTTTTGCATTTTGTTTTGACCCTGGTTCCATCATTAACAAACCTTAACCTGCTTTGACTACTATTTGCTACAGACCTTTATCTTCCCTTTTCTGTCCATTTTAGGTCAAGTCTGTTTTTCCATCAGGCACAATAACTATTACACAGTTTACATTATTACATGTTGGCCTTTTTGCTCCTGGAAGCATTCTAGAAAATCGTCATCTCAGTGGTGCACTGGTGTATTTGTTACAGCAGTTCAGCTTTTTTTCAGTTAATGTATTAATTTCATGACAAACATTGGTCATCTGAGGATTATAATCACTTTAACAAAATGTTCCAAAAATGTTTGGGGGAAACAGACAGCAGCTGGCATAACCAAAGACAAGTTTAAGCAAACAGAAGGAAAAAAGGCCAGAGAAGAGCAACAGAGAGAGAAAGAGAGAAACTAAAAGAGAAACGAAGAGTTATGAAATGGAAGTGAAAACAAAGAGTGCTTATTCATGGTGTTCATGGTGGGCAAGTAGGTGATCCGCAATACCTGACAGAGCTTGAGACATTTAGACCAGTGTTTCTTAAACTATAGGTTGCAACCCATTTTGGGTGGCATGATGTCTGAAATTGGGTCGTTCTGAGTCATGAGTTACAATTGTACAGAATTTGAAAGGGTTGTGAAACGAAAGCCTTGCAATGGATCACCACTTGCAAGGGGGAAACAAACCCCTAGATGGACGATTGACAGTAATTCTCCAAGTGGGAAATGATGACCTTGACGGCGATTCTCAGAGGGTGATTGTAGTGGTTCTTAAGCTTTTTGCTCACAACCCACTTTTGCCTGTTGCCTGTCTTTGCAACCCATAATTGCAGTGGAATAGCCACTGATCATCGTCCTGCATCCATCAAGGAGATCTGATCATTGTCATGGTCCCCCTTAGAGAATCACCACCGATCATCATCTGGGGAAGGAGTTGGGGAATACCTTGTGGAAACACCGCTGATCATTGTCCTTCCCCTCTGAAAAGTCCCGGGGGTTAGTTTTCAGCACGCAAGCAGCTTTCTGCAAACTGTTCACGACCCTTTCTCATTCAGTACAATTGTAATTTATGACTCAGCGTGACCCAGTTTCAGACATCACACCACCAAAAATCACACATTCAACCCATAGTTTAAGTAACACTGTTCTAGAGGATTGACCCAAGAGGCATCAGTGTTTGTTTTCAATTGTACCATTTGTTTACTTTGTACTGTCAGTCCTTATTTTACATTTTTTCCTTTAGGTTTATACTGTTTAATAAAACAAAACTTCAGCTGCAAGAGTCTACAAAATCCTTCAAGATAATACAGAATCTTTTTTTTGTGGATGTAGGATAATATTGCACAAATTTGCTACATTTTGTTTAGGTTATGTAGTACTGTATTAAATTGACATACTGCATATCTATTGGCCTTACAGTAAGTATTATAGTAGTTAAAAAATAAGAAGAAGAAGAAGAAGAAAATGTAAAGCTTTTAAAAGGTGAAAGAGCGTTCAAAATGAGGAGGTTCAGAAAACTGTAGTGGGTATTCATAGCAACAATTCAAATATATATTATACATTTAATTAATATTTTTGTCAGTTTTAAACCTGTTGGGGTCTTTGGACAAATAACAATTTTTATTGTAATCATGTAATATTTGTGTAATCATGTATGGCACATTTAAAAATTGTTTTTGTCCGTCTATAAAAGTTAAAATAAAAATAAATATAGAAAGGTAAAGATTAGGGTTATGTTTGAACTGCTCTGGGTTCAAATCCTGGTCTGCTCACTGCCTGTGCCGAATTTGTACATTTTCCGTGCATCATTGTGGGCTTTCCTCTATTCCAGTTTTTCTGCATCGTTCCAAATACAGGTTAGCTTACCTGACTACTCTTAATAGGCCCCGTATGAGTCATTGTAGATGTGAACATTAGTAGATGCTGTAATAGACTGGCACTCTGTCCATCGATAGATTCTGCTTTGCACTTGATGGTACTGCATTAGGCATTCGCCCACTGCAACACTGAATTTTATTGAGTGGGGTTGAGAATATTATGTTATGTTAAATTAGTAATACAAAGCAATCAAGTGTGATATTTTCCCAGAAAACTTTCTTACAAGTAATAAAAGAAACACAGGCACATACAATTTTTTTATTTAAATACTTTTTTTAGATTTTTATTCTAAAAGAAACCAAAGTATTTCCATAATGTGAGTCCACAAAATCCACCAAGATACACTGAATGCTGACTTTTTTTTTTTAAAGATGGGTGCATGTAGTGTAGTTATACTAATTTGCTTTTATTTATCAGTCAAATACATTGTATGAATAAAAATGCAAAGTGAAGTTGAGAAATTTGTTTAAAGGCACACATCTCAAGCACAGATCCCTGCAGATGTAAACCAAAGCAAGAGACAAAGACAAAAATAACACTTATTTTGGCAATGTAAAGAAAAATCTACATACATTTAACATAATAACCAAATAAAAAATGATGTTTTAACTTTACAGTGACCAGTTCAAGTCTTTGTAAGGTATAATGAAGATATAGCATTTATTGTTAGATGCAATGATTACAACTATCTAGATACGAAAACCACATACATTATGATATGCTCAAACCTGTGATTGAAACCTAAATTAATATATTTTAGTGCATGGGAGAACAAATGTTAATGATCGGCCCTTGTATATACAATATATAAACATATACAATTTATATAATTCTGGAAAATGGAAAATTGTTTATATGTTGTGACAATTGCATTTAATATTTTTTTTTTATCATATTGCCAGGGAGGGGCAGTGTGTTTCATGGTCAGACGTGCAAGTAAGAATTTCACTGTACTGTATACATATGACAATACTGTTATTACCACTACTCCAACTACTATTATTACTGTTGTATTGTTTAAATAACTTAATTAATTCAGTCTAAGAATGTATTCATGTTACGTGCAGATGTCGAAACAACAGATAGATTAACTGCATCTTGTGAAATGATTTTAATACTTTTTTGATTTTATGAAAACAAACATCAGTCTTGGATTTGAGTACAAAAGCTAATATAATTTCAATAAATACCTCATTTCTCCAAGTTCTGTAAAATTAAGCTATACTGAGGAATCAATCAATATTTTGATATTTCATAATGTTTAGCCAACAATGGGAGTCTAGTAAATGAAAGAAAAAGTAAATGTAGTTTATTAATTTTCACATCAGTTTGTTGTTTCATCACAAATGCTCCAGTTCCATTGGTGCTTGCCACAGTAACAAATAAGAGTAGAGGAAACACTTTGTTTGAAGGACCAGGAAATGAAAGGGAACACAAAGTTAAAAAGCAAGCAAACACCAAAGCTAAATTAGTAAGCAGAAATATAGTAACAGTTGAAATGCAAACATGGTGCTAAAGCCATATGAAGATTTTGCCAACTAACACACAAAGGTTTGTTATGCAGGCAAGAAACTTAGACACTAAAGATATTGAGACACCATCTTAAACAGTGGCAGCCCAGTATTGCAACATACAGATTAAGTTTGGTAGCAAGGCCGCAACCTTTAAAAAATATATGAAATGGTACATGCTAGTAAATTCCATCCATCCTTCCATTATCCAACCCGCTATATCCTAACTACAGGGTCACAAGGGTCTGCTGGAGCCAATCCCAGCCAACACAGGGTGCAAGGCAGGAAACAAACCCCGGGCAGGGCGCCAGCCCACGCACACAAACACACACACGTACCAAGCACACAATAGGGACAATTTAGAATCGCCAGTGCACCTAACCTGCATGTCTTTGGACTGTGAGAGAAAATCCGGATTACCCAGAGGAAACCCACACAGACATGAGGAGAACATGCAAACTGCACGCATGGAGGACCTGGGAAGAACATCATTTTGTTCAAGATATGAGACTTTTTGTGTTGAATTCTCAGGATATACATCAGTAAGAATAAAGCTATTCTGGAATTTTACATTACATTGCACACACAAAAACTCACCTTACTTAATTCAAAGAATCCTCACCCACTTCTCATGAACCAAATGGAAAGAAATATATTATCTTAATTTGATAAAAAAAAATATAAATGCTGTCTCCAGGGAAAACTTCAAGAATTTTTAGAATCTAGCTTGCCAAGTTCTGATTGATCTTTGCTAAAATTTGTCAAAAACATTTTATGTTTTCTTTTCCTTTCCTGAAAGGTGAATTGTAAAACACAAAAACTGAAAAATATTAATCATTTACTAAAATTTGTAATTTGGAATATTAATTGCCTTGAATAATGAAATCAAGAGTAAAAAAGTGTTTTCACAGTCTGATATACTAGCTTTGCAGGAGACTCATTTAAAAAGTAAGGATTGACTGAGTTGGCCAGGTCTAGCTGCAATAAGAAAACCCAAGATATCCGAATGTTGATTCACAAAGAAATTCCCTTTGCAGCTACAGTATTAAGAAAATATATGCACCACATTTTAACCTTAATTCTAAATATCTTTAATTAAGAATAATTTTTCATTTTGTAATAAAGTTAGATAGGTCAACAACTGCAATTGTAATACTTAAAATGGTTGTAGTAATTTCACAATTTATTAGGCTTCATAATCTGCTAGGCACAAGGAGATTTCTGTACCCATATTCAAGACTGTATTCCTTTTTTAACCAGTAAATTATAGCTATGGACAAACTGACTATTCTTTTATGAATTTTTTACATCATTGCACTTTGCTGGCAAAGCTCACTATATTTCAGAGACAAAGACAATACATTAATTTCTACACAAATTAATATTTTTATAGAGATCATTATATCCCAAGAGATAACTGCTAAAACACCCTGGAATCAGTTAAAGCATTTTTGAGGGGTCATATCATTTTGAATAAAATAGGAACTAAAGTCAGTCAGCATAAAAATAACTATATTTAACAAATATATAAGTCTCCATATACAGTAGTTATAGAGCAATTAAGGAAAATTATATGCAATTTTTTTTTCCACGCACTAAATGTAGAAGAGCTGAGCAGAGCACTGGGGCTTATTGAAATGAGAAGGTTCTATCATTTTCTTAAAAGTCACAGGTCCAGCAGAAGTTCATAAAACTTTTAAGTTAAATTAGCCCAGTTAATGCCCTATTAAAAACTCTAAATCAGACATCAATTACTATTTTTAAAAGAAGAATAAAGACAGTCTTGAAAGGGCATCTAGTTGAGTTTCTGAATAAAGACATTAAGATCCTGGTGAAAGTTTTAGCTAAACCAATACAAAAATTGGTTCATTACATATTTCAATATGAAACTGGAGCTGTGAAAAATAGACATATTTTATCTAATCTTCAAGAATTATAAAGTACACTATATGCCTACAGTATCAAAACTACTAGAGAACTTGTTATTTTTGGTTTCAGAAAAATGTTATGATACAATGGAATGTAGATTCGATAGAATACTATAACGTAGAAGCCTCTGTTTTGTAAACAATATAAATTGTGATAACTGTAAGTTAGAAAAGGCACCCAACAGAGCTGACCACTATCACCAATGCATTTTGCAAGGGTATTATAAGTGAAGATTCTGAAAAATGTATCACTAAATGCTAATGATGTACTCTATGGCACGGAGCCTAAGTCATCTTTGCCTATCATATTAAATGTAATGGGAAAATGTCACAGGATCACTGGGCTCAAAATGAATGGACTTAAAAGTAGAATTTTCATTTTGATCTCTTGCACAACAGATATTGTTTTGTTGATCGTCTCAGAACATGGACTTAACAGTGAGAAGGGAATTTAAAAATCTTTTCAAATTTTATTTGTAAAATAATTTGAAAACCATCAAACAAGATGTTAATGAATAGGTGGTCTTCTCTTCCACCGCCATTAACTGGAAGAATTAATATTGTTAATATAAATATATTTTTAAAATTTGTATTTTTGTTTCAGGTAATATATGTTAATAAATCCGTTTAAAGTGGGTTACATTTAATTGTCAGTTTGGTTATTTGCAATGCAAACAGGCCACTCATTAAAATCATTATGTATGGAAAGATAATAATAATAATAATAATAATAATAATAATAATAATAATAATAAAAATAATAATAATAATAATACATTTTATTTATAGGGCACATTACATTAGCAGTAAATCTCAAAGTGCTACATAAAAAGTTTAAACAAAGACAAAGCAAGATAAAAACAGAGATAAGACAACAATAATTTTAGCATTTTTGTTAATATGCTTTCCTAAATAGAAAAGTCTTTAGCTGTTTATTAAAACAGCCCACAGTCTGCTGTGTTCTTAGGCTCTCTGGTAGGGCATTCCAGAGCCGTGGAGCAGTGGCTGCAAAGGCTCGGTCACCCATTGTATGAAGTTTGGTCACAGGGGGGCGAAGACGGTGGGTATTTGCAAATTTTTCTTGCAGTGGATTGTAGTATTAGGAGTTCCTTCAGATATTGTGGAGCATTTCCATGGATACACTGGTGAGTGAGCAGAAAGAGTTTGTATTTAATATGGAGGTGGATAGGGAGCCAATGAAGTGACCGAAAGATTGGTGAAATGTGTTCATATTTCCACACCCTCATCAGGATTCTTGCAGCACTATTTTGAATTTGTTGAAGCTTTTGAAGGCTTTTGCTGGGGATCCCGATGAGGAGTGCATTGTAATAATCGAGCCTGGATGAAACAAAGGCATGAACCAGTTTTTCAGCATCCCAGAGGGAGAGGTAGGGATGGAATTTGGCTATGTTTCAGAGATGAAAGAATACAATTTTACAAAAGTGACGGACATGTGCCTCAAATATCAGATGGGAGTCTAACTTGACACCTAGATTTGTAACAGAAGGAGAGAGGGTAATAGTATGGTCAGAAAAGGAATTAAAATTTACAGAGGAACGAAGTTGATGGGGGGTGCCAATTAAAAGAGCTTCAGTTTTAGTGCTGTTCATCTTGAGAAAGTTCTTGGACATCCAGGCCTCAGTCTCATCCAAGCAGGAGGAAAGAGTTGATGAAGGTGTAAGAGAAGTCGAATTCAGTCTCAAATAGAGCTGCATATCATCGGCATAACAGTGGAATGAAACTCCATGCTTGCGGATGATGTGGTCCAGGGGTAGCATATAGATATTAAAAAGGGTCGGCCCAAGGACTGATCCTTATGGGACCCCACAGGAAAAGAAAAAAAGCAAAGGGTTGCATAGCAATATCTAATTTTCAGTTTTATTACTGGGTTGTGAATATTTGTACTTTGACACTATGTAGGGAAACAGAAAGCAACAGAACTACACTTGACTTACTTTTAAAACGGAAATGTTCATTAAACTCATCTTTACTTTCTGCTCCATCCATTACTAACTTACAAGGAATCCCATGGTGTATCACTTGCTTAATATATAAAACCAATGCAGGAAACACTTTGAGAAAGAAAGGCCGTTG
This sequence comes from Polypterus bichir lapradei, assembly GCA_026402145.1. Lineage (NCBI taxonomy): Eukaryota > Metazoa > Chordata > Cladistia > Polypteriformes > Polypteridae > Polypterus > Polypterus bichir. The sequence goes on along the minus strand of JANRMT010062814.1, from coordinate 119,764,012 downwards.
TCCATTATTATAAGTGCATGATAATAATATATTTTAGCTGTTTTTTAACTTAAACCGCATTTAAGTCATGGAAGTCTTTTGGTGTCTTGATTTTTATAGACCCCCTATATTGACAAGCTATATCAGCTACAAGTCAAATACAGATTTCCAACAACACTATGTTTTTTATATACAAGCTGGAAGTTTTGTCAAAAGGAACTTGACCATCTTCCAAGTTCATCACTATTTTTACTTAAAAATTTGTATCTAATTTTGATGAAAATATTATACACCCCTAGATGATCTCAGGCAATGATGGGAAAGGGATCTTTCAGTTAACATCTTAGGCAAGGAATGGAATTCATTTATTCATAACATACAGTGTAGTTTTCTTCAGATCATGTAAAGCATAAAGTAATTCAGCTTAAATGTGTGCATTGCAGACATCTTTCAAATATAAAATCTATCAGAGACATAACTTTTTAAAATATCAACAGATTTTGGCCTTGTTAGGTGATATGTTTTGGGAATATCACAGTAAGATCATCTTTAGGAAAAAATGCTTCCTTGATTTTCAGATGGATACAAAAGTGTTTCTGATCCCCTAATAGAATCAATTGTGATGTTCCAAAAGTTTATGCAATGATAAATCTATTGTGATCTCCAATACCACAGTGTTAGTGCCTAATTGGAAGAATCATAACCTGCTTTGTGGAGTCTTGTATTATTCAAAAATGTATAAAATGTACTTTTGTTTTTAAGGAATTGTACTAAGCTTTTTTCAGATATATGCCATTTTAAAATAACCTGCCGGTCCTCAGTCTCTGTTTTATTATTTTTTATATTTTAATACACATAAAGAATTCTCATAATGTTATTTTGCTTTACCTTGCTCTCTGAAATGAGTAGGGGTGGGGTGTTAAGTGTTGGATATAATTAATTTTCTGGATTTTGTACTGTGCACTTATGATTGAATTGTGAGCAAAGCTGGAATTAAGGGAATGAGCTGAATCACAACTATACCTCAGATCATAAGCTTTTTTTGCATTAATGATTCCGGACTCCTGCACTCCTGGTATACCATATTAATGTGACTCATGCTGTTGTTCAAGGGCATAAAGCATTTGCAAGTGTTTCTTGACACTTTTCTTTGCAATATTTCAGCAGAATTTATAAAGAACAGTTCTGAAGCATTTGCTTACCATTCACATGTAAGAGAGAACCACAAATATTTTTCACCTATGGATTCCTCATTGAATATGATTCAACTGACAGTAGTCATGCTTAAGGCACATCATTATTTTATGCTGCAGAAGGCTTCATGGAGATATTTTAAATAATATGTGGCTTGATATACACCAACTGATTTGAAGCATTTGGGATTCCCTTTAACTAAGACTAAAACACATCACAATGTTTATATGTCCAAGTGTAGATAACCCAAGAAAGTCTGTCACTGGCAAGCAGAATCCTGCATTTCGGCTATAGTTAACCCAAATATGCAATAATAATGTAATTCCAAGATTATACTGGTAATTTCACACCTATTATCTCATTAGATTGTTTTATTTTTATTTATCTTTTTAGCAGCTTTGCACATAGAATACACTCTTATCAGAGTTAAGTGAATCTGTACAATTAAAACTAACATCAATGGGTTGAAGATACCTGTCCTAGCCATAGGACCCTTAAATTACAGAGATCATTTATTTTTTTTTTTATCATTTTGCTTTTCATTTGTTATCATTTACTAGCTAAAAATCTGTGAAATTGAAATAAACTATTGTCTTTTTTAAAAAGGTGTAATATAATTTAGGGTTTGCATTTAATAATGCACAGGACTGCCAAAGAGTAAGTTAATACTTTCTCTTCAGTTGTTATTCCAATAGCAAATGGTTGATTGTCTTTTTCAGAACATCATATTTGAAATCATTCTTAATATATGTATTATTTGTTGCCTTTTGGGTATTGTTGTAATTACAGGTGATTAAAGGTGGATGCTACAGGCACATGTCAATACCAGGCTGAGTACCAGAGAACATAATGAACTAATCTCATATGTAATTGTATTGCCAGAAGGAAGCAGGTATCACAGTGTTGTTAAGCTGTGATGAAATACTGAACAGCAGTACTTTGTAAGGTGTTTAATGGACCTATCTGTCTAGAAGATCACAGTGTTTTAATTAACATGAGGTACAAAAGCAAGAAGGTTTTGTATATAACATTTGTAGATGCTTGCTATAAAATATCATGAAAAATAAAAATTGGTCAGCAATGGATTGGCTTCCTGTTCAAGGCTGCTTCTTGCCTGATGCTGTCATTATAGGCTTTGGTCCCTATAAATATGAAATGACTCAGACTTGTCTGAGAATGTTATGAAGAATAATTGTCCTAATTATTGTACTTGCTTTCTCTGGATTACAATTTGATGAAAATGACACAGCATACAGTTATTTGGTGTGTAAGTCAGACATTCAATATGAACACACTGTTGTTTTAGGGGGTGGAATATGCAGCGCAGTAGCTAATGCAACTGTCTCAGAGCTCCAGAAACATGAGCTCAAATTCTTAAGCAGTCACTACAGTATGTGACGTCCGAACATTCTCCAAATTTTTGGATGGGTTTTCTTTGTGTATGCTGGTTTTCTCCCACAGTTCAAAACTGTGCATATGATGTTAATTGTTGTTGTCTAAACTGGCTGTGTATAAGGCATAGTAGAAGCGGGAGTGCATATGTCTAATGGGCTGGTACTACATCCAGGGTCCATAAAATTCTGATGCTGTTGATATAGCCTTCAGCTCCTTCCTTTTAGATTAAAATGAATGATTGATGGAGTGCTAGTACATCCAAGATTGGTTTCTGACTTGCATTCAATGTTGGCAGTATAGGCTCGCACACCTCTCAAATGGGTAATAAAATAAGTGGATTTAGGTAATGGATATGTGACTGTAGTGTTGTTATTATCTTAAACTTATGTTCACATGATCATTTCAAAACTGATTTATATTCACCCCAAACAGCATACAGATTTATAGAAAAATACATGGACACCAAAATGGCCCTAAAAATATATCAGGGTGTACTCATTACGTTTTTCTTTTGGAAGAGTTGCATCATATTAGTTTTTTTGAGAGAAGTGAGCATAAAGTGAATTGGAATCAGAAGCATAGGTCTTGAAATAATTGTAGCTGTGGGTGTAAATCAGAACATGAATCAAGGTCATGCGGTATGTAAATTTGATGGCTCATTTTTCAAGCATGGATACACTGTAGTTTGACAGTAAGCCTGGTAATGGGATTTATAAAAAAAATGTTACATATTATAGGTTACTGGTATGTATATATTTGTATAAAATTAACCTAAAATTATTTTCCATTTCACCGTATGAGGTGGCAGAAAACAACTGAATAAAAGAAAATGTACTAATAAAGGAATTTTACTTATTAATATTTGGGTAGAGGCTTAAAAGAACATTTGTTTGGTTATGTTATGTGAAGTGTCCAGCAGAAAAGAAGATTGTGGTGACATCATTGTAAACTACATCTAAATACTGATGATTAATTTACAAGTATTGTCCAAAACCCGTTAATGTTAAATCTTTCATAATATACGAGGTGTGGCAGAAAAGTAATGAGACTGGCAACACTGCAAGCGATCTGGCAACGCTGCGCTGTTGTCCTTGATAGAGCACGTGTATCAGTACCCTCCCATAGCTCAGTGCGAGTTTCAACTCCTTCCGTTAACTACATGATTTTTGTGACTGCTATTAGCGAAGTTGTGTTTTTGGTTGTGCGTCACGCAAAATGGAACAGCGGAATTTGGAGCAACGTTGTGCCATTAAATTTTGTGTTAAGCTTGGAGAATTGGCAAGTGTGACGTTTGAAAAGTTAAAACAGGCCTATGGGGAACATTCTTTATCCCGAGCTCAAGTTTTTCAGGGAGGCCTTCAACTTCGAAAACCAATGAAAACATCGAACGTGTGAACACTCTTGTGAGATCAGACCGTCGTTTAACATTAAGAATGTTGAGTGAACAATTAAATTTGAACAGATTTACCGTTCATCAAATTTTGACTGAACATTTGCACATGCGAAAGGTCTGTGCCAAAATGGTGCCGAAAAACCTCACAATTGAGCAGAAGGACAATCAAAAAAAACGCATTCCTGTGGTTCCCCAGCCCCCTTATTCACCTGACCTCAGTCCGTGTGACTTTTTCCTTTTTCCTAAACTGAAAAATGTCCTCAAAGGACGTCATTTCGGGACTTTAGAAAACATCCAAAAGAGTGTAACGGACATGCTGAAGACCATACCGGTTGAAGACTTCCAGCGCTGCTACCAACAGTGGGAACAACGTCTCCATCGGTGTGTAGCTGCCCAAGGGAACTACTTTGAAGGGGAAAACATTGATGTTTGAAAAAAATAAAAACTTTGGTAAATAAAAAATCAGTCTCATTACTTTTCTGCCACACCTCGTATATGCTCCTGAGAAGCGCGTTCTAAACTGGCTACTTCTTCTGTCAGCTGTAGTGACAGACTGTGGCCACCAGACAGAGCGCAATAAATCTATGTCATAACAATTGTCTGAACATGTAAAATACCAGCATTTAAATTGTTCTATTTCCTTGACCCCCACTTCACAAACAAAATGCTTATACATTATCTTAGTTGCATTTTAAGTTGAAGATGATACAAATTCATACTCCCAACATCATGGAACCTACAGCTCATTTGCAGCCACCAAGGATTTTTTACAGATATTGCAGCAAAGAGACCTGGAGTACCAACGTTGTCTTCATCTGCTGGCCAATTTGGCAGTGTGTCAAGAAACTGCAAGTATGTTGGTGGATAACTCCTGGTTGATAATGGGTAACCCCTTTGTGTATACCTATTGACCTCTGCAATTAACTCCCAATAAACAAAGAACAACACAGTATATCAGAAATTCCATAGCATGGTGTGATGCAAATTGTAAGACTATGTATATGAAAAATGCGCTTTTGCTGTCTTCATAAATCATTGGATGGCACGAGATCTTCATTTCAGCCTTGCTGTGCAGTGATAGTTATACATGCAGTGTTGCACCACATTTCTATTAGAGCAGGTGTATCCCAGCCAAATAATAATGGCTGAGGGGGTTAGGAGAGGTTGGCAATGATGTAGGGAATGTAAAATTTCTTGATTTTAGGGCAGAGGGTATATACCAGGCTGGTGTGGATACAGGTCATCAACATAGCCATATTTACAGTGAATTCAGAAAATACTGAAGCTTTCTTCTAAAATAATGTACATTCATTTTTCTCCGAGTCAAGCAGCACTCAATAGAATGACAAAGTAAAAACAGGATTTTAGAAATGTTTACAAGCATTTTAAAAATAAAAAATAACTGGAATATCTCATTGACACAAGTATTTAGACCCTTAACTACAAGACTTGATATTAGGCTTGGGTATATTCCATTCCACTGATCATCACTGAGATTTTTCTACTGTTGTATAAAGTCCACCTGTGCTCAATTCATTTGATTGGGCAAGATTAGTAAACACATACATCTGTCTATATAAGGTCCCTCAGTTGATAATGCATATCAGAGTAAAAACTAAGCCATCAGGTCATAGGAACTGCCTACAGAACTTAGAGACAGGATAGTGTCAAGGCAGACATCAGGACTAAGGCTACAAAAAAACCAGCAGCATTGAAGGTTCCCAAGAGCACATGCTGTGGGGTTATTTTTCAGCAGCAGGGAGTGGGAGACTAGACACGGCTGAGGGAAAGCTGAACAAAGCAAAGCACAGTGATATCCTTATTGAAAGCCTGGTCGAGAGTGCTCTGGACCTCAGACTGGGTTGAAAGTTCCAACAGGACAATGACCTAAGCACAAAGCAATAACAATACAGGAGTGGCTTAGGGACAACTCCTGTGATGCCCTTGAGTTGCCAAGCTAGAGCCTTGAACCCAATTGAACATCTCTGGAGAGACATGAAAATAGCTGATAACCGACAGTCTTCATTCAACCAGACAGGGCTTAAGAGGATCTGCAGAAAAGAATGGCAGAAAATCCCCAAATCAGGTGTGCGGAGCTTATCATTTCATACCCTAAAAGACTCCAGCCGGTAGTTGCCACCAAAGGGGTTTCAACTAAATACTGAATAAAAGGTTTGGATATTTGTGTAAATGTGATATTTTAGTAAACTTGTAACAAATCCTGTTTTTGCTTTGTCATTCTGGGGTATTGAGTGTAGCTTGATGTTAGGGAAAAATGAATTAATATTATTTTTGAAGAAGACTGCAACATAGCAAAATGTGAAAGGTGAAGGCATCTGCATGCATTCTGAGCCCACTGTAAATAATTATTTTGTTGTGTTCATTAGTTATTGTTTATAATACGTTGTTTACATTTCATTACACTCAAGTAATTTCTAATATATCTCAGAAATAAACACCAGTCAACAACAACAACAACATTTATTTATATAGCACATTTTCATACAAATAATGTAGCTCAAAGTGCTTGAGTCCATAGAAGTATGGCAATTTTAATACATAATGGGATGTATTTATTTAAGAACTGCAGAATAAACTACAGATTATATAAATTAAACTAGCTGGAATACCCGGCATTGCCCAGGAGGAAAATAAAGTTGTTTTTTTTAATTGTTTGAGAAAAATATAATTAAAAAACA